>JBBPCX010000006.1:14076047-14091047 GCA_037974365.1 Hydrocynus forskahlii
TTACTGATTGGTTAGATTGAATTGAGGGGTATCCATTAGTATTGTCTATTGCTACTGTGCTGAAGATGTGGCATCACTGACTGCAGTGTAAAAGGAACAAAGTAGCAGGTAATAACAAGCGAGTAAAGTCAAAGACAGTCGAATTCACATTTACATTTATGTCATTTAGCAGACCATAAATTGAGCAAGTACCATGCATTGAAAAAGTACCTATAGACTGACCTATGCCCTTTCTGCTTATTACTAATGGTTTCTTAAATATATACAATACATATATCCACTCAGACAATGGAGTGATTTTTTTAAATAGTAAACATAACCATTGATCACTGCTTTACATTTCATACAAGTGTTTGAAAGTAGCACTATGCCCAGAGCTGATAACTACACACATACTCAAAAGTTTTATGCTGAAAAAGTTATTAAAGTAAATAATTAAATTTAATCTAAATTAAAGAGATCATAATTTACAAGAACACAGTGCGTCTCTTGGAATCATTACATGAGTCACTGTGCCTTTATAGGTTCTTCTCTAATCCTACAAAAATGGAAAATAAAATGAAGATATTAACAATCGATGAACAATGGCCAAAGAAGTGGCTTGATCATGGAGGCTGCCACACATAAACTTTCCAGCTTCCAGAGCTATTAATTAAGACTTAGACCATAATTGTCAATGGTCTAACGATTTTTGTGATTTTGTTATTGTGTGTTTTTAAGTTAGGTGTTGTGTGGATGGTTTTGTTGTTTGTGTTTCTGAATTTGCTGTTGTGTATTGCAGTTATGTGCCAAATACAGGCGGGTAATAATGTAATGGTGTGCTCTCTTTCTTGTTTTAATTATAATCTGCGCTGCTGCATTTTGTATAAAACTGTTTTCTCAGGAAACAAAGGCAATCCAGTGGAATCAGTGGGACACTCTGGACAATGTTCTAGTGGAAAACTTTGTGTCAAATGTGGAAGGACTTAATTTGTTTATAACAGTTTTAGGACTTTGACAATTCACAGAGAGATTTAATTAGTGATGTGTCTACTGCTATTTAATTTTTTAAGTAAATTAGAAACTTTTCACAAATTTTAGAAGACAAATCGCCATGTAATGTATTAGCAGGGAGGTTTAGGACAATTAATTGGTCTATAGTTGAAAGTGAATTACCTTTTTTATTACTTAGACTATAGGCATGACTGCAGGATCTACATATGGCAGTATTGTAAAGCGAAATCTACTGGGATATATTTTATAGTGTATATACACAATATAATATACTCAGAATATTATAATATACCTACAGTTTAGATTTTCTCCATAAGACTTACAACAATTACTTTTACACTGCTGCATCTCTTCATTAAGGACATTTAAAGTAACTGAGGTTTTCTTCCATTTGGCTGGTGTAAGAATGTGAGGAGCTTCCTTTAGTTTAGCATCAGGCTTATGATGTAACAGAATAGGTGTACTCGCACTACATATTCACAATACAAAAAAAGAAATATCTGTATTCAGTCCTCATCACATTTTACAAGGCAGTACTTAGAATATGTTTACTGTTTAGAATATGTTTTGAATGCATTTTGAATATATCTGCTATGACAAAATTGTTTTAAAAATCTTTTAAAAGAGACTTGTTTTATGTTGCTGTTTTTAAATGACCACATGTACGTTTTTCCCTTTGCCCAACATAGGGCAGTGGTAATTTGTAGATTAGCACATGGTAAATTGTAGATCAATCAAGCTGGGGTTAGCTACAAACCTAGTGTCATGTCCCTGGTCAGCAACCACTAGAGGTCGCTCTTTCTGTTTGTATGAACTCACATTTTGACGTTCTACACCGGCCGGCTGTGAATATTCACCCGGCCGGTGTATAACGTCAAACTGAGAGTTCATACAAACAGAAAGAGCAACCTCTAAACTTAAGTTTAAGTGATTGTGTGTGTTTGATTTGCTCTTGGTTTAGTTCTGTTTTGTATTTAAGAGCCTTTGTTTCATGTTCTGGGGTCAGTCCACCATCAGTCCAACTTTCATTCTAGTAGGACCTTCTGTTTGGTGATCCAGTGGGTCTTTGGTTTGTGTGTAGGCCCTTGTGCCTTTTTGTTTTGTCTTTTGGAAATAAAGTCTGAAGTAAAATGGAATCCCAGATCCACTCTTCCTTCCCTTGGCACAACATGACACCTAGCTAGCATTTTAGCTCCCTTGTATCCTTCAGTGGTAAATATCATTATTATTATTATCAATATTATGTTGCTTTTACTTTTATCAAATTTATTTGATCATTCTGATTTTAGGTTTGAATAATTGTCAATGACTGTCTTGTTTGCCTCTCACTTTCTACCATCTGAAGTGTTTTTGCAGTTACTGACTAATGAGGGAGGCAAATGTGCTGGACTTTCTCTACACAAACATTGCTGGTATATACCATGCTGAGCCCTGTCCTCATCCTGGCTACTAAGACCACATCTTTGTCATTCTGATCTCAGCATGCAGACTGCTTGTCAGATGTCCGAAGCCTGTTCTGAAGCAGATGAAAATCTGGCTGCCAAGATCCATCTCTGCTCTTCAGGATTGTTTTGAACACACTGGCTGGGACATGGTTAAGGATGCCACAACCTAAAGTGGCTCCACCAACCTGGAAGGATACACAATGTCAGTGACTGGCTACATCAGCAAGTGAATCAATGACATTACTGCCTCTAATACTATCACCACATAGAACTCATGATGCTGCCTTCATGTCAGGCTATAATGCTATCCTGAGAACAGTAAGGGCCGACCTGTCCCACGCCATCAGAGCAGTGAAGAGTGCAGAAAATCCACGACCACTTCCAGGACACTGGCGACACGTGGCACATGTATCACGGTATCTGGACCATCATCAACTACAGGACAACTCCACCAACATGTGTTGGTGAGCCCTCCCTTCCCAGGCGTAAAACGACATGAGAATAAGGAATTAACCAGGTGCTCTGTCTGACCATGACTGATGTTAAGAAATTCAAGATTCATGATTCAAAAGAGTTTATTGTCAGCCCAGCCACATGCACAGAGGGTTGAAATAGCGTCCTCTGAGGCAAATAGTGTAAAACAAAGACAGACAAAGTGCAGAGTCAAACATTATATTGCAGCATCTAAGCAAAAAATTGCAAAGTACAAAAAGTGTCGGTGTAGTGAGTATAGGATAATTAAAAGAGTCGTGCATTTTTTATCGCAGTCTCTGTATGAGGTCAGACCCTGTTCAGACCGCTGATGTTACGTGCAGGCTCTGAGTTCAGGAATCTAATGGCTTGTGGGAAGAAGCTGTTGTGATGTCTGGTAGTGGTGGTACCGATACTTCTGAACCTTTTTCCTGACATTAGGGGGGAAAACAGTCCATGTGAGGGGTGGGTGGGATCTGTGATGATGCCAGTTGCGCGGTGGACACAGCGTTTCTTGTACAGTTCAGTGAACGGTGGGAGGGACACACCGATGATCTTCTCAGCTGTCCTCACCAGCCACTGAAGGGACTTTCGGTCGGTGCTGTTGCAGTTTCCGAACCAGGAAGTGATGCAGTTGCAGAGGATGCTCTCAGTGGCCCCCCGGTAGAAGGTGGTGAGGATGGGAGGGGGAAGGTGGGCTGCCAGACCAAACGACATTCCTGGCTGTGTGCTCAGAGGATGTGCAGACAAGCTGGGAGATGTTCTCACAGATATCCACAATATATCTCTGAGCACCACTATCATTCCAGCATGCTTCAAAGCCCCTGCTATCATCCCTGTGCTAAAGAATACTGTCCCATCACTCTCACGCCAGCCATCATGAAGTGCTTTAAGAGGCTTGTCATGAGGTATATAAAATCACAGCTGCCCTCAACACTGAAATCCCTGCAGTTTGCTTATCGTCCCAACTGTTCAATGGATGATGCCACCTCCACCACCCTTCAACTGGCCCTCACCCATTTGGACAAAAATGGCGCTTATGTTGGAATCATTGGGGTCTCTCTCTCCCCTCTGTTGCAGACATTTACAGCACATGCTGCATCTGCAAAGCCAAGAGCATTGTGGATTCCGTGCCCTCTTTTCCCTCCTTCCGTGTGGCAGAAGGTTTCACAGCAACCGGGCCATAACTACCAGGATGAGGAATAGTTTCTTACCCTATGCCATCAGACTTCTAAATCAGAACTGAATTACAAAATAATAACATCCCAACTGCCACTCTAAATGCTGTATATTTATTTATTATAAATTTACTTATTGTTCATTTTTTCTAATCCTGTTGCTGCTACTTTTGTATTTTTTCACAATTATTTAATACTCTCTACTTCATTCTTCACATTCCTTTGCATTTTTGCACACTTATTGAATGTCATAATGCTGTATTCATGCACAGTGCATGTTGTCCTACAAATTATTGTTCTGTGATTTTTTGTACTGTCCTGCCTGCACTTGTATAATCTTGTGGTGTTCTGTTTTTTGCTATTTGTGTTTTACCATGGTCCTAGAGGAACATTGTTTACTTTCACTGGGTACTGTGTATATGGCTGAAATGATAATAAACACCTACTCGACTTGACTTGAGATATATAAATCACACCAATGTAAATTTAATCACTCTCTTGGTGACTGTAATATAGTACCACTTAGAACAGTGAGAGCAAGCCAGGCCCAAGTGCAGTCATTTTGAAGTCAATTTATATTAGTTTACCAGATATTTTAGTTACTATTTCAGCCCCCCAGCCTGTACAATTTACCTCAGCTATGGGGTAAGTATAACATGTCCATTTGTGTCACATCTTTTTGAATACCTCAAGGATGGTATGTGTACGGGATGTATAGCATATTTCTGAGGTGATATGATTAATCTTGTTGATTTGTAAAAATATATATACACTTAGCAAATCAACTAAATATTTTAGGTTTTGTCTATGCTTCTGTCATTTTGCATTTTCACATAAATAAATACATCACAGAGCAATTCTAAAAGAGCCATGCTGCTGATTTGTAAAAATAGCTCCAAGAATCCAGAATCAAGGATTCATAGTGCTGCACTTTAACCAGAGTGGTGTGGGTAGTTAGAGCACTCTGCTTTGCATATACTAATTGATGGGATGGTGACTTTACTCAGTGATCATTTCAAATCACAGAAAAATGACAGCCATGCATGGGACAGCAAAATTAATTAGGATGTGATTAGAAATAAAATGGAAAGTTTCTCCTGGATGGCTGAACCCAACAACAGAGCATGGTTTCAAGGTTACACTGTGTTGTGAAAGCTAATCACAGAACATGTGGCAGTCTTTCCCGAGCAACACCCTCATTAACCTAGTCACTGTACAGCAGAAAAGAATGTGAAGCATCTGATTAAGGGCATTGTTCCTGTTGCTGTATCTGTTTGACTCATTCTAACATCTTGAGACCTGTTAGCACATAGCACTTTTGCTCTCATCCAATATTCCTCCAGCAGGATAAGCCTTACCTGGAGCTTTTTCTCAGCAGGAGGTCATTGAATCACTCTCTCTTTCTTTCTCTCTCTCTCTCTCTCTCTCTCTCTCTCTCTCTCTCTCTCTCTCTGTGTTTGTGTGTATGGGTGTGTGTTGTGTTGGGCCTGAGCTGTAATTACCTTCTGAATTATGATGGCTCTGTCGATAACGGTGTCCTGCTGCTCTATTGCTTGTGCCTCGGGCCTTCTTGAGATACATTTAGGCAAGACAATGCTTTGTTTCCAGTTACTTTAAATACAGTTGACACAGCAACTGCTCAAACTATTGACTGAATGTAAATTTGATACATTTGCACAAGACTTTTGACAGGATTTGTTCAATTATTCATTTGGCCTATTGGATTTCCTTGGCTTGTCTTGTTGTTCTTGTGAAAGCTCTGGATTTTTCTAAAGGCTATAAGGGCTTCAGCGCTAAGTGGATCTGATCCTGTGAACCTGTAGTGTCCTCGCTGCAGTCCACAGTCAGGTGCTGTACAGTTTGTAAGGAATATAAATGCAAGTTCCCCGGAGGGTGATAAAAAGTAAGGTTTATGGCATAGTAAAAAAACTTTATAGGTAGGAACTGGAGGAAAAAAAGAAAAAAAAAGCCAAAGGACATCAGTATGAAAACAGTGAACACTTACATACTGGTTTATTTCAAGTGATTGTCCTTATTTATCTGACAGGACTTTTTTTTTTTCATTATTTCTTGTTTTACCTGTCATGTGTGTTTAAAGTCCGAAGTGCACTGACATCCAATCCACACTCATATTCTGAAGCCCCAGAAGTTTTACTTATGAATTATGGAAGACAATTATGTTTCTTGGAGCTCCCCTTTCCCTTTTATTCCCTTGACCCCTCCCAAACTTGTGAGACAAAACTGACTCTATTCTCAGTCTTTTCAATTTTGAAGGGAAATTGGTTCTCTGCTGAAATATTAATCCATTCCCACTGATTCTAAATCCAGTTTCCTAATCTGTGCCTTATTAAAAATGCATTGTGGGACATGCTTTATTTGAATGGAGTGGAGGCAGAAGACATGGCAGGGCACATGTGCAGGCGGCCAGCTAGATAGCCTGGGAGAGCACTGGAGGTGGATGGTAGATTAATATAGTTTAAGATAGAGAAATATACTTCATGAAAAAAATCCTTAAAGAAACTTTGAGGACTTTAAGAGCGAGTTCTAAAATAAGTTAAAGTGTAGGGAGTCTGAAAAGAATGTATACCTTCAAAAACCAATTAAATGCAGTGGGAAACTCCCTGAGGGATGTTTTTTTGTTTGTTTGTTTTAAATGCATTATCACTCTGAAATGCAAAATAGCTCAATCAGTCACCAAGCCAGCAACTACTCAAAAACTTTACAAAAACGACCCAGCACTGTGCAAAAAAACAAACAAACTGACCCAACAGGCTCAGGTAAAGCTATAGCAATCACATCTATGAACTGTCCATAAACATAGAAGGTTGGGTGAGTAGTAGAGGGCTGGTTATTGACTTACAAGGTGATTAATGAATTGCCTTGCCGTATTGACTGATTTAACATCTGATGGATGGAGCTGCCATTGGAATGCATGATCAAATTTGGGCAGTTTCAGGTCTGGTGAAATTGAGACGTAAACTCATCATGAAGCCTGCTGCTCTGAAGTGGATTATGATATTTGAGGATGTGAGAGTTTTTTGTTCTTGGGCTTTTCTTTGGCTTGCCCATTGGGCCAACCTGTGGCCCTCTTCTTTCAATGTATGCTCCTCAGATTTAGATCTCTGCTAGGCTGCAACCTTAATTTAGAAAGCTCTCATCTCCCTGCAGGCTCCACATGCTCTGATTAGACAATGTGTGCTCTTTCTGAAAGCATCACTCCGCCTCCAGCGTTCATGTATGCCTCGTGTAACATTTACAAAGGTTAGGCTACGCTGTCTGAATGAGCAGGTGCTGCGGACAATTTGTATTGTTTTCTGGTACGACTCTGAGCAAGTCGCGTGTCTTGTTGACCATATACAAACAGCTTGTGTGATTGTCATCGAACACCACAGCCAAGCTGAAACGAGCATCCTTGAGCTGAGAGAGCTGACAGATCATTTTCTACTACCTAGACTTTTTCAAATACAGTATGTTATTAGGCACATGTAATGTCAAATGCGGCAACACATTGTGACAGTCTGTCACATACACTCTGCCTTTTCCATTGTGCAAAACGATGCCACAGTGAATGGCTTCACAGACTGACAGTGCTTAAGTTTATGAGAGACACACATGTGCGGACACACATCATTATCTTATGTGGGTGAGGCAGCATAGCAATAAACGCAGGGCTGTCATTAAACTGTCTAGAGCCAACACACATCTCCTGCTGTCCAAGTGGGTTTCTCAGCTCAGGTGGCTAGAGTGTGTGGGAGTTCTCGCTTATGCTTTCGAATGTGTTTGTGTGTGTGTGTGTGTGTGTGTGTGTGTGTGTGTGTGTTTGTGTGTGGGGTATGTTGGGGGTGTTGCAAGGAAAAGCTTTAAACCCAAACAGGTGGAGACGGGTCTGTGTGGGTGGTCTGCATTGGCACCGTGCTGAAAGAACTAAAAAAAAGTTAGTCACAAGCCTCTGGAGGGTATGAATAGAGGACCAGAGAATCTCAGTGTCTTTGGGTGCCTAAGTCTAACACTTGTGGTGGACAAGATGGTACACAAGATATGAGAGCCCTCAGAAGAATGATTAACTGAATGCAAAGTGTAGATAGCAGTACCTTAGCTGTATATTTTTCCATGTCAGCTGTATATGTGTAGGAACTCGGGGCATGTTTGTTTTCATGAACTATAGGACGTTTGTTCTGTGGAAGCACCCAAGACAGCTGCACGTCATCTTTGCAAGATAGTTTTCCAATGTCTCTTTAATCTTTAGGATTAAACAGGCTGATTTTGTTCCATTACTTTATATGTGTGTTGTATGTTGTAATTATAAAACGTTTTATATTGTATTAAACTGTTTTACATTGTATAAAGTACTTGTTCTCTCAGTGAGGTAGAGAGGGGGGGGTTTAGAGTGATGTTCTGGTGTGTTACAATCTGGTCTAGGTCTGGCCACAACATAAATAAATAACACATGTACCCTGCCAATTCCTTAAGTTCTCATTGACGCAGTATTGCAACTGATGTTATTTTCCCTTATTGGGTGCAGATATAATCAGATATGTTGGAATGTGAAATATAACAACAATTAAATTGAAAAAATGTGAGGAGAAAAGGAGAAAAATGTATTTAAAAATTCTCTATAAAAAAAGAAAAAACAACTAATCTAACGCTCTAAATAAGACAAAACCATTGCAAAATTTAGAGACAAGAGAAGTGTGTATGTTCAGGGTCATTTCAATATATAATACATGCTTTTACAACAGTGTCACATATGCTATTTCAAAAGAAAGTCTCTACTCTCAAATAAGGTATAATAAGCACTTGAGGATAACTGAGCTCTTAAGCTAACATTTTACAGACTCTCAGACTGGGGGTTTCAGGGGACTATCAGAATACATGTGTGTGTGTGTGTGTGTGTGTGTGTGTGTGTGTGTGTGTGCTCCCGATGAAAACCTTGCACATTTTGTGTCAGAAGCATGTCAGAAGTAATCCCATGCATTTCCAACAGATCACAGTACAGGGAGAATAAAACATACTAGACAGTAAAACCACAAGCTATACATTATAACCCAGGTGGGCTAAATCAAATAGCCTCAGGGGCCAAATTTGTCTGCTGAGCACAACTTTGGGAAGAGTCTTCAGAGAGTATGTCTAAATGGTGCCACATTATGTAAAACGTTACACTCATCAAAGAGACTGGGACAAGAGAGATGAGAGAAAATGACTGTTACTGTTATGTGTATGTGTGTGCGCTACAGATATGCTCAGATGTTGATCTCACTCCTACAGAGAGTGTGAGGCTTAATTAGTAGCTGGTGTGCTGCTGTTTCCTCATGAATTAACACCCATAATATGTCTATGTGACTGTTAGACACACTTTTATTTTTCCAGCCACACAAACACATGCAAGCACACACACACACAAACCCCACGCACACTCCACTGCCACTCGGCTTCCCACCTCCACTCAGAAGCCCCAAACATTTAGCGTTTGTGTGCCATACAGTCTGGGTTTCGGTCTCTGCAGCTTATTGCAGTCCCACAAACACTGCTCGCTCAAACGCAGCAATTTTTCCCCACACGCCCCGCCGTTTTGAATAAATACGTGGCATTATGCAGAACAGCGAAAGTGATTACTTGCTTTTAAAGGCTTTTATGAATATTTATAAAGGGTTACTGTCACTGCTTATTTCAGAGGTGATTTTGTTATTCCATTTGGGGCTCTTAACATTCTTTGAACAAATCTTTGATGTTCCGTTTCGGGCTAAAGCATTAAGTTAAAAGTTGGGGCAGACGACGGCATGAGGACATCACTGTATTTCCGACGTAGTGTGGGAGAGAGAGAGAGAGAGAGGGAGAGAAGGAGAGAGAGACTTTTTGTGCGTGCGCGTATGTGTTTCTGTGCGAGTAGCTGAAGGGAACTATCAGTCACAGGCGACTAAAAGCAGGTGGTTTTTCTAAATGTAAAGAGCAGGAGACAAGAGTGAGAGGTTAATTCAGCCGTTACAATATTTCCCTGCGAGGGCCTCATCAGTATCATTGCAAATGAAACCATTTGTTCTGTACAGCACTCACTCAATGAGAATGAGAAGAGGGAAAAAGAATAGGAGAGATATAGAGAACAGCCTCTGAAAGGATAGGGAAGAAGATAGACGACTGGAGAAGAGGTGAGAAGAATACAACTGCTATTGGCTTCCCATTTATCATGGAATTTGGTTTGGCTGTCATAACAGATTCACAGACACAGCCCGGGGGCGAAGCACTCGTCTTGTCACGAGCTGATTCAGTTTGAAATGTCATTTAATATATTAGCTGGAGCTTAATGGATTTGATGGTTCATACCTGATGACATGGCCTCCTCCCCTAGTGGGAGCCATCATAGCGTATATACTGAAAAATGCTACACTACAAAGTCTGCTACTACTCGCTGGGAAATGATTCCATTAGCCAAAACACTACAGTTTCTTACAGCCGCTGAACGCAGAACAGATAGGACAGCATGCTGGTCCTGACTGGCGATGTTTTGAGTAAGAATGAATCAGAGAATTCATATGGTTTTGATATGAACCGGCAGATTGAAACACGCTAAAACCAACACAAAAGCCAAATGCCCATTAAAAAGCTTTATTTATTTTGTTATTCCTTTTTTCGCAGAGTGCAGTCATGATTGAGCTGTCAGAGGTGATGTTTTGGTTTATTATTCTCCATCTGTGAAAATAATTATTTTAATTAATATTCAGCACAGGTAAAAATGGCCATTCTGCTGTAATGCATGAATTAATTGTGGAGAGTAGATCAGTACCTCAAGCCCTCAGTTATGACATCCAGTTAACTACAACTAAAATGTGATAATATACACTTTGTATTTAAATTATGTATATATTTATGTGGGGAAACTGTCAAAAGATTTTTTTTTCTGGCTCTACATTTGAGCCCTTGATCTGCAAAGTCTAAATGTTCAAGATTTGACCAACTCAAATGTATGTTCAGGAAAAAAGACTCAGCACAGCTATAAAGGAGCTTCTTTGCTTTAGAGACATTCTTTACAAATGATGCTACTGCAGTTACTGATATATACAGCGTCCATAGGCCTGCTCATAGTTTAGGGATCCTCAAGGGGTTTTGCATGTTAAAGTAGGTTACTGTTTAATGTGCATTTCAGTGGGGGCAGTATGTACTAGGGCGATCTGTCCTACTGTGTGCATATAGCAGAGGCTGCTTGGTTTTCTACAAGCATAGGAAAGGGCTAACCATGCCTGTCATCTGTCCCTGTCTGAAAATTCTCTGGGAACAAGTTCATTACTGAGACAGCCGGCTCGTTTCACTGCATCCATCACCCTTTGTTCCAACTCAAAGATTTCCAAAGAACCTTCCAGAAGAAGGTGGCCTCACAACTGCCTGCCCAGCGTTAGATAAAGGTTCCGCCGTTGCCATGGAGCCCACCTGTTCATGACCTTGCGGCTGAGCTGGAGTTCATTAGTCACAAAGCACAGCCGTAGACCGTTCACTCAGCCCGGCCAGTCAGCCAGCAGCATCAGCAGCAGTGCTGGGCAGGAAACTATGACCGTCATCCTGTTACAGGACAAAATGTGCGAGGTTTTCATCAGGAGCACACACACACACACACACCCGCGCGCACACACACACACACATGTGTATGTATGTATGTATGTATGTATGTATGTATGTATATGTCATGCACACACAGGCATACTCACATGTCTTGTGCATCACTGAAGGCAGCTGGTGAAAGACAATGCAATTTGCAAATTCTACTGATAAATCATACTTGCTGTTTCATCGTTTATCACTGCGCTGCACAGAATCTTCGCTATCTCAGCCATCTCGGCCTGACATTATAATTCAACACACACTTGGCGTTTCTGTTTTCTCCACCAGAAAATAGAATTTCTGTCAATTTGATTTGCTACCCTTTGTTTTCTCATTATCTTCGGTGCATGTTCAGCTGCATTTCCCTCATTCAAGTGCCCCAGCTACAGGTTCGTAAAGAAATAGGGGGAAATATTCATTCTGGATTTGTAACCAAAGCCATTGCTCATTTCTGCAAAAAAAAAGTATCGGTTCAATTTTATTCAGCCACCTTTCGAAATATTCAAACGAATAAATAGGGTCCTGGCCCCAATTCACAGGGAAATGAATACTGAACAAGATGACAAATGTGCTGGGAATAATTCTCGCCATGATGATGGAAGCACTTCCCTTTAAATGGGGGACGGCTTTGCAATGCTAACCTCCTTCTTCTTGGCTCACAAAAGACAGATTTCTCTGCTTCTCGGGACTAGAATAGCTCTTACCTGTCCGATTATTCTGAGCCTAGGATTGCAGTCATGGGGAAACATGGAGGCCTCTTTGTAACTGTGAAACCAACACCCATGGTCTGTTCACAGGAAAATACACTTCTTTTGAAGTAAAACAGACTTCAGGCAAAACAGGCAGTGACTGCTTCAGTGCTTCAGCATTTTCTTTTTTTTATCATTTTATCTCTATTTTGGGATGTTCAGGAATTGAGCCTTGGTGCTAGATGCAGGGAATGTTTGGAAAACACACAATATACTAGGTGCTGAGATGAACCAAGCCCAAAGAATTGTCATCCAGAAGTAAAAAAAATCACGATTGATCTACTCCTGGCCTACAGGCTCCCCCTTTCCCCCATAATCTTCTATTAATGCAAAAATTCATGCCCTAATTAATCTCCACCGTAGAGAGATAGGCTGATCATTTACTGAGAGCCCCACAAGAAGTCGATGGGCCTCACAAGCCACATATTCATATCTCATTAGATCCAAGGCTGATCTCTTAAGCGGACGAGGATTACCACACAATACTCAGGGTGTCAGGGGCCAAACTGTCTAAGAAATGAAAGAAAATCACATCAGGGCACTTCTTCTCTATCACATCTCCGTCCGCACTGCCGAGATCATATCACACACTTGACTGCGAGTGGAAAATCAATACGCCATGGCCAAGTTAAAAAAGAATCCTCATTAAAAAAGGAGAAGGCAGCATTTTTCAGGCTCTGGCCAAGTTGGTCCAAGGTGAAGGAGTCAAGTAGGAGGGATTCTTAGCATTGTTAGGCAAATCGATCTGCTTGTGTGGGGGGACGTTTGGGGGGGACATAGAAAGGAACAGAAGCTGTAATAAGATTTATGCTGAAGTGTATTCACAAAATGCTACAGTCCAAAAACAGAAATGAAAGAGCATACGGCCAGAGCGGCTAAAAGCCCACCTCAGCAGGTATGAAATTAGCTGTGCTAACACCAGTATGTTCTGGTGTGCTCAGAGCCATTTTGTCAGCTTTGTTGCTGAGGATCCTGAGCTCTTGCTCCCGGGTGTATTCACGACTGCGTAAAGAGTGCTTTTAGCTAGAACGCAAAGAGAATCCCATTAATCTGGGTGTCAGATACATTCTTTAGGTTCAGCTTTTCAATGTGTGGGCAGTGGACTCGACCCTTGAGTATTTGCTTTTTAGTTAGACTCACTCTTACAGAGTGATCTGCACCAAGACTTTTTTCTACACAAGCCTGTTTGAACAAGGTTTCATACAACTGCAGCAGAAAGCTAGCTGCAAGCTTTTGCTCCATGGAGCCTTTTGTGGAAACCATGTCAGGTGAAGATGAAAATAAATCCATAACATGAAAATAAACCTGTAAACTGTAATCCAGTTTTTAAGGCTGTCCTTTGGAAGGTTTCACTGTTACAGGATATATTGATAGAATTTCTGACTGGAGCAGATTGTGTGTTGTGATATGGAGTGCAGTTTAGAGATCTATATGCTGAGGAGGATGGTTGACATTTCCAAATCTTTGGGAGATTCACAATGCTTCAGGTGTGCTGGAAAGAGCCTGGCATTTTGGAATCAGCGAGTGTTCGACAATGCCTTGCATGACCGCAAAAGGCAATGACCTTTTGCAAGCACTTCAGTGGTGTTCTCAAGCCTTTTCTCCTTTTTAGACGTATTACTCACCAGTAAAAGTAAAGAGTACCATTAAGGTAACAGTTATGTGAAGAAGTGCAGATTTGAATATGGAAGGTGCAAATTATATGATAGAACTGGGAGTTAAATAGATTGGAGATATTTGGCTAAAGGAACAGGAAACACGGTGGATGGGCTTGTGGGTTACACAACATTAGCTCCCTGCTCAAATTTCTTTCTAGCAGCTGGAGTGCAAGTACTGGTCTATTGACAAGATTATGATATTGATTTCTAAAGAGTGAATACAGGGTAACTTTTTTCATAGTAAAGGTCAATATATAGTCTATTGTAAAGTCATTTTCTCATAGCTGATATGAAGACCTAATCCAAGAAAAAAAGCCTGATTTTATGACCAGATGTATGCTTAGGTATATCAGATTCTTGTGTCCACCCACGTTTTATTATACAGTCCTTGGAAGTAAATTCCGAAATTGAAATGTAGAAAATATGAATAATTAATTTACTGTATAGACTGGATTGCAACACTATTGTTCGCGAGTTTTGGAAGAATGGAGGTATATAGGGGTAGTGCAGGCCTCGAGATTCTCTGTTCCCTCACAACCCCCAGAGCCTACCCTCTGTCTCCTGCATCACAGCTCCGTCTGTGATAAAGATGGAATGTGTCCTACAAGCCTGTTACGCTACACTATGCTTCTCGTTACGTTGGGTGGATGCTCTGACACTGATAGCCATCAAACTGTCACTATCAGGGGAAAGAAAGAGGCAGTACGAGCATCCTATTTTCCACATAAATAATCTCTTCTCTAAAGCGGCATCAAGCTAACTGGGGTTGTAATTAATTTCTCTGGGTATGTTTTTTTTCCCCTCCCTACAAGCAAATTGAGATGGATGATATTTCATCTTTGAATCTCTGCCTAGTCACTATGATGGGTGTCAGGTGGGGAGAGTAGTTGTGCATGCCCTACACTCTGAAGGATCCAAA
>JBBPCX010000006.1:14092431-14103661 GCA_037974365.1 Hydrocynus forskahlii
GAGAGGGAGAGAGAGAGAGAGAGAGAGAGAGAGAGAGAGAGAGAGAGAGAGAGAGAGAGAGAGAGAGAGAGAGAGAATGAATAAGAGACGACAAGAGAGAGAAGAGAGAAGAGAGAGAGAAAAGAGAAGAGACACAGACAGAGAGAGAGAGAGAATAAGAGAGAGAGGACGAGAGAGAAAAGAGAGAAGAGAGAGATGCAGAGAAAGAGAAAGAGAAAATAAGTAGGTTCGTAGTATGAAGTAGGGGAGGTTTTGGTTTCAAAAAATGTTAAGTTTCCAACTAAAGAGAGGATCCCTGTGATTCAGTGTGTAAGGAGAAGCCAGTTTGGTAATTCACAATGAAATGTAGAGCTTCCGTCCTTCCTAAGTCTCACATTGTTGATTATATTCTAAATCTGTCATAGTCACATTTCTGTCCTCGGTTAGGGATTATGCAAATGTAATCTTATCACAAACTTTATTTCCATGGAGCATTTAACTTTCTCCTCACCTGCAGTGGAAGCAATGTGAATATTGACAATTCTGCTTAATCTGGGAAACTCACTCACTCTGCTTATATAGTCTATACCTTTGTTACATTATTTTTCTATTATCCAAAGTGGAAATAAGAAATCCCCATGGAAATTAAATGACTTGTTTACTAAACAGTTTCATATTCAACTTATAATGGATAAAAAGTTTCCAGGCTAGATTTAAGACCAAATATTTGGCAATTGATGATAATAATAATAATAATAATAATAATAATAATAATAATAAAACTACTACATATAATAATAACAAGCATCAATTTGTGTACACAAAAAAAGTTACAAAGTGCTTTACAAGAACAGAGCCCTGACACCTTTACTCTTGAACTGGGACTTAGGAACAACCAAGATGCACTGGTTAGTAAAACCTTAAAATTATACAGCTTACTGGTTACAAATGAAGAGAGGTTAAAACAGGGCTGCTGTGATCTTGTCTTCCAGTATTAGTTAAAAGTCTAGCAGCTGTGTTTCATACCACCTGAAGATGTGAGGGTTTTTTTTTTTGGCACAGCCTCAAGTATAGCTACAAAGAATTGCAGCAGTACAAATTAGATTAAATGAATGCACGGACCTTCTCAAGATCAGGCCGAAAGAGAAAAGACTTTTTGAGATGTTACGTGAATGAAAATAAACATGATTTCACAACTTTTCAAATGAAAGGTCACTGTCAAATATTACACACAGGTTTTTAGCAGTAGGTTTGGTACTTGCAGATAGGCATCCAAGACAGGGATTGATTAAATAAGTATTTCTGGCTTGTTTTCATTGAGCTGAGAAAGGTTTTGGAATATCCAATGCAATGCCGGATGAGATAAGAGATGGTGAAGACTGTCCTGATCATTGCTAATTGCTAACAATTATACTGGATTTTGTGTTTATATATGAGTTGTAGTGGCAGTGCATATAATCTACAGTATGCAAACAATCGTCATAATGAGCTGTAAGTAAAGGTTGCTGGTTACTTTAATGAGAGACGTTCTGGTGCTATGGTGTGCTGACTGAAAACTGTCAGATTGAAATTTGTTAAAAATGTAATTTTTGTTTGTTAAATAAATCAACTTCACATTCACATAATCCTCTCTAACACTTTTGATGAAAATTATACTTTTTACTAATATATTGATTTTTATTGGTAGTGTCGAGGTTAGGTTTCTTGAGCGATGAGCGGACTACGATGTGCTAAAGGCTGGAGGGAACCCAATTGATAAAACAGTGGCAACAACAGTGTTAAAAACCTTATTTAGAAATCTAACAGGCAATAGGGCTTTGGCATGTCTTGCAGTATTGAGAAGGAATCGGGTCATTAATAAGGTCACGCTTTTAAACCCTCCCATTCCAAGAAAAGATGGTGATGGAGTATATAAAACTGTGCAAACAATTCCTTTATCAAGATTTCGTTTTGTACATACTAAAAATGAGTGGAAACAAATCACACACAGGAGTGCCTGGGGGTAACATCAACCCTTGTCAGCAAAGGGAAACTGAGTAAGTATTTTGGGAAAACTGACTAACTATGAACATGTAAATGAATGATGTATTCATTATTTAACTGAATTATGGCTAGCGCTGTATGAAAATAATGATGTTAGTAAATCCAGTTAGCTGCAGGATGCAGACATATTAGCTGAGCTAGCTCTAAGGAAGATTCTCACAATGGAATACTTTGTGAATACACAACAAAATAAAAAGAACAAATTGGCATAAAGTCAATCTAACCTCTGAGAACCTCTGTAACAACATTAAATCTATCCACACAACTGCTGCTCTATAGTCTAATGTGCATCATGGGTACCTCTGTAACTTCTGTGCTTTTGTATACATTGCATTTTCTGAATGATAAGGAGAAAATGTGTGCAAGAGCATTACCATTAGATACCTGTTGCAACACATACCAACTAACCAAGAGAAATACTGTCTTGCAAAAGGATTGAACCCTCTCAAAAGTTAATAGATTTGTCTGGATAACAAATTACCCTTACATAAATTCTAGCCAGCATTTTTTATTGCAAACAAATTGGCTCTTAAAGTATATTTAAAAATTGTCAGCAGGCATTTAAAAAACAAAACTGAAAAATGCTGCTGGCGTAAGTATTCAGAAACGTGTTGGGTAAATATCTGCTGTTTTGCACACTGTTTGGAAGTCCCCCTAACAGATTTGCTCCAGGTTCTTCAAGTTGGTTGGATGATGGGGGCCATACTTTTCAAATAGTGCCCCAGATTGGACTGAGATCTGGATTTTGACTTGGCCATATAAGAACATTCACCTTTTTGTTATTCAACTACAGATGTGTTGCATGGGTCTTGTGCTTTATATTCTTGTTGTGAAGTTTCTCCCATGTTTTAATTTCTTAGTACACTGAAGCAGGCTGTCTTGCACCATCCATCCATTCATCCATAAATTCATCCATTTCGACAAGATGCAGTCCTAGCTGAAGCATCCCCAAAACATGATGCCCCCCATACTTCAATGTTGGGAATGTGATTATTAAGAAATGAAAGTTTTGAATTTTGGCCAAAAGGGCTCAATCTTTGTCTCATCTGATCATAATTTAGCTAGATTACTCTGGATTACAATCTCCCATAAGAGCATGTTGTATCATTGATTGATGCACCTTCACTCTAGTTTCAAACAGAACTGGCTGGAATAGCCAAAGGCTAGTATATTATTTTGTGGTATTTTCTTGTTTTGTGGAATGTGTATCTTTATTTTTGATTTCTTTAGAATATTCTTTCCTTAGCACATTTTCCCCTCTGATCCACAGTGACCAATGAGTGTTCAATCCAGAAAAGATGAACCTTTTCTATGATTAACAGATAGAAACCAGTTGTTAGGGCAATATCTTTCATATGTTCAAACCTCCACAACTTTAAAGAACATTTTGATTGAATTTTGTTGCAGAATATTTTACATGATACCAGTACGGCTTTGAATGAATTTTTTCAAAATAATATATGACAGCAGAAAATATTAAATCCAGGCAACGTGTGACTTTTAAGGCGGTTTAATATTTATGCAAGAGAGTGTGTATTGTATGCTGTTGTTGTAACCTGTTGACTAAAAATGAGACAATTAATTCAAACCAGTGAGATATTATGTGCAACCATTTGCTGAATAGTTGTTTCTCATGTATGGGCACCTGAGGTGCAGTCTGTTCTCAGGCTGCTCAAACGCCCAGCAGAGGATTGAGTTGAAAGACACATTCAGCGGGGCAGCAAAAAGACATATCGGTGATGGCTATTTAAAAAGACGCATTCCTCAGGGATTGGTTAAGCGTAATGATGTGACATGACCCACTTTGCTCGAACCTATGAAGCCTCCACATTTCTGAGAGGATGAGTGTGTGTGTGTGTGCGTGTGTGTGTGCGTGTGTGTGTGTGAGTGTGTGCATAAGTATATGAAAATTGAATAGATATGAATAGAGAGCCACCATGACTTGCTGAAAGAGTGACCAGTAGGTGAATTTAAAATGCAGCAGCATTGGCTTTATTTATGAAATAGTTATGCAAAATTACACAAAATAGCTTAATAGCTTAAACTCTAGCTTTAAAAATGTGTTTGAAGATGTTTTAAGAGACATGCAAGCATATTCTTTTCATTGTTTGTTACTGTTTTACAGTGAATACACCACTAAATATATAGTAAAATGATGTGTCAATTCAACCTAAAATGTACTTCATTTGGAAAAAAAGAAATTTTACTGTTTGAGGAATGTTTGAGTTTGATAAAACATATATAAACTGCTTGTTACTACATTAAGTGGACAAATCATTTGAGGCAGTGTATATTTAGCAATTTCCCAACTTCTGTCTTCGCACTGGGGAGTAAAAGAGAATGCTCCCAGGTGTTTATTATGAGAGGCCTGGTTTGACTGTTCTTGAGCTCTTCATGTGTCATGTGGTTCCCAACTCTTGATAGTGTCAATATGAGGCCAGCCACTGTCTTTAGACCCAACCTCACACTTCTCTCTCCTCATGGCTTTGCCAAAATGTGTTTGATTTTTGTCCTAATACTGTTAAATTTCCATTCCGTCTTTTTCTGCTCTTTGTTATATTCCTTCTGCTGCTTTTTCCCTCATGTAGGCATTTGATTTCAGTATTGATCAGTTTTGGAGGTGATCTCATTGTGATCATAGCAGATTGATCATCTGAGAAGATAAATGACTTCCATTTTGGCCTTGTAGTATTGCAAGTATCCAATCGAAGAGCCTTTTATTCTATTCAGGAAGAAGAAAGCCACACTTCTTACTCTCTAGACTGCTGCTGTGAAATATGTACACTGAGAAATTTGTGCCCTCTTTTAAGTAAGTGTTCTTTTTCAATGCAGAAATGAGACTATTGTGCTATTATTGATTTTGTTGCTGCTGTGGTTGGGAAGAATATGTCATAGTTGTTGAGTGTAGTATTGAACGCGGTGTCATGTTTGGGTTTGACACATTCAGCGGGCAGACACAGGGCATAGCTCACAAGACTGGTGCCCAGCTGAGTGCAGCGTGATGGAACTGGATCAGTCATTGATGAGCCTGGGGCTGGAGCCAGTGACACACTGCACAGTGTAATGACTGGAGTGCTTTTATATGAAATTTAATCTGAATAATGTAAGCATAATGAGCATATATGTGTTCACAAGCACCGATGAGATATGGCATGAAAGTGATTGCAGATGTCTGTTTACAAAAATAAATTTAAAAATGTTTCCTGAATTGTGTCCCATGGTCCCATTTTATATATCTGTATAGAAGCACTGGATACAAGAACTGACAAATTTATTCATTTTCCAATCACAGACCTTAGCTTTTCCCTGTTAATGACAAGTTGGTGAGCTTTCAAAGCCATAAATTATAAATGTGCATTGATGAATGTTTAGTGTGCGGTGTCTTGTTTTTCTCAAGGGAGTCTTTTGCTGTGGCCTCTATAGCCTCCAGAGTGGCCACACTGCTGGTCTCTGGTGATCCCTCAATTGTTTTCTATAAGAAGGTCAATAATGGGTTTACTTATTAACATGCTTGTGTTAATTTACTCTTTGCGTTGTTCTGGTGGTGGTGACCTTTCTCGGTGTTTGTGTGATTCTGATAGTGACCTTTCTTTACATTTCTCGCTTTAGAATTTCCTCTTCCACTGTAAAAGATGGAAAAGGGCGGAAGTTGGCTTGAAGGGTTTGATTTGAAGAGCTTTTGTAGATCTAAACTGTTACTTTCATTTGGTTTTTTAATTAAATAATAATCTAGACCAGAGAAGGACCAGCTACATTTGCTCCCACATGATGTACAATGTTGCTTACTGTGTCTTATCCAGAATGGAGATGAAGCACTTTGTTATGAAGCAGTATGTGTGTTTTTCCTTTTTTCTGTGAGTTTTAAATGATAAGACATGCAAGCCAGTGGCATAGCACAACATTCTTCTCACAAGAGCGAGGGCTGGGTGTCATGTGGGATAAAATTAACTGCGGTTAACACATCTATAGTAGTAATGCTGACTGATCCCAAATTGCCAACACAAAGGTTAAATTCATGGCTACCAGTTCCTGTTCTGTCCAAAACAGTTGGCAAACATTTATTATACACATGACTGCACACGGCTGAATTCTTAATGTTTAGTGTCGTTAATACGTAATTTGTAAACATAACTATTCTGCTTAGCAAAAAATGGTTAATTATCATTATTTTTTATTAATAAATCAAACTACCTGTTGGGCACTGGTGTATTGTAACTGATTGTATTTTGTGGCTAGAAAAGCAATAATCCACTTGAGTCTGGGTGTTATATTGATTTTACTGTGCACTCGCTGTGGCTTAGCTGTGGGAATATCATTGCAATGCTCGGCCACAAGAGGCTTTTTTTTCTTGCCCATAACATTCTTCCTATGTTTTCTGGATATATCCCTGCACATTGTCTGTCAGATCCATAACACTAGCTGCAGACGCAAACTTGTCCATGCTTGTGTTGCTGCATCTACTGTGTTTACACTTCTCTCTGTGATGACAAAAGGGAAGAAAATGTAGAAACCTTATTCCTTTCTAGGTTATATTAGCTTTGTATTTTGTACATTGTTTGCTTGCTTTCAGTTGCTCATTATAAGCTGATCCTTGTTGGAATAAGCTTTTATAAATCTTCGTATATATTTAGGTGAATTATTATGTAAGGTTTTGTCATGCATGTGTCATGCAGCCTTCTATATTAGCCTTAAGTGAACACTTTTTTGCTTTGCTACGTTGATTTTGTGTATTAGTGACCAAGCAGGGTGGATTTTAATTGTTGTGGTAATGTTGAGCCCTCTTTCTAGTTTCCCAGGAACCTTGTGCAGGTAAATTGGTGCGTCAGCTTTATCACGATAAAGCTGATTAATCCCAATGAATCACTGCTCTGTTCCCAGGTAAAAGTGCAGGTGTGAAAAGGGTGATTTCACCTCCCTCATATACTGGACCTCCACTCCTCTTTTCACTTCCACTCATTTTTCCTCTTCACTTGCCTGTCCACACTGCATTATCCTTTCAGTGGAGTCAAAGAAAAGACTTTAGCTGCAATTGTGTTCCCTCTGTGTGCAAAGATGGTTCCAAATGCGCAGCCTTCCAATTATAGCACATCCCGCTTAACTGATGGTTATTAATTCCTTCAAACTCATTATGGCATGCAAAATAGGTTTTCCCCAAGGGACGAATACTAATGAAGGAGAAACTTTGCCACACTCTTGTTGCCATCATGGACCTTTTCTATTGTTGTGCACTTGTACCATGTTTTACTGTACATGCATTTTGCAAATCATATCTAGAGACTTGCGGCCACAGACTGGTCCCCCCTCTGTGAAACAAGCAACTGTAAATTGTGCTTTTACAAAAACACTTCAGTAAGGAAAGCCTTCACACTCACGTAGACTTAATCATGTCAAGGAGGCAGACATTATCCGATCTCCACCTCTGAGCCAACTAATGCCTTAGTCCTCTGTGCACTCCTCTATGCAAGGATGACAGCTATATGGGTGGATCTAATTTTCCTGGCGCTGTGGCTTTTCTTACTTTTTAGTAGATTGACTCACAAAGAGGCATTTTATTTGCAACTATTATTTTCCAAGCACGTACATTAACAGAATATTTAAGGAATCACCTCAAGTTATTCACAGTGTCAAGCTGTACCCTCCAGAAAGTGTAAGTAAAACATTGAGTCCAGCTTTACTCTGACTTATGGTGAGCCAACAGGGGCAAACCACTGGCTGACCCAAACAAAACACTTCAATCTCTCTGTGTTGTGCCTCACTGCTCCCAGCGGGCTTGATTGATTGAGCTGCTGGCCAATCAGAGCGCATCGATCTAAGTGTTCCCCCATCCCCAATGCCGCCAACACCCATTCATCTACTGCCTGTCAAAAGAATTCACAAGACGATGGTTTTGGCCCAGCCAGCTCCCTTAAACAATACTGCTTAAGGGTTCTTTGTGTGTTCTATAACATTTTGTGATGTCAAGCCACAAACAGTGCAAATATTTTGCTGTTAAACCTGAATTCCCCCCATCATTTTGTTGAATAACATATGGTGAGTTGATAACTGTGTTATAGTTACAGTGTTCCATTGAATCAATAAAAGCATAATTTATGTGGAATGATATGATATTTTAGGAAGATGAAATAAAACCATCCCTTTCTTTGTCTCTCTTCTTTCTTCTAGGGGGAATATTTGAATCCATTGAAAGTGGCCCATCAGGTGCTGAGGAACTAGCTTTTAAGTTTGCTTTAAATACAATCAACAGAAACAGAACACTACTGCCAAACACCACACTCACATATGACATCCAAAGGATAAACATCCACGACAGCTTTGAGGCTTCCCGAAAAGGTATGGAAGGTATTGGATCTGTACAATTAACTGCATTTTGTGTTGAGAGCAAATATAATTCATGTGGGTTTTATAATTCGGTTTGTTAATTCACATTATTCACACGTCTGCCGAAATCGCATATTGATCAGATTAACTAGGGGGAAACATTGCTGGCTAGCTGGTGTGCAAACAGAGAGAATTGATCAGTTTTAGGTAATGAGTTAGTGGTGGTAATGCATAAGCTACTAATACCCCTGAGACAGGTTCACATGCTGAAGTCATCTGACATTTCTACACCAGGAAAACATCTGAATTCTCTCCTCCTGATTATACACTCCATTAGCACTGCTGCTGTAATTGAGATTTTCTCCCCACTATGTTTGTTAAATGATTACAACAGAGCAGTAACAGCACACAAAAAAGAATACTGGTGCTTTTATTTTCAGACTCATTAATAGAAGAATATATGTTAAAAAACAATGTCTTCATATGATAAAAAAACGCACACCATGGAAGGAGTTTGAGTGTTATTAATGTTAGAATTATATCTTAGGGCAGCAATAATTGATAGCTAATTAACCAGTTGACACATATTATAGATGTTTCTGCTGATGAATTAATTGTTACATTATAGATCAAATCACTTTGGACCATTGCTAAATGTTGCATTCTCTTTCTAGCCTGTGACCAACTCTCTCTAGGAGTAGCAGCCATTTTTGGCCCCTCTCACAGCTCTTCGGCTAATGCGGTTCAGTCTATCTGCAATGCGCTGGGGGTGCCACACATCCAGACCAAGTGGAAGCACCAAGTTTCAGACAACCGTGACTCGTTCTATGTCAGCCTCTACCCGGACTTCTCCTCGCTCAGCAGAGCCATCCTGGACCTGGTGCACTTCTTCAAGTGGAGGATGGTTACCGTTGTGTATGACGACAGCACAGGTGAGTACTCCAGAGAATGCTCCTAAGCAACCATATCCGCTCGCAGCTCCTCACTGCCTGAGTCTTTCTCAAGCCCAAGTGGCCTGACCTGAGGTGTGGGACTTTACACGATTCCCTGGTCTCCGTCTGGTCTGCAGTGCCGCCAAAGCCCCAGGCTGACAGGCCCTGTTAGAACAGCAGGCAGCAAGCGCCTCAGCGGTCAGGGTACATATGCCATATGCCAGGGTTCAACTTAGTAGCCAGCAGATGGGAGATCCTGCCAGATTTCCCAGAGTGTTCATTCAAGCTTTCTCCCAGAACTCCACTATATGTAGCCTACAGCCACTGGCCAGTATGATACTGCTCCTTTCACATGTGTGCTACAACAGGCCCACTTGTTTAGTGCCATGACATTCTACAGCACTCCAGTCAACTCCTTGAGCCGCATCCAGGGGTGAAAATGTAAGGTCGAATTGCCTGTGGCTCTTGTGCTTTGCTGCAGGCACGGAGGTCCTCCTAGCAGAGTTTGAACTTCAAGATAGAATTGATCCCTGTGTTTCTCAATGCTTGGATTAATTAAGGGGTAAATGGACATGGCTGGCTTTCAGTGGGGTTAATAGTGCCTTGATTTTCTGTCATTGAGGGCTAGAAATGAGAGCGAAACACAAACCGAGTGCCAAACTGAGGGCCATTTGTGCAGGTGTGCTATAAAACAGTGAGACTCATCTGGCCGTTAGAGGGAAAACAATAAAGATGAATTTGGGTGGTTTCAGGGTTGAGGCCACCTCTAATTTGACTTTATAAATGAGCCAGGTTCCTTTCGTGTTTACTGCTAAATGAATAAATTATCGGGGCATAATGGTTAAACATGAACAAACGCACAAACAAGCAAATCAATGGCCATAATGGCATTTCTCTAATGACTCAACTTTGTAATGGCAGACGCAGAATGGCAGCAGCAGGTCTCAGCCTGCCAACCCAATACTCTGTCATGCTGGTGGGCTTGCTGAGCTTAAAGTTGGGCCTGTGAGGAAGGGAGTGGGTGTGCAGACCGTGCAGAAACAGGGAAGGGGGTGCTTTTTTTTCCTCCCTTGTGCTCTTCTTTCTGTTCCTCTATCCCTGGTGGCAGGAGAGAGTGACAGTTTAACTTCCCAAACTAAGCATATGAGCCCATCTCCATGACAACATCCTCAGCAGTGGGTACAGTTAAGGGAATAGCCAGAATGGAAATGGAGGTAGTGAGTCTCAAAACACAACAATGCCTTTCGACATGGCTTAAAATCTGTTTTTCAAAATGCGTGTGTGTTTTTTTGCATTAAGCTGAGGGTTCCTCAGAGAGGACGGCTGTGGAGCATATAACTACAGACCAGAACAATAACATTTACAAACAGTACTGAGGTGTACTTCTCTCCTCAGAAGAAAGGTAATTTACTGTGTACCCAAAGGGTGTAATTCCTTTAAGGCTATATTTTTTACCCCTATGGCTGATGTTTTTTTAATTGTTAGTTTAAAGGTCAATATAGACTGCAGACCAGAGGCTATGTGTACAGAAGACAGAACATGATTGTGTAGCGATAGTCATAGGGGGCGGCAATGGTGTAATGTAAAGTGGGGTAAAATGTATGACGAATGTGAAATATATTTAAAATGTAAACAGAAATAAATAATGTCCTATAGCAATTGTTGCAAACTGCAAAAAAATATGTGAGGAGAATCTGCTGGTTCTGTGAGAGCTGCAGGAGGAAAACACTGAAGTTCCTGTGTTAGTGCTCTTAAAATAAGCAAATTTTGAACCTCTTCTAGCTGTGACCACAACAATTATCCTGAACCATGTTTGCCTACGAATGTTACTGCTGACTTTGTGTTTGTGTGTGCCTATGGGTGTGTGTGTGTGTGTGTATGTTTGTGTGTGTGTGTGTGTGTGTATGTGTGTGTGTGTGTGTGTGTGTGTGTGTGTGTGTGTGTGTGTGTGTGTGTGT
>JBBPCX010000006.1:14124003-14142509 GCA_037974365.1 Hydrocynus forskahlii
CAACATCTTTGTTCTAAGAGACACGGAAGAAATCAGAACAAACTGCAAATTACTGAACATACACAGAAGCTAAACTGTGCTTCAATTAATTAGCATGCACTTTGAAATGCAGCTCATATTTCCCAAAGTGCAGATTCTTCGTTTTCCCTTCATTATGTGGGTTGTGGGAAAGGCATCAGATGCAATAGAGTGTTTAGGGCTATTAGTCCTCCTGACACTGCGTCTTAGTCACGCCACTGTGGGTTCTGCTAGTTAAGCACTCTGGTAAAGGCTCCATTCAAGTCCCGACTGCCTATGCAAGCGAGCAGACAATTTAAAAGCGTGCCCATTCATATGCCTGAGTCTCTTTTTAATTGGAAAAGCTACTCTTAAAGACTGAAAAACTCATTTATGTTTTCCAGAGTAAGATCAAATGGTAAGCTGGAAGGGCACTGTGGTGGGAGCTCGACCAACCTCCCACCACACTGCTCTGAGATGGTGGCCAGAGGCCAGGTTCACAAACCGAGCACTTTGAAGCCACTCTTTGTTCCCCCTTTGTCCTTTCTTAGATGGTACAGCCTGCTTGTATGTCTGCTGCATGAGAATGAATGACCTTTGCATGACCATTACCTGTTTACTGGTGTTTTCAACTGGAGCATGCCACATGATTTGTCTAATTCTGACCCCGCTGTGCAGCACAAGGCAAAGGGGATGATTCAAACAAGTACCAAAGTATTAGTTGAGTATTACTACTGTCTTATGGGCTTGACATTTGTCTTAATCAGAGAATCTCTTTTATCTGGTGGATGTACATGGGTTGAACACCTCTGTACTTCTTCATATAGTAGATGCAGCAAAGTTTCCACATTTGACCCATAGAAATGCACCTATGAGGATCTGGACAGAAAACACAGTAACTGATCATTACAATCAGTGGGCAGAACTGATGCCAATAGATATTTTGTTTTGCTTTTTTATGGTTTAGAATCCACATGTGAAGTGCAGTGAGTGCGAAAGTCACAAAAGACATCCAAGAAAATTACCAAGCAGAAAGTATGTTTATGTAAAACAATAGAATAAATATAAATAAATACTGATGTAGGAAAAAGGTAAGAGCAATTTTTTGTTTCAGCAAATTTATTTTGTAATTGCGAAATCAGGCGTGACTATTATGAACAAAAGTTGTTTATTCATTTATTTATTTTTGCAGATATGTGACAGATTGATAAAATGCTCGGTATCAGTGTTTGCATGTGTGTATCAGTATGTGCAAGCCAAAATTAGAGCAGTGAATTATTTCTGGTCATTATTTTAGACTGAAAATAGATTCTAGACTGATAATAATGCAAATTTTTCATTCTTTTGGTGAACACTTTGTTGCATACCATAATACCTTTTGCATATGTAACCTACATTTTCAAATCAATATTTTTGTAGCTCTCACTGTGAGGGCTAAATGAACAAAGAAAACACAGTACAGGTGATCGAGTTATGCCATAGATCCGATCCTTCGACATGATGTAATCTGAATTTTGGTGTAAGTTGAAACATACCCAAGCCTAAGTCACATACCGATCCTAACACAGCTGTAAAATCATAAAAACACAACTAAGCCACAGAAAAAGGAAAAGGAAAACTCCCTCAATCATACGCCGCGTTACTGCGTATTCTTCCACAGCGCACAACCAAACTAGTTTGCCCACATAGTCCGTAAGTACGAGGCTAACAGTGTAAGCCGAGTGGGAGTGAGCGCTGTAGACTCGAAACGTTGTATGTCGACACTGCTGTAACTTGAGGACCCCCTGTAACATATTTCCAGTACCATAGGATAAAGTTCCACTTTGAAAATTATTAACAGGATAAGAGGCTGGCTGTTTAACGTAATGCATAATTTTGCCACAACATTTAGGTACAAATGTAGCAGAACAAATCAATCGTACTTACCTGGCTTATGTTATTTGAAAACTGAAATACTGATTGGCCAGAATCAAAGAATTCATCAGCTAATTGTTCATAGGTTTAGGGCAAACTCCAAAACCTCCAGTCACAATCTTGAAGGATTCTGACTAGCCGTTCCTATGTATAGCCCTAGCTTTGTTGCTGTCTTTCATGTACAGATATCTCTGTGAGGGTGATCTTTTCTCAGTAACCAGAAAAGACTCTGCTCATGACGCAAAAAGACTATCAGAGCTCTTGCAAGTGTTGTACAGATTATTTATAAATTGTGCAAGTCATTTGCAAGTACTTAGAAATGCCCTTGCCTTGCTGTGTGGACTCTGTGTGGCTTTACTCTCTCCCATGGCCCGTCTCCAACACGGTGGCTTTGAACTTATTTAATACTTAGAGATGAAATAAATGGACAAAGTCACAATGGCACACAATTCTGCTACCATAAATTGAAATCATTTCCTGTAATGATAGTAGTGTTGGAGCATGTTTCTTTTTTCTTCAGCCTTTTGAGATCGAAAGGGCTTTTCATCTATGAGAGACAGTCCTCACTGCAGCCATTTGCACTGTGAATGCCATATAATGTGAGAGAAATGGCTCAAAATGTTTACTGGCGGTGATGAATGTCAGATTCACGGAGAAAGAGATTTGGCTTCTTCATATCCCTCCACAAGGACAACGGGTAAATAAATCGCTGTTGAGGGACTGGAATTGGTTTTTGGTCCTATTTAAAGTAAAAAAACAGGCCCCAAAAATGGGTGCCTAAAGACTGAATGTAGGATTACAGTGCCTGTGGCTGGGTGTTGAAAGGTACCTCATAATGCAGTATGTGTCTAAATGCAGGGGTCATACAAAATACTAGGGGTTGGCAATATGGCAGACACTGAGAGACATTTTCTTGATATATGATGCACATCACAATGTTTCATTTTCTAAAGGGTCTGATAAGCTGAAGTAGACACAATGCACCAGTAAAACAAAACAGCACAATAACAGCCACATTTCAGCCCCATCAATCTGAGCGCCACACAGGCTTTCCATTCTGAGAATTAGCCATTGGTCCTTCAAATCCTTTAAACCTACCAGCAGAAGAGGCACAGCATGTTCCTGCCCACATTGGCCACAGTGAAACACATCAAGTGATAACGTGTACCCTACCACTGTGTAAAACAATGCATAAAGCTTCATTAATTGTTGACTGTTGTGTGATTCTGAGTACAAGCATATTGTGATATGATAACTAAGAGCCTTCTGTTTTGTAAAAGTACATGTAAATCATGCCTGATTTGTGGCTTATATTCATGTGTTTTCTTGTTCATTTTTTTAGGCAAAATAAAACAATTCTTTTCAGCCTAGATAATGTTCTTCACAGACCAAATAAATATACCACCAGCATTAACTGTGCTGACTTGGACTACCAACATTAGAGCACCACTACTTGGGAGCTAACACCTATATAATGAAACTTGTAGTTAAACACTATTGTAGTGAAACGTGTTGTTAAAGTGCTGATGATACAGGAAAGATCTCTTGTATTGTGAAAAGGATGTCATATAATCATATAGCCCACCCCATGTTAGATGTATTTAGAACTGATTAAGTGAAGGACGCTGAGTACTTTAGTGCGATTACAGTTTCTTGTGCACCTTGAAGATAAATCAGGGAATCAGCATCACGATTAGACTAGACAAAAGCCTGTAAGTGTAGTTTTTTTTTCTCAGTCTCGAACCACCTTCTATTTATTGAACAGATCCTTGTAATGAGAGGAATTCAATTAAACAAATTAAGCATTATCTCACACTTATAATGATACTCAGTGGAAAGTGTGTGCGTGTATGTGTGCTGTTGATGTGAGTTTAAGTGTGTGCTGGTGTGCGTGTATGTGCGTTAATAAGGTAGAGAGATGCGCACACTCACACTAGATCGCTGTATTTGTGTGTGTGTGTGTCTGTGTGTGTGAAAAATCCAACATAAGGAAAGTGAAAGACTGTCTTTTTATCAGGTGATTTTACGAGAACATCTCACGCAAACACTTGTTTAAATCCCTGTTCTATTTAAGCTAACTGCAAACCGAGCCTTTTCTTCCCTTTCTGTCTTTAGATGATACAGGAGCAGTGCCAGCCTGCCAGTGCAGTGATGTGAAAAGGTTTTGCAAAGCCAGAGGCTATCTCTCATGGTTACAGCCTGACAGCAGTTGTTGGAGATCTAGGGGATGTTTTTTCCCCTCTTTTTTGTCTTTGTGGGAAGTGGTGTTTATCTATTTATTTATTTTTTGCTATTGTTGTTTGCTTTTTTTTCGGACAAATTTTTTGGGTCAGTTTGACAGCTTTATTTATTTTTTTTTTCATTTATTTATAAAAAATGACTGTTTTAATTGAACTATATGATTTAAATATCAGTTATTGTCTTTTGTTCCATATTGTTATTTTATGCAAATTACCAGCGATATAAATTCACAATTTTCTGTATGTTTCTTGCATTTTTTAAAGTTCTTATGCCTTAATGGCAGTAAATGGTTGAAGAGATCTGTGTGTGCGGGTGTGAGGCACTGCAGCGATCACTGCAGCACTGTGATGCCAGAATGCTAACCAAAGTGTCTGGTGCCTTTTTTTAAAAAACATTTTTGAATCTGAAATGCATAGAGAGGGCATAAATAATGTAGGGAATTTGTCTCAAAACCCATGAGTGTGACACAGAGGGGCTCCTGATTGGCTGTTGCCTGGCAAATTATGCTTTTCAGTTGCACACATTTTATGCTGTGGTGTTGTGGTAGTGTGTGTGTGGGTTGGTGAGTTACTGTATATTTGTTTGGGACACTGGGGACAGGTGAAATCTGTTTGCTGCTATATCTCTAATGGAGTTTCCCCTGCTGGGAGAAGGTGCTTGTCTCTGGCGCTGTGGTAAAGAGCAGAGATACACATTACAAACGCAATGGCCTATTGTAAACACATGGCGGTGAAATACTCATGGTTGATTAGATAACCCAGGGCCCTCACATCAACACTGGGGTCTTTGTGTGTGTGTGTGTGTGTGTGTGTGAGTATGTGCGTGGGAGTGCATATGGTGGCGGTGGTGGGGGGGCACAATGACATTAAAGCAGTGGCAGAAAAGTGCCGATTTCCCATTTAACACTCCATTGAGTTCTGGGTTATTCCAAGTCGTGGCTGGAGTCGAGATGGTGGCATTACCTCACCTCTTTCATGATACACCCCCCTTCCCTCACACAGGCCACGGGCTCCATTTGCCCACAATGGAGTCAGGGAGAAAAGACATGCTGTGACACGATGGGAATGGCCATCGTGCCTGAGAACTAACAATGATCCACCTCTAAACCCACTGGCTTTTTGTTATAAAGAAAGAGGAAACCTGTAGAGCAACCTTGAACCAACACATTTCGCAGAAAACATCTTCTGTGATTTTTTTTTTCTTCTTTTATGGGCCCTGGAATAATAACACGATGTGTCCAATGATTATATGAGGAAAGAGCTGGAGGTAGAAAGAGAAATTATGAAAAAAAAAAAAAATCCGGTTAGTTAGTACACATATAAACTGCGCCAGTCTTAGCCTGGCCTAGACCTGTTTGCCAAACAAAGACCAACAAAGACCTGGCAAACTCAATTAAAGGGCCAATTTTCCTCAAGACACAAGGCGATGTGAAATTATCCCTGCCTGTTAAACCTGTCACTTCATTTCACTCTAATTATTCCTTCTGATCCCAGGGACCTTTTAGCTAATTGTTTTCTCCCGTCTTCTTTATCATGTTTGATGTGACATTAAGAATCTGCTACATAGCTTTAAGCCTCCAGGAATTTCCACACCATAATACCAAGGTCAGGACATTAACTCTGAGACATTTGTGTCTTTGTATGATTCTGTGAATCATCTGCACATACGTGATTTTCCACAGAACAGAAAAGCACAAATTTACACAAATTGAAAGACAAATTGAAAGTTCAAATGGTTTATTGAAAGATTTATGGTCTTTACTGTACTGATCTTAGAGAAAAGTAATATTTTGCAATTGCCTGTCCTATTTTACTGGCGAAAAGTAAGCAAGAGTATGCTTCAGTGTTCCCGGAGTGGAAAATGAAATCCTTCTCTCTGCTCAAGAGTTGCTGTGAGCCCCCACGTCTCATCACAGCATAATAGTTCCTGCTGCTGTCTCATCTCCACCCAGGCTGCGTAAGAGGCTAGAGGCTGGCTGATGAGTATGTATATAGCGTATAGCCGGAGACAGCAGTGTTTCTTGATGAGGTTTTCTTCAGCTCCATCACCCCGCACACCCCGAGGAAATGTGGGCCTTCGGATTAGCCTTTTTAATTTGTGAATTGAAACTTGCATCATTGTTTCCAATTAGTCTGGCCTTGTTCTTAAACTGCTAGCAAAACGCCTTAGGAAGAAAGTGGCAAAATACGTAGAGGGGAATGGATTAAAAGTAATATTGAATCTTGCCCCTTCCAAAAGATGCCCCTAATCTCCCAAAAGAAAGGTGAGAAAAGGGGTTTATTGAATTGAGCGCTGCACAAAGCTACAGACTTCATAGCATAACTGGTCTCTCAGGTGCTTGTGCCAAACTAACAGGCAGATATTTAGTAAAAACCCTTTGTTTTAAAAGCCTGCGTGGAAACTCTTGCATTGTGGGACAATGGGTTATATCAGGCTGGTGCCTGCAGTTCATTAGTCTGTGGCTTGATTACTTGGCTAAATTGGGACATTAAAATGTCATGGGTCCTGGGTGTGGGGGAGATTACCTTGTGCTGCTGTACAGTGGAAAATGTATTCTTAACAAGTGTCTGTGTGTGGCAGGTCATGTTTGACTTCAGTGGGACAGCTGTGGGTCACCGGGTCAGAGAGTTGTGTGTGTGTGTGCGTGTGTTTGTAAATGAGAGAGGGAGAAAGAGGAGAGAGAGAGAGAGAGAGAGAGAGAGAGAGAGAGAGAGAGCACGAACAGTTCAAGTATATAACAGATATTCCCCTTTCTCACCCAAAAACTGTCCAAAACAATGTATATGTTGTCTTGCTGTATCCTACTGGTTGTGTTCACTGGGGCATTTTGAAAGATGTAAAAAAGTGCCCTAGGGCTTTTTGAAAGATGTGAAAAATTGTTGCAGGCATTTTGAGGTTGAAGCTTGACGTGGCCACAACTTAACTATAACAACTTAATTATCATGTTACCACCCATTACTAAGTCAAGGCCACAACTAAGGATTCCTGTTCCAAGCGTTAGTATGTCATTTTGATTAAGAAAGGATGTCACCAGCAGAGCTCTGTACAAAAGCCCTGTTCAAGCTAGATTCATTTTACCTGGGAGGTGCTGCAATTTGCGCAAATAACAAAAAGATCAGTGATTTTTATCCTGCGTAAATCTGCAGTGTCCACAATGTTACAAGTCTTCTGTGTAATAATCCTGAAGCAAATTATCTTCTATAATTCTCTGAACCTATCGGCTTCTTCAGTAATAGTAGTCCTGTTAAAATTGACCTTATGGTGTTGTAATAACAAAACCGGTTATTTTTGGTGAACGAAAGGAACATTATCTTAACAGTACTTCACATGGCAATGCAATTTCTGCCTTATTGGTCACCACTTGATGAGAGTGAGCCCACTACTGGCATTCTGGTACAATTATGTAAATGTCTGGCATTGTCTATGACATTTCTATCTATGATATCTGGGTAAACCACACAGTTACCCTTAACTAACTGGTCGGTTCAGTGCATTACAAATTATATAACTGGACCTTGATCCAGCTCAACTGGGCAAAACTTGAATGCTTGTAGGAGAAAAAATGCTGGTGCTTACTGTCCTTCAGGAGAAAGCAAAAAAGACAAGGCTGTCCAGGAGATATCTTTAGAGCTGGATTGTACAGCTATGGATGTGAGCTGACAGTAGTGATTATTTTCTCCCTCATCTCGCTCTGCATCGGCGTGACTGACTGAGGTCCCACCCCAGACTGCCTCTTATTGGCCGATGCATGGGCAAAACAGAGCATGTTTCATGAGCAATTTAACTCGGGTGACCGTTTTCAATGGACGGAGCATCATTTTCACATATTGTCAAGAACTAATGCCTGCTGTTTATCAGTACATTGTTTTGTCTGATTTTGATAGCAAAAGTCAAATTTTTGACGGTCACCAAAATATCCTTAAATGCTGCCTCTCTCTTGCCCTACGCCTGCTCGGCTCAAACTTGTCTTTTCCTCCTTTCTTCATCTCTTCATCCCACAGCCATTCTCTACAATCATTCCCTGCACTCCATCTCCCTCCATCACTGTAGTTCTTCAGGGATCATTTCCCTCTATCGTTTCCCAGACAAGCACATTGATGAGGTGCGCTGAAAGCGTATTGTCATTACAACAGAAAGCTAGCCATAATAATACGTTTTACACAGTCAATTTCCTTCCCCATCGAGCAGGGTCGTCATGACAACATTTTAAAACCCTAATGGTAAGGTGCGCCCATTTTTTCCAGCTTTTCGCACTCTTTTATCACCACCCGTGACATGCTGCATCTCAAAAACTCCGAACGACTTTGGCTTTAAGACAGCCGTTTGTGTTTTAAGAGCCAGAGTGGAACCAGGAGGTGGCGGAGGCAGTGGGAGTCAGGGGAGAGATTGCAGGGAACACATTCATTCCAGCAAAAAAAGAGAGTGTAAAGCTCCATCTGGAAGATTGCCCCAGGCAGAATCAGACAAACAAACAACAGCCTGGAGGTAGGCCTCTTTGGTTTGACGTATACAGGCAGCTCGCCTGTCCATGTCTATTTATGCTTTCCTTCATCTTTCGCCTGGTGTTCTCAGGTATCCAGGCTCATTATGTGGGGAAAAAAATGCACAATCAATTAAAGACTTTATTTATAATAAACATCTCTGCTGAAATGTTCTTAGCCTTCCTGTGAATCATCTTTGGTAAATAAAGTGATTTGAGGCTCCCCTAGCATCATCCCTAAGTCCCAGCATGCACCGGGGCTCCCCGTACGAAGGTGGATGATTGACAGGTGAGTGAAAGTTATTTTGTGAGCGCAGCATTCTAGCTGTCACCTTCACTCCTGCTAGGCAGCCAGGGTGCCGTAACGAACTCGTTACCCAGTGCAGAAGCCCACTATAACACCCACAGCCTAGGCAATTTTATGATTCATTTAGTTCAATAAAGAGTGTTTATTAAAGTTTACTTACTTATCAATAATGGCCTCTCTATTATTAAGCCTTGAGCTGGGGACTGAAGGGGATTGAAGCTGATTGGTGAAAATGGAGATGTAAATGAGAAAGAAAGAGCGTGGTATTGGGATGTAGGCTGGGAGCCCTGGAGACAGAGGCACAGAGCTTTAATGATGTACAGGAGAGGCTTGTGTAGCACTGTCGTCTTATACCATAACTTATATGGTTATTTCACACATTTAAATACGCAGCTGTTCTTCCCTGTATCAAGCAGTGTTACAGGAGCGTGTGTGTGTGTGTGTGTGTGTGTGTGAGAGAGAGAGAGAGAGAGAGATAGGGGTATATACAGAGGGAGAGAGAGTTTTTGAGTATTGTGAACAAGTATGCCTTTTTGTTTTTGCTTTCTGAAATTCAGGTTAGATTTTTGAAGGCTTAGGAAAATTCTTATATTGACTGCTGAAACATTAAAGGAAAAATATGGATAAATGAGATGGAAAACATAGACAGGCTTCCGGACAGGTGTACAACATTATATATTTAAGCAGTTAACACCCTGCCATATTTTGTGGCATGTATGAAAATTTTGAGCAGGTGCAGGTGAGATGGCAAGAGGAAAAGATCTGAGTGACTTATAAGTCATTCAGTCATTATTCATCCAACCTGTCTATATCCATTAGATTTAAGGAGAATCTTAACTCTTTAAACAAAAAAAGGCTATGATTCTGTTTTCCACAATATGAGCCCTTTAAAATATATTCCGTGCACTGTACAGTTTGATGTGAAAACAGCCATCAGACAAACAAAATATAAAGGTTTTACTGTATAATACTGTATAAAACATGTGTAAGATTACTGACTTGGAAATGTTTCATTACTACAATATTTGAGCAACAATATCACTCATTTTAACACTTACTAACATTACCACCAATGCTAACAATTACTGTGCATAAGCCATTTAAACCAGTCACGCTGATCCACACAGTCAACACACTTAAACCCAGTGACAAGTGCATTAGATCTTTCCCTTTTACATACAGCTTTCATCAGTGCATGGGGAGGTGTTGTGTACTAAATACACAATTATGTCTGTGAACATTACTTTTACCCTTTTAGTGGAGGCACTTATCCATAGTGATTTCAAACAGCAGGTAGTTTGCAAAAATACTTTTATTGGTATAGCGATAATATTAGTGTTGGTGTCTGAAGGAGGAAAAATAATCTGTCTCCCATGCTTGGGGAAGAGTTTCTCCATGTTAAAGGTTTTAATTTGATATCCACCAGGAACTACAAGAGAATCAAAAGTAATCATTTTCATTTTATAATTTTTAGCCCTGACATTTGCTATCCTCTAATTCTCAACCATTGCTCTCCCACTGAGACGCAGCGGAAGACATTTATATGGCCGCTGCAAAAGAAAGGTCACAGGACTGAAAGAGATTTATAAGAAGAGTAACTGAAGTAAAAGAGACATTTGAGCGTGATGCTGGGGCATTGGTGTGATATGTAAGGACGTATAGAAGAGAAGCTGTGATCAGACTGTGTCAGCCAATACAATCTGACCACAGCTACACAGAGAGAGATGTTACAGCAGGGCTGTAGTTCATAAACCCCTTATTACAAAGAAGAATGACCATTTGGGAGTTCAGTGGTGTGAAAACCACTGGCACGGATCTGTAGAGTAGAAAACAGTGATACGGTCAGATGAGTCATCCTTCACCATATTCTCAGCAGTTGGTGGGGTGCATGTATGGCTTACCCTGAGAGAATGATACATGCCTGAATGCTTGACCCCACGTTGAAAGGCTCTACTTTTGTCTCTGTTATGCTGTAGGGGACATTTGGCTTGCATTGCTTGGGTCAACTTGTCGACTATGATATGGCCTTCACAGTCACTTTATCTCAGCCCAGGTGATTTTGGACTAACAGATTAGTCAGTGGTCAGTTTTCCTTTAATTCATCACCCATCCGTGTCCATGCGGGAAACAGGAAAAACTACAGTTCTACAGTTCTACCTCAAAACTCTAGGCCTTGACCTAAGAACTGTGAACAGTTTCTAATCAGCCAGTTAGAAGAACCAGAGGCCTCTAGGCCCACACATCACATCACATTAAACACACACACACTCACACACACACTCACACACTCACACACACACTCACACGTAATACCAGCTTGAAATAACAGATAACCCTGCCAACATGCATCATCATCCACTCCACTGCTGTCTTAATCTGCCTCTATACAGCTCAGTAATGAACTTAATTGAGGGGATAAATGACAAATTCCTTCTCTTCTCTCTCTCTTTCTCTCTCTCTCCCTCTCTCTCTGCATTGACTTTATCACACACTATAGGTCTATTGTCTTTGCCAACATTTATTTTAACCTTTATTTATGTATGTTTGCTCTAAAGTATGATATAGTGTACAGATGTTTCCTTAAACTGCCCTACAGCATGCAGATATTATTTAATTCTGTGACTGTGTCCTAAAAATGTACTGTATCTCTGGGAGATAATGTAGCTTAGTACAAAATAATTCATTCAAATCTTTTTTTTTTCAGCTTTCAAAACATTTAAATAAGTACACAGAGAACACACTTCTGCTCACTCTAAGGCAAAATTACTGTTGGAAAAAAAGCTGCATCCCGTGCAAAAGTTATGGCACTTTTTATGTTTCATAATTTTTTCATTTTTTCCAATGTGTTAAATTAAGAAAATAAATACAAATGGTGCACTAAAATGTGTAGAGAATTGTTCATGTCATAGTTTAGTTTGTCCCTGCAGAAGACGTTTTCAATTTGTAAAAGACTGCACATGATTTGTTTTTGCTCAGTTAAGCATATTGTCTTTTTTAATTGTTTGGCCTTTTTAACAAACTCTGTTTACCCACTCAGTTATCAAAATAATCAGTAGATGATTACTAACATAGTCGATAATGCCAGTCTTAATAAATAATTCAAATTCTGCTTCAACTGTGGCATAATCACACTTTCTGATTTATTGTCCTAATTTCTCTATGTCAGTATCCAAAAAAATCCCAACGCACACACACACAAACACACTCACACAGTCATGCATGCACACATACATCCATGAGCAGTAATTCTTCTAATCAAACCTTCCTCTGTGAGTAGAAGCCTTTGGTGACGCAGGCCTGGGTGACAACAGCGTTGATGTACAGGGAGTCAAGCTCTCCAGTGGGAAGGCTTCCGTTTGTGAACGACTGGACACTATTGATCAGCCAGTCACTCTGGGCGTGGCGTTCAATACATTTGGGTAGTGCAGGCATCAGATGTGATTAAAGAGAAGGAGAACAAGTGTCCGTATGTTGATCTGCTTTCTGTTCGTCAGTGCAGGATTCTCCCCCTCTCTCCACACCGCAGCCGCTCTATCACCTAATCGCTCGCTTATCACTGTGCGTGAGGAGACGCTCTGCCGCCCTCTGAAGATGGCTTATTTATTCACACAACAGAGCAGCCTAGAATATTAACTCCCAGCATCATTCTCTTCTGTTTTTCCACTTTGTATCTGGCTTTGTTTCAGGACAGTGTCTAATATAAGCTGCTGGAATCATTTGTGTGCATTTAATTTTGATGATTATCATTCTTTTCTTAAAAATGAAATGTAGTCATAAAAATGTTATATGTCAACTCCTTTGCCCATTCTCTGCCCATTAATGCATTCTTTTCTAGCTTCATTGAATGTGGGTGAAAATCCCCTTCAGTCTAATGAGGATTTGTAGGATTTGTTAAGTGTCCTATGTAACACTGAATCCAGTTCGACAGTGCCGAACTGGAGCTCATCAAAAGTAGACAAGTTGAAAGTGGCAGTGATAAATGTGCCAGCATTTTTTTTTTTCCAGGTTTCTGTAAAGCTTGTCTAATTTTTATATAAACTAGTCTTAGCAAAAGTTGGTACACTTACACAAATGGGTACATCTGCCAACATTTTGTAATATAACAAATTATATTTTGGTGTTAAATAGTGACTGTCACCACTTATTATAAAGGGTAAAAGGGGCAATCGGCTGACGGCATTATCCAGAGAGACTTGCAATCATTAGTTAGAGGGACAGTCCCCCTGGAGCAACTGAGGGTTAAGTGTCTTGCTCAAGGACACAGTGGTAGAAAGTGGGGGTTTGAACCTGTAACTTTGGGGGCATCAAGTTCACAGGCAAGTGTTTCACCATCTAGGCTACTTCCATAATTTTATATAGGTGCATAGGCCTTTTAGTGGCCATAATTAGATGAAAGGGACAGTGACTGTTATTTTGTGCTTTTGCCTCATTAAACATGCTCTTATGAGAGTTTTCTTCTGATAGCACAAATACTGGGAGGGCATTGTTAATCATCTGACAGTAAATATTGGCTTGATGATTATACACTGTATTTAAAACCTGTGACAACTTGTCTTATATTTGATGTTAACATGGCTGTTTCTCTGAAATGAATCTGACAAAACGCAAGCCAAATTTTGGTTTATGTTTAACATTTAAAAAATTCTGAATCATCGTGACTAAGACTAATTAGTGATTTGGTAGATAACCAGCAAAATTGGCAACCCACAATCAGTGCAAACTGTAGATCATTTATAATTAGTGCCTTTTTTGGTAAATCTGCCCCATGGAGTGTAAACTCTGAAGGTTCTGACAGGAGAAGTGTTTTTTGGAGAATTTCTGACGAGCAGCAGTAACGTGTGGTGTAGAGCGTCTGCGCTGGCACACAAAGGATCATAACAAATCCTGCATTAATAATTTCAGGCAGCATCACACAGTAATCTGTAATCTGAACGCTGATTGTGGTCCTGCTGAAAACGATCTGTTGCCGAGGATAAGATTGGTTTCTTTTCTTTTAACTTTTCTTTTTACTTCCATTGCTCTCAGAGTAATGGTATTTTTGCAGAGCCTTTGGTATTCCAGAGTGTTCCTTCTCGTTGCTCCCCACTGCACCCACTTTTTCAGGGTGTTTATGTTTCAATCAAAGGAGCCAAAGCACTGTGACCGTGAGCAAGCCGTGCAGCCCCCATCTTGCAAATAAATACTGCACTGTTATACAGGCCCAGCTCAGCTACCTATACAGTGAGACAGCTCCAGGCTCAGGGGAACACTAGCCTACTTTATGGAAGTAAAACCTGAAATGCATGTTCATCCAGGGTACACACCTGAATGTCAGCCTCTGCTTCTTAATATACCTACTTTTCTACTTCAAGCTCAGCAGCTCCCACATCCTGTAATGTAGCAGTTCAGCTGTTGTGGTCGGAGTGAACATGGGCCTCTTCTTAAAGGGTACGCAGATTCCTGGAGCTCAGTGTTGGCCAAGAACCGGCTCTGGCGCCAGCACTAGCAAATTGTCTGTTTTGCATGCTCCACATGTTGCTTTGAGGGTGAAACAGCAAAAGAAAATCAGCCAGTGCTGTGATAATACAGTTGCCATGCTTTGGTTCTTTGGCTTGAGTGAGGCTATGCTTCACATTGCCATGGTGGACTTGCTCTGTGAAGCTGAAATATAACATGGCAGGGCCACCACCATTCTCTCCCAGCTTCCATCTCCTTTTTCACACTACAGTTGACAATCGGGGACCTCTGGAAGCCATGACTTTAGACTTCAGCACTTTAACAATTCATAAAAGTGTTGAAATCAATCGGAGCCGAGGAGATTTATTAAATCTCTCACTGCAGGCCGGGAGAGGGAAGGAAGAATGAGGCGTAAAAAAAGAGGAAGGCGTAAAAAAGAAAAAAAAAAAGGCATCAGGGGTAATACTCACATTGGCTGACACAAGGGAAAAGCAGCTTTTAAAGCGTTTAGCTTTAATTTCATTCAGGAGTGACATAATTGATTTTAATGAGATGTTTATAGAGTGAAGTGGCAGTGTTGCTAAATCATTTGCCAGTCTGCCTGTTGGGCTGTGCTGAGCCCTGCGCTGGGGAAAAGAACAGCACACTCCAGCTTATGCAGCCAAAATTCACTAGGATCCTTTCTCTCTGTCTGTCTCTCCTCCCAAATGTGAGCAGCCAAATTTGACTAGGATCAAGTCTCTTTTCCAGTCTCTCTCTCTCACTCTTCCCGTCTTTCTTTCTCCCTCTATTGCTGCCTTATCTGATTTAAAGCTACTATGAAGTCTCTTCAACAAAATGTTTTCTAGAAAGAGATTTGTGAATTGGAACGTTTTTTACATTTGCCTCTGTGCTGTAACATTAAGTTCCAACCGTGTAGCACTTGCTGCTCTCAGATGGCTGCTGGTTAGATGTAAGACTGTGTAGTGTTAGCCAGGCTGGTGGATCCGTAGTACTTTGATGAAATTCTGAACACAACAAAGCTCACCTCCCAAAAGAGAATTCCATGCACCTTGTGGGCTTTGATTCTGCACCCCTTGCTCTGCCCAGCAGGAGACACACATATACACACACACACACACATCCAAACACAGAAGAGAGAATGGCGGTGCGTTCAGTATTCAGGAGCAGACCTTGTCTCCTGCTCCTCTGGTGTTATTGCTTATTTATTATTCATGATGCGCGTGTGGTGCTCATCGACTCAGCGCCGTGACTGACTGTGACGTGCGCTTGCTGCAGATGGGCGGCGACGACGCCCCAGAGACACGCCAGCGTTTCCTTTGACAGTCCGATAGACGCCTGTCCTCTGGGATCTTTTGGTGTGACTGGTCATGCAATGGTCAGGCTTGAGGTGAACTGGGAGTTTGTGTGTTGGAGGCGGGGCCTTGGGGTAGAGTGTATATGTGGAGTGAAACCATGGCATGCCTGCCCCTTACAGCGCCTTCCCCATGTCCTCGGACCACCGGCTGCCACTTTCCACTCCAGTCCGGCTCTGATTGATTGACAGGCCAGGCACTGGGAACAAATGATTATGAAGCTGTGTGCTGTGTTAGTGCGAGGATGATTGACAGCTCTTCCACATCCTTACACACACACACACACACACACACACACACACACACATGTGCCCATGGCCCTCACCTCCAGCATTCCTGCCCAGCAGCTGGTGGCCAGAACATTCCCTCCTTCTTCGCCTGGCCCAGGGGTGAGCACAGGGCCCCTGCAGCACTTTCACACCCTCTCTCTTTCATCAACACTCTCTCATGGGCAGATTATTAATATCACACTCTCTCCTCCCACCCTCCGCCATCAGGGAGCCTTGTCAGAGGCAGCACCAGCATGCAGGGTGTGAGGAGACTCTTTATCTGCCCATTTCAATAGATTCTTGTCCTACAATACCTGCCTCAGCTTTTGTAGCACAGTCAGAATGCAAGACAGGAAAGTAGATTGCTCACTTTGTCCTCAAAAATTGTGTTATAATTAAAAATACAGTGTTTTTTTTTTTTTGCTGTTTCCATGCTACAAAATGTTCTAATACAAACTTGTGGCATGCTTTCATAACTTTGTTGCTGTTAGAAAGCCTTCTTTAAAGAAAAATATCTTAAACCTTTTTTTTTAAATATTCAAACTGTCAAAAAAGTAGTATGGCGGTGACATGTTTAATTTATTAAGCTTAATCCAGTTTCCAGGGCAGATTTGACTTGCAGCATTTTGTTCATGGTTTTGTATGTGGTGACTTGCCTAAAGCTTGTGCTAGGGGAAAGAAGTTTGCTATAATATCGGGGGCCACCCGAAGAAACAGGTTAAGTCAACCTACCTGCAATTTTCAGCCATGCTGATTTCTCTTTGACTGATATCAGCACAAACACGCAAACATCCCCCCTGAGTGATTCCTCCATATTATTACAGCAGACCTGTCTTTAGTCCTAACCTTGCAGACAGACAATCAGAGAGAAAAGCTGGAAAATGACAGGTTTGTCCATGATTTATTCAACAGGACAGCAATTTCTGACGCACCCCTAGGCATGATTTCCATACCAACAAATGCTTGGAGCTGTTGTGATTGCTTTTCAATCATCCGAGACAAACACTAATTAGATTTTTTTTTTCCTTTTTGGCCTGTGGAATGAGAGGTTTCTGATATTGTAAGCATGCAAGGCTGTCTGGCAGTCAACCGTCACACACTTGTACCCGTGCCTCTTGCCCATCTGTTAATGCCATTGTTTTCCATGGAGCCAGCAACAGCTGGACTGTTCTTTGTAGTTTCAGTTGTCATGAACAGGTAGCGACTTTATTGTTCTGACAATGTCTTTTATAGTCTGGGTAGAAAAGATACCTAGTACCAACTCCAGGTAACCAGCAGAAGCAGTTTTGCTGAATGTGCCTGTGTGTCTATGTGCTTATGCCTCCAGACGGACGCTGCTCTAATGTATGATGCCGTGCATGTGGTGGCTGTGGCTGTTCAGCAGTCTCCCCAGATCACGGTCAGCTCACTCCAGTGCAACCGCCACAAACCCTGGCGCTTCGGCAACCGCTTCATGACGCTCATCAAAGAGGTACAGTAAAAGGCCAGCAAATGTTGTTTATGTTGTGGATCTGTGTGCCCTGTTTGTGAGATTTGTCTTAAAGCCTGGTCACCCTAGCACCAGTGTGCACAAATCTGCTCCTGGAGGGTGAGTTTCTAGCATACTTCAGTAGTTTCTATACTCAAACAGACTCCCTGAATCTGGCAATTAACAGAAGAGTTGAACTAAGAAGTGAGGAAATCACCAAAAACCAACACCACCAGCTCCAGGAGTTGTGCACCCCTGTCCTAGCATTTTCACTCTAGCAAATGGGACTGGTTGATGGTCTCAGTGGAACTTGTTGCAATCAAGGATATTGTGTCACAAAGTTCCAAAGTGAAAAAAATAGCATCCAAGCCTCAAGCCTCAAGTTCAGCTTCAGAGAGCATCAGCAGGCAAGTTCACACTGTCAAGTAACATGACAGTGTCAAGTAACATGACAAGTTCACACTGTCAAGTTTGTTTTGGCTCTGTTGACCTCTGCACTTCCCTTGCTCTAGCAGAAGATCCCAAATAGAGTCTTGATTTTAGCTCAGTTTAAGAATGGCATTTCATATTCCCCTGGATTGTCCTGAATTTTTGTGAATTCCAATTCTAGACACAGATTGAATGTCCCAGAATCCAAGCATTTCCAAATTTCTGGTTTCAAATGTTTGCTTTTACCCAATTGAACAATCTGTGTACAAAAATATATCTACAAAAAATATCTGGTTTAGATTACTTTCAGCATAGGGCCCATTGTTTCAGAAAGGTGCACTGCTGGTAACGTTTAATTCAATTCAAATTTATTTTATTTATAGATTTTTGCAACTAATGCTGTCGCAAAGCAGCTTTATAGAATCCAAGTCCATATGCTGCCGACTCCCTAAAGCTGAAGGAACGCATCCTCCTATGGTCGACTCCAGATAGTGAGGTAGTGGAAGGCACTAGGCATTCAAATAACTGAGAAGTTTAGCTTCTGTAAACATCTACCTACCTTAGTTTGCATCCTGATTATTGCTACTACCTCTGAAATTAACAAAAACAT
>JBBPCX010000006.1:14149878-14174949 GCA_037974365.1 Hydrocynus forskahlii
TCTATCTATCTATCTATCTATCTATCTATCTGTCTGTCTATCTATCTATCTATCTATCTATCTATCTATCTATCTATGTCTGTCTGTCTGTCTGTCTGTCTATCTATCTATCTATCTATCTATCTATCTATCTTTCTATCTATATTTTAAACTGAACCCAGTGGACCCTATTTCAGTTCACTCAGCAGTGATATGAAAAACAAGAATGGACTATAAAAAAAGAGCCAAATCAATCTCAGCCTTTCGAGTCATGAAGCTGTATTTAGTGTCTTTTCTAGTGTATTTTTCTTATTAATATCCCTCAGTGCAGTCTTACTACGCAACACAGGACCCTGCAATCAGAGGCGAGTGGCTCACTCTTGTTAATTCGAAGTGCTTGAGGGCTAATACTGAACAATACACAGGAACACAGCAGGACTGGTGATCAATGAACCTAAAATAAATGTTTAAAAATGACTCAAACGAACCAGTATCATTTGTTCTTTGTAAGACACAAAATCTATTTTTTTATTTGTTAGAGAAGAATAGGAGGATGACTTTGCATTTAAGGAATGTATCTCTGCCATGTATAGAATGCTTTATTTGTTTATTTAAGTTTGACTGACTGAGCGGTCTTTATTTCTTCTCTCTGTTCTTTTTAATTAAAGATGCAGTAGCTTTTCATCTTCTGAGATGTTAGCATGGAATATTGTTTCTGTAGGACAGTAACATGACCATGTACCTTTGTCAAGTACTACACCCTCTTGCCCCTACATGACTCATTTCACACTGTCTACATTGCCAGCCCAGGTAAACTCTCACTGCATGATCAGAACTTAATGCTATAATTTTAACTAAGACTAGTCTTCATGTGAATGGAGCTTATTAAAGCAGCAAATCCAAAATCTTCAGAAGTGTGGACACAAGTTAAAATAACAAAGTCACACTGTAAAATTGATACAGTAACTTTCAAATTGCTGTGCTAAAATTAATCATCAGTTATCCAGCAAAAGACTCTGTATAGATCGAAATGAATCAGAACTGGACTCAATACCTACAGGGACTTGAAAACTACAAGATGACAAATGGGTGGGGGGGAAAAGAAAGTGAACACAGAAGTGAGCGTAACTGAATTAACAAAAGAAATGTTGCCTAAAGCTTTATACCAAATCTGATGTCTTAAGCATAAAACTGTAGGAACAGCAAAAACCTCGGGAGTCTCCAATAATGTCTACAGGAGGTCTGCAGGGACTTGAGAAAGAACGAGTAGTGAACGGGTGTGGACACAACCTTTTTTTTTTTTTGCATATTTTCCTGTTTTTTATTGCTCTAACTTAAAATCTTAAAAGAGTAATGATCTATTGACTTGTACATGTACTGAAGAAAAAAACAGTCCAATGTCAATGCCAATATATACAAGTTCTCAAAGAAACAGGAGTAGAAAAGATGATCAGACTGTGAACAAACGGTCGGCAGTTTTACATTATTTTCTGTGTAGATGAACCAGTGCTGTTGTGCAGCCGACTCAGGTGGTGCTTGTTAGTAATAAACAGGTTTTATGTGTTAATAGGCCTCGTGGCTGTTTATGATAATTACCGTCTTTCACAGTTGACAGAAGGTGAGAGGTTACAAGGAGCTAATGGGCTGACAAACACACAGCATTCCCGTTTAGTGAGCCGGCAAGCACTGTGTGAATGCTGACGGAGCACAGCTAATACAAAAGTCTGTTCCAGTCAAATTTGAATGTTGTTCGGTCCAGTCTACGAAGAGAAAAGAGGACAGATGTTACACTGCTGGTTTACTGCACTCTTACGATACTCTATTTTGTAGTTCTATTTAAATTAAATTTGTGTGAATACCAAAGGTATGAATATCTACTTGTTAGTAACAAAAATATCAACATTCTTTGAATAAGTTGGTTGGAACACTGTAGATGACCTACCAAATTTAGTGGTAATTTAGTGGTGAGACTGAATAAAATGACAGTAAATCCAATATGGCAGGCTTTAAAACAATGGGTGCGTTTGAATCCAAGAATTCAGGGGGGAAAAGATCACAGCCCTAGGACAAAAACTTCAAAAATCATAAACACAAATGTACCATGGAATTCGGCCTGTTACTGGCGCTACACAAATAGGATAACTGCAACTTTGGTGCCTGGATATTCTGGACTGTTCTCTATAGGTGTGCCAGATTTCATCAAAATCAACAAAGGGGTTCTATAGGCTACCATAGCTTCTCATGGCAGAATATATAATAATAGTGAAAAAGTCTAATAAATGGAAACCATATTAATATGATAAAACAGGAATGGTAAAAAAATAAGACAAAAGAAACCATCATAAAATAGTACAATTTTAAGAAGTAAAAAGAGAAAATTCCAACAAGAATAAATTAACAAACCAGGAACAACTAAGATCAGTTGCAGGTTGAGTATATGTGCTTAGAGATACATGTTGAATGTAATGTGGTTAGAGAAGTGACAGATGAACATGGTACGGGTGCATTGATGATTCTGCAGCCATGTGTAAAGTGTTCTATAGGTAATACCATGAATCTGATGTCCAAAAGTGACATGTCTGTATGAGATTTCCCAGCGTCCATCTGGCATGATTTAAAATGCATTCTCTCTCTCTCTCTTTCTCTCTCTCTCTCTCTGTCTCTCTCTCTCAATCAGTTTAAAATAGTTCAAAGCCTTGCTTGAGTGTATTGAGTATATGCAGTATGACACTTAGCGAGCACTGCAGCGGTCTGCCTACACACACACACACACACACACACACACACACACACATTTACAAAGAAAGAAATAGGAGGGAGAGAGACGTTTTGAAAGTATATTTCACTAGAGACCTCTCATGTGTTTGAAATTCTCTCCGAATGATTCAAGTTATTCAGGAGGCAATCAAGAAACAATCTGTAGCCGTGTTTTCAGCAGTGCCTGAACTGCATGGTGAAGTGTCCCCACGTTTGAACACTACGCACCGCCTTGAATGCCATGAATGAAAATGTTTCCCCCACTGCTCTTTCTATTGCACTGACAGGTGGACCTGAATCTGACTCTCTACAACCTCTGCAATTGAAATTGTGAATAGAAGGCTCATACCTAGTTTTGCTTTTCTAAAACTCCTGCATTGACGTACAATAGTGAGATGGACAAAAGCAGCATCCAGACTCAGGGTGAGCCCACTATTCAGCTCTAGAGATGAGTCATAATATGATGTGTGTGTTTAAAAAACCTTTGATGATAGTGAGTTATTGCTGCTGTGTGTCTCGCGAAGTGCTGGGAGAGACACTCTCGACTGCAGCTGTGTTACCATGGCAATATACACATGTGCAAACAGAGCTTGCTGACACGCAGCACACAGTGGGGTTATATGACGGGATGCTCTAGGACAACAAAAACCCGTATCTGCAGCTATATTAAAGACAGGGTGCCTTGGGCAGAAGGAAGCAAGCATTCATAAACAAAAAGCAGTTCAGACTGCACCTTAAAAGCACCCAGGTGGTCTCTCTCTTCAGTCCTCCAGAGAGCCACCCTTTAAAGCAGGAGGTTGTAGTTTTTTTATAAGCCACAGAAACACGTCTTAGAAAGCACACGTTGGTAGAACTGCCTTTTGTCACTTAGGTCCAAATAAACTGAATGAGCCTGTAATATAACTATAAAATGAAACCAGTAAAATATGAATCCATATATATATATATATATATATATATATGGAAAACCTAAAATTGAAATTGTTTTTTTGGGGGTACCTAAACCCACACAAATGTTATAACAAAATAAACTGAAAAGCAGTATAGAATGTTGGTATCAGTAGCTTGCCACATGCCAAGAAATTTAGGAAAGAAAAATACACTTGTTTGTCTATTTTTGAATCAGACTTATCAAAAATATGTATTCAGCAAATATAGCTAAAGGTGTTTTAGAAAAAGAAGCAAGCTGAGTTTGACATCTTTGCCTATGTCATGTGTTACACAAGATAATTGTAATTATTGACTAAAATGCTGTAGTTTATCTTGAAAATTGACTTACAATTATACATAATGAAATCAAGAAGTTACATTACCGTTTAATATACTGGAAGTATCTCCAGATTTGCAAAATAACATGCACATGGATGCACATGTCTCCAGTGTGTGAGCTCCTGCTGCAGAGACCCTTGCGTCATACCACACTGCTGAGTGTCTTCATGTTTTTAAAGGGAATGCTAACCACCAGTTTTGCTGACTATATGAATACACAACTGAACCATGAAGGATTGATGTCACCATTAGCACAGAGCTGGAAGCATGCCAATGGGTTTCCCTCTGGACCTCCAGCCGTGGCAGTTTGAATTTGTTGGACATGATTTTGTTCATAGACATCATATAACTCCAGCTTCAGCGCAAATGGATAGGAAACTACACCTCATGTATCCCGAAAGTGTAGTCTACACAAAGTAAATATCAGTTTAAATAGATGTTTACAGGTGAGGAAATTAAGTGTTTTGAAATCAAGGCATTTTCACAGAAATCTATTTAGGCTGAAGGGCATTTTGTAAAGCTTGTCCAACCTTGCAGTCGCTACTAAAGGACACATTTAAGCAGATCATGGACATGTCACTCATAGGCATTCTTAATTAATGGCCTTTAAAGTTTGAGTACAATATCTCATCTTCTGTTCTTCATTTAGCTGGGACAGATGACACACATGCCATTAAACTTTGTAGGTTGGTCAGAAAAGTTCCAGCAACAAGTAAAATGAGGAATGAATTTTGATTTGAATGGCAGCTTTGATGCGCTCTGCACTACTGTATGTCATAAAATATAAAAAAGCACCCTTTTCATGAATGTGTGTTTGGAAGGAAAGAGTGGAAAACAGTGACGAAGCATTGGAAAACTCTAGTCAGACAATTTTTTTGTTGTTGTATTTTACAATGATCTGGTAAAACGACAGCGTCAGAGAACAGTACTTTCCTTTGAGCGGGAGTAGGGAGCTAAAGAGAAATGTTTGTATATGAAATACATCCAAGCTGCAGTTGTTCTTTGCAGCGGCTGGTCCTCATTGGTCGATTTCAGCTGTGAATATGCAGGAGGTGGGTGGGGTGGGGGCGGATGAATGCTTATCTCTCTTTGGACGTGTTCCACTGGCACGACACACATCCCCGGAGCGTCTCACTGGTGGAGAAGCAGTTCTTTGCACGGGCCGCTGATAGTGTAAACTAAATGCTTGCACTCTCGCTGAGAAATGCCTAGCACAACCCAAAGCAGTGTGACTCATGCAACCCTCTTATTCAGAACTCACAACAGATAATGTGAGAGAGGAACGTGACCTGAAATTGTATGCGGCATATTCATTATTTATTTAGGTCTTTATTTATTTTTATTTCCTACCCTACTTACTTACTTACTTATCATTATTTATTTATTTTTTACTTATAGAACAAAATTGTGGGGTGTTGTTTATTTATTTAAGTGTTTGTTTACTTTCTACCTTATTTTCCCTTGTGTAAATGTGTGGGAATTTAGGTATTTTACATGCTTATTAACCTTTCTATTTATTTGTTTATCATTGCTTGCGGATGCGTTCAATGTTCAATCTTATTTGGAGAGAGACAGAGGGAGTCAGAGAAAGAGACAGAGCGAGAGAAAAGAAAGGGAGACAGAGAGACAGAGAGACAGAGAGAGAGACTGACAGACAGAGAAAGAGAGAGAGAGCGTGTGTACATCAGTAATCTGCCCAGCTGTTGGTTTCTAACAAAGCAAGTCAGCTGTATCCTGTGCCACTCAGCCAGTATCAGCACATCTTATCTTATTTTGGAAGCATCTGTTGGCAGTGGACGGAGCGAGTGGTCCAAAGCCGTGGCATTCGGCCCTGGCTGTGAGGAGCACAGAGCAGGAGATAGGGCGGATTATCTCTTATTATGGCCACGCATCACTCCCCTCTCGCTCTGTCTGCTACAGAGACAGTCTGTGTGTGCGTGTGTGAGAGAGAGAGTGTGTGTGTGTGTGTGTGTTTATGTGTATGTGTGTATGTTTGTGTCTCAATCCTCTTAGTAGCAGTGGGGCTTCGGACCCCCTCTGTGCCAACGTAAGCCCACGCAAGCGGGCCTCAAAGCCCTATCAGACACATATCAGCCTCCTCTTTCTCAGATACTGGCCCTGGTAGTGGAATGTGAGCTCAGAGCTGTGTGTACCTCTGCAGGAGGAGCCCTACGTGATGTTCAAGAAGTCGGACAAGCCTCTGCACGGTAACGATCGCTTCGAGGGCTACTGCATCGACCTGCTGCGCGAGCTGGCCAGCATCCTGGGCTTCGTCTATGAGGTGCGGCTGGTGGAGGACGGGAAGTACGGCTCACAGGAGGAAAGCACGGGCCAGTGGAACGGTCTGGTCCGTGAGCTGATGGACCATGTGAGTCCTGTCCTCCGTTCAATACACACTAGTCACATATTGATCTTTCACATCTGTAGACTGCTAGAACTGTGTGTAATAGCTTGGTTGGCTCCTGCTTTTTCTTTGCTACAAAACTGTGATGTATAAATGCTCACAGGTTTGAGGACAAAGACCTTCGGACACTGCAATGTAACTGTCAACGTAAAAGCCATCAAAATGGTCCTGACTGTGTAAATCAGAATCAGAAGTATGTTATTTTGCTACGTATGTTAGACATATGAGGGACTTGTCTTGATGCCTGTACACATGAGTGACATGTAACTTACTAAATTGGCCAGACAAGTACACATACTATATCAAATAAAGAATACGGAAGTTAATAAGTCAAGTCATTTCAGTCATGCACTCAGTACACAGTGAAATGTTCCTCCTGGAACATGATGCAACACAGGAATGAAAATAGAACACCACAAGACTACATAAGTACACGCAGTACAAAAAACACATAGAAAGAGAGAGAGAGAGAGAGAGCAAGAAAAGCAACAATAGCAACAAAACAACAGGACAAGACAACATGTGTAGTCCACAAAAGGAGCTTTAATGAATTCAGTATTATGACAGGTACTATATTCTAGCAGCAGAGTCAAAAATGTGTGCAAAATGCAAATATAAGGGCATATAAAAATAAATAATAGTTGTACAAATAATGTCAGGACAGAGAATGTGAAGTATAAAATAAATAAAAGGGTATTAATAGTTGGGGAGTGGGTTTTGTTTGTTTGAAGCAAAACTGTTCAGTCTCTGTATGCATTGTGGAGATCAGTTCAGCTATGTGTTTGTGTGTGTGGGTACAGTTTATTCAGTTCTGATTGAGGAGTCAGATGGCCTGAAGGAGGAAACGGTTGCCCGTTCTGTCAGATGGGAAGAGGGAGAAGAGAGTGTGTGAGGGGTGTGCGGGGTCATCCACAATGCTAGTGGCTTTGTGGATGCAGCGTGTGGTTTAAACGTCTGAGAAAAGGGGGAAAGAGACCCTGAAAATCTTCTCAGCTGTCCTCATTATCCTTTGAAGGGTCTTGCAATCCAACACAGAATGGTTTCTTGACCACACTGTGATGCAACTATACAGGATAGTCTCCATGGTCCCTCTGTGGAATGTGATGAGAATTGGGGCGAGGTGCCCTCTCTTCAGTCTCCGCAGGATGTAGAGACGGTGCTGGGCCTTCTTGGTAGTGGAGCTGGTGTTGAGGGTCCACGTGAGGCTTTCTGCAATGTGAACACCAAGGAGTTTGGTGCACTGAACATTCTCAATTGCTGTTCAGTGGAGAATGATCACATCAAGCCTCTCTGAAGTCAACAGCCATTTATTTAGTTTTGTCTGTTGTTGGCTCTGCAATAGTCTGTTAGCCGTTGCAACTCGTTTCTGTATGTTGCCTCATCATTCCCACTGATCAAACCCACCACAGTCTTGTCACCAGCAAAGTTAATGATTTGATTTGAACTGTGCATTGACTGTGTATTGATGCACAGCCATGGATCATCGGCAAGAACAGCAGAGGATTGGCTCTATGCCCAGTGTGGTGGTCCTGGAGATCCTAATAGTGACTGACTGAGGTCTCCCAGTCAAGAAGTCTAGGATCCAGTTGCAGAGGGAGGTGTTGAGGCCCAGCGGTCTCAAATTCCCAATCAGATGCTGAGGAATGATGGTGTTGAATGCTGAACTGAAGTTCACATAAGTGTTCTCATATAAGTGTCCTTTTTGTCCAGGTGGGTGGGGGCAAGTGAAGGGTGGTGGTGATGGCATCATCTAGTGAGACGCTGGGATAATACGGAAACTGCAGGGGGTCTAGTGAGGGGGGCATCTATGATTTTATATGCCTCAAGATGAGCCTCACAAAGCACTTCTAGACAATGACTGTGAGTGCAATGGAATGCCTCATTAAGGCAGGATACAGTTGACCTCTTTGGTTTTCGGATGATAGTGGTAGCTTTGAAACATGTTGGAATGACAGTAGTGCTCAGAGACATATTGTAGATGTCTATGAGAACATCTGTCAGCTGTTCTCCAAATCCCCTGAGCACACGCCCAGAAATGTTGTCTGATCCAGCAGATTTTGTGGGTTGACTTCACATCAGCAATGGTCAGACAGAGAACCTGGTCAGTCGGGGGCAGTGTGGTCTTCCTCACTGCCATGCCATTTTACACTTCAAACCATAGAAGTGATTCAGCATATCTGGAAGATCTCCCTGTTACAGGCAGGTGGATATGCCCTGTAGTAGCTGATGGCCAGGATGCCCTGCCACATGCACTGCGAGTTCCCAGTTTCCTGAAAATGGTCTAAGCATTTGTACACATTGTTGCTCTGATGGCCCAGGACAGGTTGGCCCTTTCTGCCCTCAAGGCAGCTTTATTGCAAGACCTGAAGGCAGTGTCTGCACCTCCGCATTCATCCACCACTTCTGGTTGGGGTGTGAGTTTTGGAGACAGTAACATCGTCAATGCCATGTACTCCTACAGCCTTGTAGAGCTGCCATAGGTTGTAGCCCCCCTAAACAAGATCTAGTCAGTGTGTTCAGAAAAGTCCTGAAAAGAGATGGCTCCTGGAGAGCAGGTCATTGTCTGCTTTGTACACTGCTCTGTACACTGGGATCAGCAAAACAGAGATGAGGTCTGAGTAGCCGAGGTCAGGGTGGGGCTCAGTAAGGTACACACCAGGATTGTTTGTCTAAACACAGTCCAGCATGTTCACCCCACTTGTCACAAAGTCTGGGAATTAAGGGAAAACTTACTTGATATTTGGTTGAAATCTCTGATGGCAATACACAGTCCATCTGGTTGTGAGTTTTGGAGCCCACTGATAGTTCCGTAAGGTTTGGTTAGTCTGTTCAGTTAGCAGTTAGTGTTAGTGCCCCTGTGCAAGTTTTTCCAGTCAGAACTGTGCTCCTGTCCAAGCAGAATTTTAGCATGTTGCTGATCGTGGTAGCCATGTTTGGAATACTGACGCTGAGTCATGTCTCCATAAAAACAACGAAATAAAAAGAGATTAAATATGCAAAGATTTGGGTGCCCCTGATCAAACTACAAGGGAAAATAAGAATAAATGCTCTTCAAAAAACCCAATTCTGTACATTTTAATACACACTATGGGATTTTTTTTTTGTTTTATTTAAACTTAAATATGTAGAAACTGAAATGAACAGAAATATGAACATCTGAAATTTACACAAAGGGCCATATTAAGTGTATTCCATGTAAGTGATGTTAACTTTACTTAAATCAACAAAACTTGTAATTTGGCTGGGAGTATTCAAACTTTTGCTTATGACTGTTTTTGCATAAACTGCATAGACTGCTTTTTACAGAATCTTTGTTTTTGTGAATCCAAAAGTTTTTCAGCAACACTTTTCAGCAACACTTCATTGCAGTCTTTAGTTTGGTTGTTTCACTATCTGAGAGCAAACAGGGAAAAGATTGTCTGTAACAACAAAAAGACCCCAATGTTTAAAGAAGTGATTACCAAGTATTCTCTTCTTTAGCTGTGATATTTATGTGATGTATCCATGTGATGTAACTTTTTCCTGGTTTGGTCTCACTTAGGGAAACTTAAGCTCAACCAACTATCCACAAATAATCTGAGTATACGCATGTGTTTCTGTACATGTGTAATACCAGGAATGGAGCTAAGGATGTAGTAATGTGAGAAAGTCCAGTACTCTCATAATGCAAACAGCATGACAGAATACAGTGTGAGCATTCTAGCATTATTCTCTCCCTATAGAGATTGTTACACACTCTCTCAAACACAAACAGACTCTGGCCTTGAGAACCTTGTTAGGCTTGACAAAATAAGACCCAGATAAAATGAGCTGCACACAGCCAGAAAAATAATAGTCTTTGCACACCCAATATTCAATAGCTGACCCCATTATCGCTGAACACCAGTCCCGTATGCTGGTCCCACAACATTTCAGACATGTCTTTTTGACACCCCCACTACTGATCATGAATTGATTGTGTGGTGCGAAAAACAATCCGTGCGATTAGACTCAAAGGAGCATTGGGCCTGGCGAGATGTGTACAGGGCCGTTGCAGTCGCTCTGCTTGTGTGCTTCCGTTCCCCAGACGAGTACAGGACAGGATTCTAATTGGCCCGGACAAGCTTTCAGAGCAGTCTGGAGTCTGCAGTTTGCAGAGGAGCAAAGAATGCATTGAAGTGAAGGAGATAAAAATATCCTGTCAAAGGACTGAGCAGGAAAAAAAAAAATGAGGTAGCAAGACAGCACCTGCTCACACTCCGCATTAATTTACCCCCTCCAAGAATAATTACAGACAATCTAATAATTCCAGCTGCAAGGCTTTATTTTGGCTAAAAATATAATGATCTAAATAGTAAATGGAATGACATGAATATTAAATGTCACATTGAGGAACAGAGCCGACTGAGCTAGGGTTGTGATTTAGGCAGCCGAAACTCATTCAATTTAGGGTGATATATGGCAGCCTCGCTGGGTCAAAAAGGATATTTCTTTGAGGAATGATCAAACTGACCTTGCAGTGGGTGTCTCACATTAACGGGCAGAGAACGGTTGAAAATGCAATAACCCTCCGTGTCAGACTTAGAATTCAAGGTCTTAGACTTTCATCTTCTTTTTTTTTAAACATTGTACATGTAAACTAAATTTACAAAAGGACAGAAAGATCAAGAGCAGTGCATCAGTTCTACTGGATTAATTCCAACTTTTGACGATATTAGCTGAAATACTGCTGAAACCTGCTGAATGATTCACAGTGGTTTAACCTGATGTTATTTTACTTAAGGAAGGGACAATAGTATAAGGTTTAGCTAAAGTTTAGTTTTTATTTTAATAAAAAGTTGACCGAATGTATCACACCCACTATTGATCTGTGGACAAAATGCAACATTTTAAGGCAACTTTTTAGTTAGAGATACACATTTCGTTTCATTACAGACACATATTGTATGTGGTTTTATGCACTAAACTCTGCCTTAATTCATTTTTGCACAACATTTCCAATGCTCCCTAAATGGGCTGTTTTTGTTGTCTTTAGGACTGACGTGTGGAAATAAGATTTGTTCCGATTGATTGTTTAGTATTGTGCCTCTTTCAGAAGGCAGTTCAGACTAAAATGACTCGTATAACTTCGGTTATGATGGGTAGAGCCAAGCTGCTGTACACTGAATGGATATGTATGCAAATGTGCTGGTTCTCATGATATCTCAGAAGTTGTAAATTCAAAATGGGCTGTTTTTACAGGTTAATTTCCAAATTATAGACCATATTACCTGGGGTGTGGTATGTTTAGAGATATTGACAGTGTTTACACATGACGTTAAAGTGTTCTAAAAACAAAGGAAATGTAGTTTTCTATTAAACTGGCACATTAAAACATTTTTTCAGGAAATTGTACATTGGATACATACAGTTTTAGATGCTTTGAGCACGCAGCAGTAGTCTGATATTCAGCCTGTATATTCGTATCTGCTCCACTAGTGGAACTCATTATCACTTTCTTTTGTATGAAATTGCAATGATCTCAGCTCTGTATTATTCACCCAAATAATGTGAAGTTCAATCCATAGAGGGTGCTGAATGCCAAAGTCGAAACATGGGAGAATCTAATTCTTAACCACTCTGAGAGACCCCACACCATTAACTCCTTTACTAACTGCTGAGCAAGTAGCAGCTAAATCACACTCTTGAAGGGAAAGACTGGGGAGGGGAAGTGGGGAGGGGAGGTTTTAAATTTAGACTTAAGTGCTGTGAGACAGTCTTTGGTGTGTTAAGGTCCTGTTTTCTTAATTTGATTGCCTTTAAATGCTTCTGCCACCCCTGACGAACTGCCCATCACTCTTCTTCCTCGTGCCTTTTGTATTGACAGAAAGCTGATCTTGCAGTGGCTCCCCTGGCCATCACCTACGTGCGGGAGAAGGTCATCGACTTCTCCAAGCCTTTCATGACGCTGGGGATAAGTATTCTGTACCGCAAGCCCAACGGCACCAACCCGGGGGTGTTCTCCTTCCTCAACCCTCTCTCCCCTGACATCTGGATGTATATTCTGCTGGCTTACTTGGGTGTCAGTTGTGTGCTGTTTGTCATAGCCAGGTAACATGCTAGTTCTGCCAGTCTCAGCCACACACGCAGACATAACCCCACATCTTTAACCCATTCCATTAACAGTCTAATCAATGCCTAAACGCATCTTCCCTTGATCCCTTATCTAGTGTTACTGTAGGCTTGAGGCTTAAACCTCTGTTTATTTTCAGTTTAGCTTTACTGTCCTTGATTGTAAGAGGAAAAAAGTACCCAAATGCTAAAGTGACATTCAAAACGTTCACACTAAAATGGACTATAAGAATAGACAAAGTCTTCAGGGAGTATCCTCCTCTGGTAGAGTGGCCAAGGAAAGAATCCCTCCAATGTGAATAGGAGAGATTAGTCCTCTGACCCAGTCTGAAAGAGAAACAGAAAGCAAGACGAGTCCTTTTCGGCCAGGGCGGTGGAGGATGTTAAGTGATTCCACTGCTTTCTCTTCCTTTTCATGCTGACAAGCCTGCTGCCTCTACTGTTCGGCAGCCAAAGCTCCGAAGCACAAATCACACGAGCAAAGATGTGAAATCAGCCGTTTCGAGGCAGTGTGCATGAGTTTGAGAGGCACAGAGAGAATGGGAATACGTGAGTGTAGGTGTGAATGAGAGTGTTTTGGCATTTCTTGGTGTGAACGGCAACCTCCCCCTCATCCCTCGTTGTCCCAAGTGTCTCCAGTTTGTATTCGCTTTTCTCTTTGGACTTTTCCACACCCTGCTTCAAATGTCCTTGGCCATGTTTCCTGTGAATACTGAAATGCACACAGTTTCGAGTCGATAATCTACGTTTATGTTTCTGTGCTCTGATCCTACTGGAAATATTTGTACAACCGAATTGGAAAGGCAAAATCTTAAGATCTAAAGGACAAGTGATCAATAATGCTTCAGTGAGCAGACATGGCTTTGGCTGTGAGAGGGATACACTGCTGATGCTGATGTGACCCAAGAGCTTCTTTAACAGCAGTTCTCAATCCAGGTTATCACTACACAGAGACCCCTCTTCCTTAAACTGAGCCATAATAGGAGACAGCTCTTTCCCAAACACCCACCTTCTTTTGGGACAGCATTTCATTTTATGGCCATGAATAGCTGCTGCTGGATGTGTGTAGTGAGTTCTGCAGAATTGAAACATTTCAGTATTTCACTTAATGAAATGTAATAGGTCAAATTAACAGTGCTGGTATCATATGTGCTCTTTGTACTTTATACTGTCCTCGGCAAAGAAGAGCATGCAAAGTCTCAGCTCCGGGCACTAGACATATTCATAAATATCAGCAGAAATACTGTTTACTCTTTGCATATCTCCTCAGTATGCTGGAAATAACTGATCTGTTTCAAGTTCATGAAAAGCTAAAGTTAAAGTACAGTAACAAGTACTTATGAAAGACAAAACACAATATAAATGTGTATATAATATGTGATAAAACAGCGGTATTTGCTATGGTCCTGTGTTTGAAGAATGGTGGAGAAAAGTCAAAAGAAAAGACCTTGAGTTAACTCTAAAACTTTTGAGGCAGCTCAGCCATGCTCTGTTACCCCAAGAGTTTTATGGTTAATGCACTTGTGTTTTATAAATGTTACTGGCGATATGATCACATAAGAGAATAACAAGCTGCAACTGTCATCTAAGTTGGTTCAGAATATGCACCCATCACCATAACTGATTTAAATTTATGCTGGGTAAGTGAAAAAATACTATTAAGATGTTTGCTTTACTTTGCAGTTCTCACAGAGAAACACTAACACTAAGCTTAGGCACATTTGTTAGTAGCATGTTCCTATAACTGCACAAACTTCAGTAGTCCCCGCAAAGCCCTAACATGAGTAAACAGCCGCACAGAATGTGGATTTACTGTATATGTGTCTGTGTGTACACATTTATTTATGTGTGCATGTACTACTGCTTTTGTGTGAATGAACTTTATGTGTATGTGAGTGAGAGAGAGTGTGAGAGAGAGATGCTGTATGTGTATGAAAGAGAGAGAGAGAGAGAAATCACAGGGTGACATAATGGGGGCTGGTGTTAGGCTTTTCTAAGGCTTTGTGTTCCCTATGCAGTATTTAGAATGTTTCCTTCTGGGTGCTATATGAAAATCAAATATTTACCTACTCAACAGAATCCTTTTTGCATATCACCAGTTGTTTTTGTTGTTGCAGTTGTTGTTGTTGTTGTTGTTTTCCTCTCCTCACAAAGTTTCCTTCTACTGTTCCTCTTTCCCTGTGGTCTAGACCCCTCTCTCAGTGTGTTTGGACAATTTGGCATGTCCCGATACCCCAAAGGAATATTAGGTTGAGGCTCTAAACGAGAACCAAAGGCAATATGTTCTGAGCTCAAATGCAGCACATTCCTGGAGCTCAATCACACTCCTCACTTTACACTCCTCCTTACCAGACTGTGCATGGTGACACCACAGTCTCATCAAAGGCATGCTCACTGACATATTGAATAATGCAGTCAGGGCAAGAGCTACTCAGTTGGATGCAGTGAATCTGGCCCAAGCTGTTGACTCGACGTCAAACGAAGAGTCTTGCATGCAAAACAGTTTCCATCTTAGTATGTTCTCAACTTGTTTAAATTTGCTATTACGGTTGCTGCAGAGTGAACAAGTCGGGCATAAGAAACAAAAGCATGAGTGCTTGGCTGGAAGAGTAATGTCCTCACTCGAGCTGCTGCAGGCCCTTATCAGATCTCCTTCATGTCCAGGTGAAATATGCTATAAAATGGACTGCAGTAAAGGGGATTTAACAGACCTCCACAGCAAGCGTGGGTGGGGATTCTAAATAGAGGGCAACAAATGAAATTGGAAGAGGAGTCAAGGTCCATAGCGAAAGAGAGCTCTACCTGTTGTTTGTGAAAGCTCTTGAGTCCAAACAGGCTCTTGATTTGATATATTGTGCACTGTGCAGCGCATACGCTGAAGCTAATGACTTTTCCGGCATGCAGTGAAGTAGTTTCTGTTGTCAAAACAGGTCACCTAGATTCCTCTCTGACTATTTGAATAAATATTCATAAAGAATCCCTTTATATAGATTCAGATTCAGGTCTGTATCTCTCTCTCTCTCTCTCTCTCTCTCTGTCTTATTTCTTGAAATAATAATGAGGTATTTATTTGACGTTCAGGGCCAATTTGTTTTCGAACAGGATAACACCAACTTTACACTGTGACACTTTGGAAATGTGTCAGCAAAAGTGTTTAGAACAATTGAGATTTAGTGCATACTCTAAAGATACAGAGACTGAGTTCTGGCATTAGAAAAGGTAAGTTAAATCACCAGTGTTCAAACGACAACCCTCCTTAAATCCTTGTTCAGATGAAAGCCCAATAAGCTACCAGAGGGCCTATGCAAAACGAGCTGTCAGTGTGTGAAAGCCATGCTGGCCACATTGATTACTGACGCTTCCTTGAGTAGAGGAGGAGTGAATTCTCCCCCTTGAACTGCCTCCAGCCTTTGCAGTGATGTTCTCACATAGTTTCCACAAGTGCCTCGTATCACTCTTCTCTGGCCTGACATGGTCATAATCAGATATGTCATCAGTCACGTTTTCAGCAGAATGACCCCCGATTCTTATAAACAGATAAAAACGGCGGGCATTGTCACCGCCCAGCCGCGTGAGTGTCTCTCCTCGGCTTATCTGTCAACAGTGACCTTGCGCAAAGTTGTTTTTTTTTTCTTTTTATTCCCCTCGGTAGTTCAGATGACCTGAGATAACAGAAGGTCAGTGTAATTGGATCAGACCGACAGCTAAATGGGAGGCTAGCGCTTCCCTTTCTTGGTCAGGTTAGGCCGCAGCTCTCCCTCTACCCCCCATCGCAGCCTGCATTGGTATTCCCCATGTGCTGTGCTTCGCTCCACTGACGTGCTCTAGCCATGTGCACACGACAGCCTCGCTCATCCGCGCTCTTTGCGTGTGGTAATTGGCTTTTCGGTGCATGATCGAGGAGGGGAAACATGGCACGAAACCCTCTTGCAAGGGGTCTGGGCCAGGCCAGCAGGCCCATACATCTTGGCAAGGTCGCACCACGCATGAACTCAATTCAGCATCGCAAATTGACAAGCAAGCAAATATCCTACAAACTGATTGTGCGGACAGGTTGATTTAAGTTCAAGGATTCCTTTAAGCACAAAAAAAACGAAGGAGGGGTCCTTGAGCAATTCACAAATGATGGTCATGTAGCAAACACAGAGAAAAGAGAAAAAGGACTTGTGCCAATCTGTTTTTATTGGCTAGTAACCACTGCTAGTATAGTTTAAAGGCACGCAGCAGCAGCAGTAATGTTTAGTTAGGTAAACTACAGCTGTCCCAGTGGCCTTGAGCAAGTCTGCCCCTCCAAGGACCGCTACGTAGAATTTCTTTAGTGGTGTTTACTTCTTATATTATCGATGGATAAATATTTATGCTTCTGCTTCCCTTTGCGCCCCCCTTGTAGAAAAAAAGACACAGCAGTCAATGTGCTCTTGAGCATTTGATTACTTACTCGTCTTGCTCTCAGAGTCAAGATTCTACGCAATTCTACCACTCCAGCATAAACCAAATCAGGTCATGATGCTTAATTGTGGCCCAATCAACCTTTACTAATGCAATGTCACTTTTGTTTAACATGAATAAATGGGAAATCTTTTTTTTTTTCTGGAAAGAAGTACGGTGGGGAGAAAGGGAATGGAGTGCTAAGATGATGGAACAGCCTCGTTTGATCTGACACACTTTAATAAGCTTGTAAGATTATCTGGATTATTAGATTTTTCTGTGGATGGAGTGATTCAGATTGCATCGATTAAATTACAGTGTGCCAATTGCCTTTGATGTGAATGTGTCAACATGCACGGTTCTCTGGGGGAATGGAGAGGAAAGGATTATGGTCAGAGTGAATGGGCTGCTTATATCAGTATTTTCGTATTGAATTAGGGGTTATGCAGCGTGGGACTGCCTGATTCAAATATATGGCCCTAACCTTCGATTAATATACCTGTCATATGTCTAACATTTAAACCATCAAAACACTGAGCAGACTCATAGTGATAGTCATTTAGAGGCCTTTTTTAAATGAATGCTTGTGTGAATAACCAGTGTTGATGCTAATCTGTCTCTCTTTCTTTATATCTTTTTAGGTGGATCGTCCTTTCTTTTTTCCTGTTTACTTTACTTGTTATTTATTTCTTTTGACTAAAAAATGTGTGTTCTGTGTTGATCGTCACAGGTTTAGTCCCTACGAATGGTATAACCCCCACCCGTGCAACCCCGACTCGGACGTGGTGGAAAACAATTTCACCCTGCTAAATAGTTTCTGGTTCGGAGTTGGAGCTCTCATGCAGCAAGGTAGACGCCTCTGCCTGCCCACCCTTTAGCACATGTCCCACTCTTTTGCTGGGGGTCCAACTTTTGCTCTTATCAGGCCCACAACCCCGCATGGGTGCCTCTGTGCATGTAGCTAGATGTGGACTGGTTGCTATTTCGAGGTACAAGCGGATGGTTGTTTGAGTCAGAAGAAGTGGATGGCTGTGATGATTGGTGAATGTGAATAGAAGAGCTAGGTGCAACTACTCATGCATGCTTTTCTTTCATGACCCCCATTATTCCCTTTTGTCAGGCTCCTGAAAAGGTAAGTCTAATCACTCGAATCGCCCGTAATTTGCAACAGCCAGACAGAGGTATAGTAAGGCGACAGACACAGTGCTATGTCTTCACCTGACCCGGCCTGAAGTTGTGTTTCTTCCAACTAAAGCCTGATGCCACATCTTTTCCATTACTTGATGTCACATAACGAAATGGCAAAAATAGAATAAGCTAGTCCTAATTTGAGATGAAAGGGAGGATGACTTTGTGTGAACATTCTTCTACAAATAAACTGCATGACTGCTGTTGCATTGTAGAGAAGAATGTGTAATCACTGAGAAAATGCAACATAAAAAGAGCATAAAAGTCTATCAGGCCAGCAGGACATGCTGGCCGATGAGCATGGTTACTGGGTGGACTTGCACTGCATTTATCTTATGGAATGGAGCACAGAAAGGTTTTTGAGATGCAATTGCATGCAGTGAGGCAGGTGGCATGGGTATGTGTTGAGTTTGTAAGGACAAAAATTTAGATTACAACACGGTCCAATAATTATGGTGCTTGCCAAAAATGTTTGTTGAAGACTAAACATTTGCAGATGTTTCCGTATGAGATACTATCATTGAAAATATTTGAACCACAAGTACTGGAAAACTGGAAATACTGTATTCTATCTGCCAATAATTTTGCCACAGCTCATCGAGGTGTGTCACATGATGCTTTTGAGAGACTTGTGATATGGACATTTCCTGTCTTACTCTTGCTGTGTGTGGGTTTTGGGATTTGTCTGTGGGGTATTGTTTCCAAAGATGTGGCGTCAGGCTGAAGAGCAAGGGGCAGGCTTTGCACTTTGCCTGTCTGTATGACATGTCCATTCTGAGTGAGTAGCCCTACACTGTAGAGAGGCTCCCCTGCCAGTGGCTTGCCAGCCCCCAGAAAACTGTGGGATGTGGTGTTTGGACATGACGTTACCTTGGGTACATGACAGTCAGCCCCAACCAGGTTTTATTAGGTCAGGCCAGACTGTGGCCTGGCAGGATGAGACCAGACCCTGAGGTCCAATGGGGGTAAAGATGAAAAATAAATGTGACAGATTCAACCCCTCTTCCCTGGCCTGTGGGGCATTGTTTCACTGTGTGTCCCTGGTGTCCATCCTTTTCATGTGAGTGTTAGTTTGTCTGAGCCGTTTTGCCGATGAGTAGCGTGGGCTGCAGGGCACCTTTGGAAGTGGTTTACTGAATCATGTCTGACTGTGCACTAGTCTGATAGCACAAAAGAGTGAGGTTCTTTTCCTTTCCTTTTCAACAGCTGTCTGGGCAGAGGTCTGGACCTGGAGTTGGCTGTCATGTTCAAACTCTGGGCTTGAGCACCGGGTCACTAGGCAGACTGTGAGAAAGTTAGAGCAGAGTCAGTCTTCAAAGGCATGATTCAATCTCAGACAAAGCTCTCTCCCGATTTGTCAGAAGCATATCTTTCCCACAGTCCATTGCCTACTGCAGGAGACTGAATGTGCAAGATCAAAGCTAGTTGCTTCTTAATGCTTGAGAAGAACCACCTTTTAACTTCCCTTCCCCTATTTCTCTCTGACTCCTCCTACTCTATAGCTAGGCCATTCTTTAACCCAACACTCCTTTGACATATCCTCACTTATCCTGCATGAACATTTAATGAAAATCACGAGAGATGCTAATATTTCTATAACCTTCACTAGTATGTGTTTAATAATAAATAGCTATTCACCGTTAAGATGTAGTGCAATTCAGATCCAGTGTTAGATAAACACAGATGAACTCTGTCTCGTGTCTTTTAATGTCAAGGCAAGATCATAATAAACCTAGTACACAGTTAGCATGGTTGTTTCTCCCAGGCCTTGGTTTTTCTGTGCTTTGGCAGCCTTCTCCTTGCCCTGCAGCTCTACTCTGCTCTGCAGCGTGCTCAGACCAGGCCAGGCCTCTCCAGCCCTGACCGCTGCTCTTCTCTGACCACTCTCTCTACTTTTTCTGCTAGGATCTGAGCTCATGCCCAAAGCCCTTTCCACCAGGATAGTTGGAGGTATCTGGTGGTTCTTCACTCTCATCATCATCTCCTCCTACACAGCCAACCTGGCTGCCTTCCTCACTGTGGAGAGAATGGAATCTCCCATTGATTCAGCTGATGACCTGGCCAAGCAGACCAAGATTGAATATGGCGTGGTGGAGGATGGCTCCACAATGACTTTTTTTAAAGTGAGTAGAACTGTGCAAACCTGTCTTTCACCCACAGAGATGAGTCAAAATGTTGGATTTCCAGGCTGAAAATGCAAAGTATCTTGCGATGCAGCATCATTGTACAAATGAACATGTTTGAAGAGGAACGCTAACCACCAAGTGTGTTCACATCAGCCAAAAAACACCTGTGCTGGCAAATCATTCTGACTGATGGGCTGAAATTTCCGCGCAGTTTTAATAAATATACTAAGTAATCATTTAACCATTTTACTTTGTCGGGGGGTTGTCAAACACACAAACTAAAATTAATCTAAGCACACTGAAGTGATGAGAGTACATTAAGTAAAATGACTGCACCTGACAATCTCCATCAATAGATTCTAGTAAAATTAGTTGTGTAGATTATTTCTAGTTAGTTATTTCAGGAAGGAAAAATGATTTAAAAAATTAAAACCATGGATAGGCATATTAAAATGAAGCTATAAGTATAACACATACTCGTTGGGGCCATGTTTAACTGTTTATTTTAACTGTTCATTTATTTTAATTATTGGGGCAGCTGGTGGCCTGGTGGAGTGGTTAGGCAATTTGACCCCCCATTCAGAAGATTATGGGTTCGAATCCCAGGGCTGCTAGTGGCACCACTGAGGTGCCCTTGAGCGAGATACCGTCCGCACACACTGCTCCCGGGTGCTGAGTTGTCGGCTGCCCACTACTTCACTTGGGTGAATAGGTTAAATGCAGAAAATAATTTCACACTGTGTGATGATGTGTTGTATGTTCATGCGTGACAAAAATGGCCACTTTACACTTTTTTTTTACAATTTAATGCAGTCTGTTGCTGGTAACAAAAACATAGTCCACACAGTACACACTGTTCAGTTCTGCCCAACACCAGTGTGTAGGCAACCTGCTGGGCTTTATTTTAATCCCGGAAGCCTGTGGAAATTTTCATTTTTATGCTATATGATTATTTTATTAGGGCAGTATTTCAGCTGAGAGACCTCTGCAGGGAAAGCATAGCCACTGTGGGTTTTAGATTACCCTAACATTCACAGAGGGAGAGAGGGATGAAACTTATGGCGATGTCTATTCCAGATGTTCTTTTTTCCCCCTTTCTGCAGGGTGCTTGTATTAGCTTCTTCTGAGTCCTACAACCACTTTCCTTTGTGCAAAATGGATTTCTTCATTTAAACATTCGTAAGCATACATAACAGAAAGCTATAATCATTGAACACAGCAGAATGCTTTTTGTTGGCACTGATGCTTTGAATATATCATCATAAAATGGAAACAGACACATTTAAGAAAATACATTGTTGCCGGTGGATAAAGAATATTCTTTTTTTTTTGCTGCTGCTGTTGAAGTTCCTCAAAAGATGCTTAATTCTCCAAATTAATACATGGTTCTGATGTCGTCAGATAAATTATATTGGTTGCAGATGTAGCACTAAGTAGCAGTGGAGCGTTCTGCCAAATGGCTCGCCAAGCATTCTCCTTTTTCAGGTGCTGATTTATTGACTGATTGAGTGTCTGTGTGTCTGATTGACAGCCGGATGGACTGGCTGATAAACCAGGGGCATTGATTGAACGTAATGCACTGTGGATGTACAGCCTCTCACTGCTAGCCTCCCCTCAACCTCATCAGGAATACTGAGGAAAATAACAAGCAAAATCCCTGCCGTTTGTCCAATTACTGACTTAGATTTACTCAACAAAAATATGTCAGCATGAGACTTTGTGTGAGTGTAGTGGGATGCACCTTGACCAGTTTCAAGAGTTTCACACATACAGACTACACATGCACACGTGGGCACACATAATTGCTGCATTTGTACCACATAAGTTCTTTTTAGACTTTTCGTCCAATAACACAAAATTATTTAACTGAATAAACTGTCATTATTGTTACTTGACCTGGCTTGTGACATGTCAGGCTGTATCTGCTCTCTGTGTGCAGTGGGGTAGGGTGGGGGTGGTGGTTCTTTATACCAGGATAGAAAGTGAAGATTCTGACTCGGGCTGTCATGCTTGTTTTTCATCTTTTACCCTGTGTCACTGCTTCGAGGCTACAGAACATGGCAAGAGTGCCCTTTGAACCATATATTCTTCATCCATTGATCAAGGACAACCATCTGTAGATGGACAAATACCCTGCTATTACTGTAATTGCAAAGAAAATTTAAGAGCTTTTGCATAATTAATGCTCAAGTGTAATAATGCAATTACATATTAAATTGCATGGTGAACTATAGGCTTACATTAACATTCGATTTACATTATGTATCAATAGTTTTGAAACTGTTCTTGTGACTTTTTCCATTTGTTTTAGTGTCAAGAAATGTCAAAAACAAGAAAAAATATGATTGGGCAGTAGTATCGTTTCATTACATATTTAAAAAAAAAATTGATATAAATTAAATGTTCAGATTCTACACAAGAGAGGAAAAACTATCCCTTTAAACAATGCTTTTGTTTTCATTACTTCTAATGGGACAAGACTGTCTATTCTGTGTGAGCTACAAAAGTTTAGATCATCCAAAAGAATCTGTTTCTGCGACACCTTGAAGCAGAATCTACTTTCTTGACTCTGAGCTACAAAGTGCTTCTTTCAGCCAAGGTCAGATGTTGTGTTTACTAAAGTAGGCCTTACATACCCATATGACCACTTGAGCAACTGTTAGGCTATACCTTTTACATTCTCACTTTTTTCATCTTGTTCAGTCTGCTGCATTCCATGTTTCAAAAGCCACCGTGAGCAAAAGAAAGGTGAGGTAGTGGATAGCGCAGCCGGCTGCGGCACATTTAGTCTGCGTTCCTTCTCTTCCTCCGCCTCGCTGTCTCTGCGTAACCTTCAACATCAAAACAATCTGCGGCAGTGGCTTTTCGCTGAGCCCAGCAGCAGCAGCACATCCTCACTCACCTCACCTCCTCTCCTGCTGCACCTGCCCCCGCACTCCTCTATGAAGAAGGGAATCATCCCTCACTCCAGCCCCGCTCCACGCCTGCCACCACTGTCATTGCTTTTTTTAATTTGTTGTGGAGGTTTTCACGGACTCCGATAAAATCTGTAGTCTGCTCTCTCTCCCTCTCCCCATTGCCTTTTTTCCTCTTCTATCTCTGTTTTTCTCTCTGCTTCTTATTGTCTTCTTTGTCCCACTCTTTGTTTTTCGCCCATTTTTTTGCTTTTTTTCCTTTCTCTCTTTTTCTTTTTTCTTTTCTTACTTGCTTTCTCTCTCTCTGTCTCTTGGTTTCTCTATGTTTCACTGCCTCCTTCTCTTTTTTATTGCCTTTCCCTCCATTTGTTTTTCTTTCTGTCTTTCTCTTGTCACTTTCTCTACATCTTTCTCGGTGCATCTCTCTCTGTCTCTCTCTGTCTCTCTCTCTGTCTCTCTCTCTCTCACTCTCTCTCTCATACGCCCACAGACACACATATGCAGACCCTCTCTGGCTTGCCCATGTGCAGGCATGCGTGCATTTCTCACATTCGCATATTTCCTCGCAGTGTTCCCCTTATCAGGCTTCAGTGAGTGTTATTTTGCAGTGGGCCATGAGGTGGATCCCTGCAGGACTGTAGTGCTCAGCAGTAACTTTATAAGTCGTGATGGAGAGGGGAGCTGAATCACTGCCACTGATGCAATTTGGCCAGCAGGCAGAGGGAGCAGCTCCAGCCATGGGGGAAGGATAGGGGCTGAGAATAGAGCCTGCACTGTGATTCAACCTCCATATAATTAATACACCGAGCGAACCACTCCAGAAACCATGTATTTTAACACCTTTAAATATGTGCAAAAAACACTTTAGGAGGTAGAATTATGTGCATAATAATGTCCACATCACTGCTGTTATAACAAAACCTCTCTATGATGGGAACTATAGAGGACAAACAGAACAGAACTATTCTTAGTCTTAATGTAAGACAGTGGGATTACAATGAGGCATACCACACACAGTGCAGACATATGGCATACTGCCAGAAAGCTTCATTTCACTGGTTTAATGTGGAATTGGAAGTGTGTCTCAAATTCTTGTAAAGTTATTGAAGTTATTTGTTATTGTTGTTATTTTTTAACATTGGTCCTACAATATGGCAAATTTAGTGAAGAAAAAAGCAATTTTCTCCAGACATTTCTATAGCAACAGTCAGCCCAGATGTTCAGGAAATATCAAACTCTTTTCTCATATTCCAGTCCTACGCATGAATGATAATTTGCATATGCTATAAGTTTTAACAATAAATCTCACTCTCTCTCTCTCTCTCTCTCTCTCTCTCCTATTTAAATTAGCTTTATTGACATGAATTATAACTAACAGCTGTAATTGACAGCTGTAATTAATAGTAGTATTTTTGAAGAAAATGTAGAATATACAAACTGTTAAATGGGATGAGATTACATGAGACTGGTTTAAAGTACTATTTCTGTTTTCTGAGAGTGTGAAAGGTGTGTACACATTTAGCTGATAGTTTAACACACTGTGGTATCTCTCATAAACACATGCACAACATATCTTCAGTTTTCATAATTTCTCATCAAATGATGGCATATGAACTTTTAATGAATGGATCAACTGTTGTTAAAGCAGTGAGAAAACGCTTAATACAAATAGTGATAATACTGCATGCACAGATGTACAGTATGTGTGTTAGTAAGGCGTTGGGCCACCACCAGTCACCAGAATAGCTTAAGTTCACCTTGGCACAACTAGCATTTAAAAGTTAAGCAACACCTGTATAACCATTCTTGACTTCAAGTCTCATCTTACCACATCCCTGAATCCAGTCAAGGGTGAATTATCATCTACTAAAATGGAGGTGCTTACATCAGAGAAGTGAAAAAAGGCCTGCCCTCT
>JBBPCX010000006.1:14175232-14201865 GCA_037974365.1 Hydrocynus forskahlii
ATAAACCAAAAGTCACGGAAACTCACAAGTTTCACTTAGTGAAAGGGTTAAATGCAGAGAAAGAATTTCACTTTGTTCGCACTGTGTGCAGTGCTGTAGTGTGTTCACGCGAGACTATCAGCGTTATTAAATTGAAAATTACTTTTCTTTTCTAAGGGTCATGATAATTGACCAGTATTTTCATTTAATAATAATAATAATAATAATAATAATAATAACAATTATTTTTGTTCTCTTAAACTAAAATGTCTTCAATTATAAGTTCGATTTTTTCCCATTATTTCATCATATGACTTTTTATTGTATTATTTGACCAAAGATATTTCATTAGAGGCCAATGATTATGTGTATGTGTCAAAAGTCACATATACACTACCATTCCTACCTTTTAGTTTGGAATCATTTGGAATAAAAAGGAATCAAACAAAACAACAACAAAGAAAGAAAAAATAAAAAGAATAAAATAAGTATTAAATTGCATTATTATTATTATTAGCTAATGATAATTATCACTTTTTGTGTTGGGTTTACATTTTGAAAAACAGTAGTACTGTATATAATCATATGCCTTAAGACTCTCTCTCTCTCTCTCTCTCTCTCTCTGTTTCTCTGCCTGTCTCTCTCTCTCTCTGTCTCTCTTTCGCTCCATAATCACTCGATTCTCAATGGTTTTGAGTTGCCACCTGCTAAGACACAGGAGAGTGTGTGTACTGAAATTGAGAGGGCCTAACAGGTTTACTGTTGATTAAAGGTTATAAATGCATGTTGTCCCTTAGTGTCCCCAATTCATCACTGCCACTACCATTAGCATCACAATGTCAAAATATTGGATTTGCAAGAAGAAATGTCCTCAAAGCCATTAGCAGCAGCTATCAACAGGGGTGCCCCAGTCCATTTAATTACCTTCACTCAACACATGCAGATCAAGGTGTTAGAGACAAATAATGACACGTTATGGTCTTAGAGGTCTTATAATGAAGGCACAAGGAACTAATTATGGAGTTTCTAATGTACCCACAAAGCAGGATAATAATACACTTGCATTCAGCTTCAATTTAGACAAACAGTGGGGGGCACAGAAATACCATATGTCAGAAACGACTTTTTTCTGTTTTACAGGCCAGCCCTCTCTCCAAAAGAATGTTGGTTCAGGTTTGTGATTATAATATATAATAACTATAATATATAATAACTATACTGGTGTTAGAGGGAACACTGATAAAAAGCTTTTTGTACTCCAGTATTTTATATATTATTGTACTATAACCATAATATTGTTTAGATTATGCTACTGTTTCATGGTACAGGTTCATTGTTACAACACTGTGAAAGCACAGATACAGCAACTGTTGAGCAACTGTACAACACAGATACAGCCACTGTAAAATCAGAGGGTATAATAGTAGTTTGTAAATTGTCTCGCCCCAGTGTCCCATTACTTTTGTCCGAGGTGAACGGTTTTCTGTGTTATTGTGATGTGGTTAAACATTTTTTTATAGTATAAACCCGAAATATGCCCCCAAACATGCTCACAAAACACTTTAATTTCATTTTAAACTCATTAACTTCCTTGGTGCTGATTGGCTGCTGCCCAAAATTTCCCCCTTGGAGCGTCTTAAGTGTTCTCGTGTTTTTCGTTTTGTTCTCCTTAAAGCCCTGTATTTTTATTTCTGTGAATTAAATTAATTTATTACTGTATTTACCTGCTTATACCAAAGAAAATGCACATGCACAAATTACAGTACAGTCTGTACAGCGGTAATATTGGTATTTACATTCTAGCACTGCTGGAGTTCAGTGTAAACTGTACAGTACAGAAACGGGTTTATCTTTACATTTTCTTTAAGGCTAATGAGTTTAAAATTAAATAAAAATGTTTTGGGAGCATGTTTGGGGGCATATTTAGGGTTTACACTATGAAAATAGGCATTTTTAAGCCATTTTTTACCATGACACAACAACGCGGTTTTTCACTATACGCAGGTGCTCTTGGAATGTAACTCCTGCGAAAAGCGGGGTGTTACTGTATATGGATATATATGGACACTGTGGACATACTGGATATATATATGTATATGGATATATATGGACACTATGGACATACTGGATATATATATATATATATATATATATATATACACACACACACACACACACACACACACACCAGAAAAAAACACACAAGTTGCTCATGTTGTACCAGAATATTGCACGCAGGGAGAAATATTGCACAGAAGACAAATATTATATACATACATACATACATACATACATTAGTAGTGCTACATACTTCACTTCTTGTCATTTCTGTTTCAAATGTTGGTTTGCATTTAGGTTATGATAAGAAAGAACATTGTTTTCTGAGGGTTACAGTTCTGATTATGGTGCATAGCAGATTAATCAAAGCCTCCTATCTGATATGGAAGTATGAGCAGAATGAAGCAGTGCCAATCTGTGGCCACTTCAGCGTGATCAAAGGATTAGACAAATGACTTATAATCAGACCTCACAATCTCAGCTCAGATGAAATAAATCAGTATCAAAGATGATATTGTGACACTGCTAGAAAGAGGGAAAGATGGGTAGAAAGGTAATGAAGAGGATGGTGCTGATGATCAGAAGAGTTACAGAAGACACAGATAGGGAGGTTGTCCCCATGTGCCTTGAGGATTCGTGAAGTTTCTTTTACTGTAAATACTTTTACTGAAGATATATACTTGCCAACCAAGGCCACTATCTATCCAATATCTCTTTTCTTCTTATGTTCTGAACAGGGCTGTCCAGACTTAAAATGTTTTTTTCTTTGGTCTCAGACTCTTAGGCTCACTGGTGTTTGGACTTGAACTTGTCATGCTCTGGGCCACTGGTCTCATCATATGTTATAGTTGATCCTGACTTAGTCCAACTTAGTATTTAAAAAGCAATATTTCCAAAAGTAACATTTATGCATGGCAGCCAACTGCACCAGCATCCTTAATTGATTTAAAACTTGCTCAAAAAATGCCCATTGGTTTAATCATTTCAAACTCTGTCTAGAACAAGCATGGCCATTTGCCGCCTTGTAACCAATTATATGCCTGTCAAAACACACCTTCACATGCTCTGCACATGATGCATCCATACTCATAATTTTCATTTTGGCCAAAAACTGATGTCATGAATAAAATGAAATCATTATATTTAAATTAAAGAACTGTGTTGTTTGATTGCACTCTTTCATCACTGCAAATAATAGAGCAAGAAAAAATATATACCGTGTCTCTAAGATCACGCAGAAATATAAATAGACCAGTAAATGATCTTAAAGAGGATTCTTTTTTCTATTTCAATTTTAATGTTTCTCTCGTTTTGGACTCTAGCTTGACTTTGTTGAGACAAAGGTGGTCTTGAGTACCTCTCTAGTTCTGAATAATATAAAGTCATAGATCCATTTGTATTTGTAAACACTAACAAGATTTATGTATAGTGTAAAATAGCTGTTTCTATTTATCAGCACAGGAAATGTTGAAGGATTTAATTTCAACACAGGATAATTGCAAAATGTTTCTATTTTTATAACTAATGTAAAAAAATTATGATGAATGATGAATGGATCAATAGAAATTGTCAGATACATAGTATGAAAGTTGTAAAGGTACCTTTTTGGAGAAACAAGGTTTTTGTTCTGACAGTGATTGTTTAGGAGATGAAAAGGATCTGTATTTTTTTTCCTTCTAAAATAACAGTAGTTATTGGCAGATGACCAGTCAGTTCAGCTCTAAATCCAGTAAAAAATGGAAAGGGGAATGTTCAGTAGCTTTGTGGAGCCAGTGCATTCAGTGCCAGAATGTGGGTGCGGAATATAAAGCTCAAAGAAAGGTGCAAAACTCAGAAAAAGTGCAGCATGATGATACATGGATTAAATAGTGTTTTTTTTCTATCCAGCATTATTCATTGTCATTTGTATGTTAAAAGACATTGTTCCAAACCATTTTTTACAAACCTTGTTATATTTATTTATGAGGGATATGCTGACTTTGCTCATTTGTTTTCCCCTTAATGAAATTTCCACAACGTGCCATGAATTTGATTCTTTGTATGCCCTTGCCTAGATGACGGTTCAGAGTCTTCTCCTATAATATTTGATGAGGTGGAAGAGCACATAGTAAAGCATCTGACACGTTCCCCTTTAAAGGATACCCTTACTCTCAGTGGTCTTTAGTACTCGGTGCTCTTCCCATAGTTTATTTTTGCTCCTTTTTTTGTAGTGTTTAGGCATGGGAGGGTGAGATAGCAATCTAAAAAGGCTGCCAGTCTACTTGTCAGCTGATAAAGTGGAATGTATTAGGCTGACTCCTAAAGCCGTTTCAGCTACAGTGTAAGGAGAACATGAGCCATGCAAAGTGCATGCTCATTCTTTAATGGAGTGATAAATCAGCTCTTCAGCTATGCCATTAAAAGTTATAGGACAAAGTTCTAAAAGTGAGATTTTTCAGATTACGTTTTGAATCTTGTGCCATTTGAGATAATGTTAACTTTTCTTCTTTCGGGTGACATTTTGAGATAAAGTGAAATTTTCTTATGTGGTCGACAAATCCTCTTACTGTTGGTTATGTTGGCCAAGATTTGTGTTGGAGTTCAATTCTTTTTTTCAGTCTCTATGTTTCTCTCTCCCTCTTTCCCCACCCCCTCCTCCTTCCTACCTCTCCAGTATTCATCCCTGGTGGTTCTGCCTTATCAGCAGTCTATATTCTGCATGCTCAATCGGCTGATTTGTCAAGGGTGACTCCAAAAGATTCTGATAGGCACTCGGCAAATCACCCAGTTGATCTAAAATATCGACCCACCACAAGAAGTCATTACGCACAATAATGGCAGGAGGGACCTTGAAGATGTGACTTAATTAGGTTTCAAATGCCTTCAGAATGGTTTCTGAAAGAGAGAGAAATTCTTGTGTTTCAAATGGAAAAAAGGTTATTTTGCAAGCACTACGACAATATAGTGCCTCACCAGTTGGGACATTACATTGATTAGGTTGTCTAGTCAAGATATGTTCATATTCCTCAAGGACTTCTTAATAGCATCACAGCTTCATTTTGACTGTAGAATTTTGTGTGACTACTTTCTACCTACCTGTTATTATTATTTTCTAAAAGTGTTTTTATATTTAGAAGGAATGTATATATCTTTGAGAAACAATATAAAAAAAGATTTAAAAATAAGGTACTGAAGGTATTATTTGCTATATCTCTTTCCAAAAGTGGAATGTCATAATTTAACAAATATTATTTTTTTGGACGGCAGTAAAAGATCTGGTTTCAAAACTCCAATTGGCCTTAAGTAGTGGACTTCAGACCAGTTCTCAGGGTATCCCAGATGGCACACATTTTTCCTCAAACCTAGCTCACAATGCATAGGGATGCTGGGCTGTGGGGGCCAGTTTGAAGATCACAGGAATGGGTCTATTTTTTTCAGCTGTTGTTTTCAGTCTTTTTATGACAGTGTTACATATATGAATCTACCTGGAGTCACTTACATTTCCTTTTATGTTATAATATATGAGGCTGAATATGCTGATGTATGACCAGACAACTATGTTTTTGTTTCGAGAACATTCCCTAAGGGGTACTGTCCTTTGGTCCTGGAGAGTCAGCGTCCAGCACGGTTTGGCAATATCTCTGCTCTCACACAAAGATAAACCTGGTAATTAACTGCTGAGTAGAATCAGGTTTGTGTTTGAGGAAATCACCAAACTAAACTGGACTATATTCCTCCAAAACCAGAACTCAGAACAGGCCAAACTGCAGTTGGCTTTAAAGTTATCAGATGTGTTTTTAATAGTTTTTCTATATGACAACAAACATAACAAAATGATAGCACTTTTAATGTCAAAAAAGTCTGAGACTGCACACATAAATGCCAAATGAAAGTATCTTCAAATCAATAAATGGAACGTTTCCAAGTGACATTAAAAATAACTTTATGCAGTCTGCATTTAAAGCACTAGTAGGTCATTTAATTTTCCTTTTTATGGGTTGTTTTTGCAACCAGATGATAATGAGCAAGCTTAGTTTCTAAATTGCCTGTTTTTGCAAATGGTGGGGTCTTATAAGACTTTCTTCCCTTTTCCTTTTTTTTTTAACCTAAGTTTTCATCTCCAACTCTCATCTTCTGTACTTTTACAGGACTCCTTGCTCACACAATGGATCAGGCGGGGTGAAAGCTATGCACACATCTGAAGAGTGTGTGGCCTGCTACCTTAATTTTTGAGCTAGCCATCACTACACAAGTGCCAATGTGAAAGAGCATAATTTCATACATACTTTAATAATCATGTTTTGAATAGAAACTATCCAGTTCCCAAAGGAATTACTTTGGGCCACATTGTTGACAAAGGCACAGCTTTTATGAAAAGCTTCTAGTTTTAATCTCAATGTTTCTACCAATCAATAAAGCAACGAAATAAAATTTAGGACAAGTCGTAAGGCCACTTTTCTTTTTGTTAGGGAGCATTTTTCTTGGTCCCTTACACGGTCCTTTACACCTCATGCAAGTAAAATGACTTAATTAAGAGATAATCAGAGCTTCAGTATTGGTATGTATTAGAGTTTTAATACAGAATATCGCGCGGATATTTTCTGAGAGGTGATTTGAACATAACAGTCTACTCTGCAATCATAATTACCAAAACATGAACATTTTGAAAGCCCCTTGATGTGAGAATGAAGTGTCACTGGGCCACTGGTGCAGGCAGATGACACAGTAAAATGTAGAAAGAGTGACATTAGCTGCTTCATCTTTTAAAGCTACTTAAGACATTCCACACAGGGTGAGAAGAGTGCTAGTCTCTGAGCTTCCAAATCTATGTCCTTGGACGGTTTTATAAAGAACACGAAGACATGGAAATGTTTCCCCCCCTAAAACATTGCTCACAGTTGCACAGTGTTGCAAAAGCTTATATTGATGGTCAGTAGTCCCCTAGGAGAACTATTTTTTATTGTTCTATAATGACCAATGCCTATTGTTTTGTACTGAAATCTCCCCTCCAGAAAACAAAGATCTCCACATACGACAAGATGTGGGAGTTTATGAGCAGTCGCCGACATTCTGTCATGGTGAAGAGTGTGGAAGAGGGGATTCAGCGGGTGCTCACCTCAGATTATGCCTTCCTCATGGAGTCCACCACAATCGAGTACGTCACCCAACGCAACTGCAACCTCACACAGATCGGAGGCCTCATCGACTCCAAGGCCTATGGAGTTGGCACTCCTATGGGTATGTAAAATACACAAATTTAAAACAGTCCATGTTTAGTTTTAGCAAAATTCCATGGTGTCACACTGGAGTCAGATTTTTGATAGGTAACAATTCCAAAATAATGATACAATCCTTAATAATACAATAATACAACAATCTGCTTTTCAAAGAGAAACCTCTGCAGTAATGTCCGATTTAGAAACACACAGATATCTGAGCGTATCCCTTCCTACCTTCAGCTGTAATTAAGAAATAATGGTGTTTTGAAACATTGCTGTGTGTCATTCTTAATTATATGCAGATAAATGGCATAATAATGAACTTAAAATGCAAATTTTCAAATGTGTGAATACAAATGAAAAAAAAACAAACAGTTGATTAACTTGACTGACATCCCGATGCAGCGGTGCCATAATTTGAAAACTGATTAATATCAAACTCATGCAATGTGCTTTACAATTACTCTGAATATGAAGACACCACTGGGCAAGATATTGGCACTTGTCAATCAAAAAACATGCTTCAGTGTGTCTGTGTGCACCTCCATGAGTAGGCAGCAAAGATGGTTGCGAGTATAAAAGGACTCTAATAAATGAAATCTAGGAATGTACATTTCTATGTTGAGAGAACAATGCCCTTGCCACAAAAAGAGTTTTAATGTTTCATGTTAAACTTTATTTTCAAAAGACGTTGATTTGAAACTGATGGTGGTTCATTACGGTGCGGCTACGGTGGTCAGGGTCATCAGTGTCCTTATGTCACCAGGCTCAGTGAACATTTCAGGAGAAAAAGGGGAGTGGGGATGGGGGCATACATTCAAGAAGCAGACAAATACATTAAATAAATAAGTGAATGAAGAGGGTGACAGAAGGCATTTCCACTGCTATGCGGAGGAGCAGGATTTGATTATCAGGCTCAGTAGCAGATTGTCTTAATCCTGTTATACATGCAGCCCCCAGCTGCATCAGCCTTCAGAAAAAAATGTTGAGAAAAAAAGTCCCAAATAATAAGTACCTGGAAATAGAAGAGAAAAAAGAACATTGAAATTATGTGTGAGACCTCTTAGCAGAAAGTTCCTGTGCAAGTGAATCATGATTTTGTAGCTTTTTTTCCTCATATTTGCCATGTTTTAGTAATGATGAACAATAACTGGGGAAAATAATTTAAAATAATTAGTTCTGATGGTTTTGAGTTTCTTCTGTATGTAAGTTTAAAATAAAGATATTGTTGCCATATTGTTGTCATTTTGCAAACATAAAAATACATAATGTTAAGGCCAGTTAAAAGCTGACCTTAACATTAACAACAAGAAAAAAGGCTGAAATAAAAATTCCATGCTGTCACACTGGAGTCAGATTTTTTGATAGGTAACAATTCCAAAATAATGATACAAACCTTAATAATACAATAATACAACAATCTGCTTTTCAAAGAGAAACCTCTGCAGTAATGTCCGATTTAGAAACACACAGATATCTGAGCGTATCCCTTCCTACCTTCAGCTGTAATTAAGAAATAATTAAAAATAATTAGTTCTGATGGTTTTGAGTATCTTCTGTGTGTGAGTTTAAAATAAAGATATCGTTGCCATATTGTTGCAAACATAGTTAAAAGCTGGCCTTAACATTATGCAGATTTTTCATGATGAATGGACCAGCGTTATGACATGGTTCAGCGTTTTTCTTTTGATTGAATAAAATCTTGTTCTGTTAACATAAAAGTTGAAAGATAAATGAAAGATACCTTTTTTACAGACACAATATTTTGTTAACACATAACAATATGCAAATACATTATGTCATGATTCTGGATTTGGTATAGTAAAAGATTGCTTTGCATTTTGCATGGCATAAATTGTAAAAGGTTACTATTTTGAAGTTTGTATTTCTATGAGGTTCTCTTGTGGCAACAATGACAAAGGGACAGTATGCATACGTGTCGTTTCTGAATTGGATGTGCTTTCCTTAGAATGCTGGAATTGGTGAATAAACTGCAACTCTGATGATTTGCTGGGCCTTATTAGCTGCTGTCGCCTTTTTGTATATAATTTGTAAGAAAGACAGAACACGGTCCTGGTATGGAAACATAAAGTGCATAGATGACGAGGTTTCTCTCTTTGTTACACTTTGGCCAGTGTTTGTGCTCTTATTGCGGTGTTTGCATGTGTCTCGCACAGTAACGCATTCTGCATTTTAAGAAGTGCTGCTTTGAAAGCACGAAATGACTGAAATTTAAGGAGGCACCTTGATGTGAGAATCAAAGGCCTTTGGACCACTGCTGGAGGCAGACGGCATAGCCACCACCGACATTTCAATGAGTCAGATCAGTGGGAGGGAGTCTGGATTCCGAGCAACAGCTCTTAGTGTTAGCAGCTTGTGAGCTTTGCCATACCGTTTTTGGCACACTGTTCTTCACAGTGTCTGGAATGTCTATAGCCGTAGGGTCACCAGGGACCTGTTTCTCTTTGTGGTGGTCTGAGGTGGTCTACGTGCTACATAGTGCTCCACACATACATATGAATGCAGCCTCAGTGTGAAACCTGCTTCATCTCTTGCATCTTCTTATGCCACAGAGCCAGTAAATCTACAAGCAAGCAGAGATAATGTGTTTCTGCTTGCTAAAGTGTGTGTCCTGGGATTGTATTGTGGAGAACACGCACAGGGCATGTGGAAAAGGCTGTTTAGTATTATTTGTCCCTTGTGTAACTTTTGCAGGCAGCTCAGTGTGAGACATTTAAATTGCTAATCCTACCCTTTAGTAGCCTGTTACCTGTTAACGCAGTCAGGCTGTTCTCTTCATCCATTTAGAGTGCACATACACACACACACACACACACACACACACACACATACACACACAACTGGCTCGCCAAACTATGGTTCACAGATTTTAATGCCCAAATTTTTTCAAACTGGATTTCAAGATCTTGAAAAAGATTTGAACTGGATTTCAATCTTGAAATGGCAGGAGGTAAGATTTCATTGAGAATCATTCTGGACCATTTCTATTAGTTTTTTCATCATGAAATCCTTACCCAGTTTTTAAATGATGTAATAAATAAAAAAGTTGTCTTATAAGAGCTGTGAAACTTTAATTTGACTATGACAATACATAAGATGAAGCTTAAAGAAAGTGTGTCATTTGTTACATAAATGAGGTCTGATCGTTACTGCATCAGCCCAAGTTTATCTATAAAAACTTTGGCATTCCATAATTATGGGCTCTTTAGCAGTCACGTCCAGCTTAAACGTGGGTTTCTCCCAGACATTCCTCCAAATTCTTTACTCTGCCGTGAATCAGATATCAGACAATGCCTTTCTGTTTTAAATGGTAGGTTTATTTATTTATTTTTTTTAATAAGAAATAAACTGCTGTATGTTACACTGAACTGATACACTTCTGTTATGATATACAGAGGAAGATTTTTTCTATTGAGCTACACTTAATTGAGCAGCTCCAGTTTTTATTTTATTGTCTGACTTGTAGAGCTATTTGTTTTCTTAGGATTAAATTATTGACTTACATGGACTTACATGTTTATTGTACGATCCTCCATTTTTTAAGTCCGTATGTGACTACTAGCTTTCATCATAATATGACAATGTTGACATTAGCACAAAGTCTGGTTAAAAATATGAAGTGTGCACTCATTTTCATTTTAGATGCTTCATAGCACAGAATGCAGTTTAAATCCACTAATGCATTATTATTCAAGACTGCATTATTCCAAGTGAGCAAATTCACCATATGACACAATTGCACTGAACTGAACTGAAATGGAGTGGGCCTACCTTAAATCTAAGAAAAACAAATGAAGGCTAAAATGAAAGCTCATAAATACCTACCATACTTGCAGCCTGGAAGCCATTGCCAAATAATCTATGAATCTCTTGCACATTTTACTCAGTGCATTTGTCTGGTACATCTAGTAATCCTTCAGTTTGTAATGGGTAAGTAAGTACGGTGTAAAGGGTCTGTGTATTGTAGAAATAGAAAGCACCCTAGTCAGCTTTCAGGGAATGTGGCATGCCTCCCCAGAGAGGTCATTAAGAGGAGTCATGTACAGTACCATGTCATCAAACATCTGCGAGGGGTTTGTTTGCGCAAGAAGGAATGTAGCTTAAGAGTAAACTGTTTCCTCCCCTGCCTCTTCCATCTGTTTCTCATGGGAAGCACACGCTCTCTCTCTCTCGCTCTCTCTTTCTCTGCATTGTCCTTCATTAGACAGTATTAATCACATTTTGCTCGTCATCATGTTTGTGTCTTGCGAAATGTTGCTTCCCAGTGGGTCACTCAGTAGTGACTTGTAGACTTGTGACTTACAGATGGACTGTAGCATCTGCCATCTCCGGGCCAAGGTCTACTTTTGTAAAGCTGCACTGCCATGTTTAAAGGATCCACAAGACAAGCAGAAAGTAAAAGGAGAGAAATCAAACTGCACAAGAGCAAGTGCTCTGCATGTTTTCATAGGGTCACTTCTAACATAAGAGATCCTTGGTAAAGGACCATAGGGAGCAATCAGAGAGTCATTTTTAGTGAAGTGTTATATTGAAAGTGTAAACAGATCATATTGCTAACAGTATTATTCGCCGAACAAATTTTGGAACATATTTCAATGGAAATTACTCTCACCAGGCTAAATAAAAAGGCTCACATCTTCTCTGTTTGCTGGTGCGGCAGCTCATTTAAATTGCTATGCAGTTTTATTGAGGGACAATGCATTTGGGATTCATTTGCTATTACTCTTCTTTGATCTGACAGATTACAGCTATGTGTCCTATTTGGAATTCATTCTAGCCTGTCACTTAATTCCCCTCTTTTGCTTCAACTGCAGGATCAGTTACGGGTGCTCATGCTGTGAGGAGCTCATTTTCATAGCTCAGATTTACATATGCATGATATCACCAGTAACACAAACATGTTACTTTGCTAAATTATTCACTTATACCCTTAATACAGGGGTGACCCATTCTGGTCCTACAGATCTACCACATTGGAGAGTTCAGGTCCAACACACCTGGCTCTACTACTACGATTGTCCCGAAAGCCTTCATTACCATCATTATCAGATGTTCAGATGTGGACTAGAGCTGAACTCTGCAATAATAGATCTTTTGGACCAGGATTGAGCACCCCTGCTGTTATATGTCGTATCTACTTTCCGGGGCATTATTACAGCACAGCAACAGAATTCATTATGATTTCATTTCACATCATTTATCAGCTCAGCAGTTTATCAGCAATTTTCGAAAGATCAAGCCACAGTACAAAACATTCCTTTTTGGAAAATGTACTTTTATTTTATACTACAGGCTCGAAATAAGCTATTATTTTTTTCTGAAGGACTTGACTCCAAGTTTAATCTTTGGCAAGTAAAACCATGGCAAAGACCTGCCTCACTTTACTTTAATACGGAGCCTTCAAAGGATTTATTTTGTATTAAAAGACACATATCATACATTTTTCTTGTATTTATGCTGCTCGTGGTGTTTCTGTGGGCTAATGTACCAAAAGAGTCATTGTTAAATTTTACATTCTTATTTCTCTTTATGTCTCAATATTAACCCTCCTATTATGTTCTAAATTACTAACCTCCTTTATGCTTGGGATCAATTTGATCCCAAACCTCCAGATAATGGTTTCAACTAAAATTGCTACCCAAATTTATGTGTCAGGTACTTTATGTTTCTTTATTGACTACCTAAATATTGATTTAAACAACACATAGATGTAACACAAAGATGTACAGGAAATATCAACGATCTCAGGGAAAATATATGTTTGCCCCTCTGCTGTGTCATGTGAATTATCACTGATTCTCACATAACTACAGGTATAGTTATGATCACTTATGCCTCTAAAGTGAGGGACATTTTTTGAAGATAAAAAAAATTACATATTACAGAGCCCTCACTATCATCCAAAACAACAAAAATAAATGTGTGTAAAATGTTGATGTTTCCTAGATGTTTTATGCACCTGAAACTGCTTAGGGTCAAACTGACCACAAAAGAACATTGATGCGTACAAAATGTGTACAGGACATTGAAAACATGCCATCATCTTAATTTTGTGTTCTCCCAGTTGTCCCCATTAAATTAGGAAAAGTCGTTTAATATGAAGCAGATTTAGAGTGAATAAACGTTAAATGGGATCAAACTGACCCCAAACATAAAGGGCATCTAAAGTTATTTTGTCACTGTGCCTTTCAGACTAATGTGAAAATACTATATGTGTAATATGTAAATAATCTCAGTTCTGACTGGCTGCCTTGTAATTTGCCTCATTCAAAAAGTAGTTGAAACACTCCTAAGAATGTCCGTGTCACTGGGTGAAGTTAAACTGCTGCTGACTGAATAGGCAGCTGACTAAAAGTCCCATTAAATGAGTTTTTTGTAGCTTAATTTGCACCTATGGATTGGAGAGATGGATGACACATTAAACATATACATATGTTTATATATTACATTAAGCTGGTTTATTTACAATACACCGGGAAAATTCATATATGCACTCTTTAACAGGCATTAAAAATGTCATTCTATTCAACTTGGGTATATTATTCTGAAACTGCGTACTTCCGTATTGTCCAAAGGTGATTCTTTAACAATAATGGACAAATGAAACCCGACCAATGTCAACACCACAGGCTCACAGACTGCAGTGTTATAAATGTTCTAGATTGCAAAAGCTTCTGATGTGCACTACATCAAAATCAAGTGTTTGGTTTGCCAAGTGTATACTCAGGAGCAGCTGCTCTATGCCAAAAATCTAGCTTATACCCAGCAGTGCCCTCTTTCACAACCAACAAGTGATGCTTCCAAATTAGCTGATAATTAAACTCAACTCAAAGCAGCTCTCCAGGAGAATAGAATGAGCTAAACACAAGTATACTGAGAGAACTTTTCAAACCCAGTGTTTTCTTTTTGCTCTAAAATATGTGAATTTATTTTCCATTAAATAGAGCCATGAGAAACAAAATGCAGAATGTCGTTTTGTATTGAGCTGTATCGATCAGCTCATTCACTCAGCCAAACCAGCAACTGTAACAGTTTCTATTTATTCAAGAATATTGATTCTCCAATTTTAATATCATATCTCAGTGATACGTAATTTGCTCCAAATCAATCAGGAAAAAAACCCACTTATATGTTACCCAACAAGAGGCCTAAGATATGTGCTTTTGTTTAACTGTTTAATTGTCAGAACATCTAACAACATAATGTGTTATATATACAGCTTTAGGATATAGGGGACTGTATCCCTCACTGTTGATGTCCATTTATTTTAGAACATTGGGTATAAAAAGCTTTTAAAAACTTCTTGGCTAACTAAATATTACTGTATGATGAATATACATGTGCCCTCTGAGAATGCTCTTAAAAATAAGCTCCCTCACCACCCCAGCCTGCAGTACTCTCTGAAATTCAAATATTTTACAAAGCTTTCAGACGGTGTTTATTAAAATAGCCATACTTATTTGGTTTCACTGATTTTCAATATTTTTACTGACTGAGTGCATTGTGGGCATCTGTATCATATATTGCACTTTTAGTTAAAATGTTAATAAATCAAACTCTACTTCTACTTCTGTATCAGGGGTTAAAAAAAGGCTTGTGAATTGATCGACCATTAGAATGGAATTGGGTTCAAACAGTCAGTGTTTCATTAAGTAAGACATTTAGCACAATGTCAAAAAATAAGATCAGATGAGCTGAATTTAAACAACCCAAAAGCAAGGACAAGAAAGACCGACATGAGTTTACTACTGCCTGATAACGTTTGGACTGTTTTCCAAGCTGTATTGCATAATATTAAAGAGCATTTGGTCAGTTTAAGTGTCTTAAAATGTATCCCCATGTCTGTCAAGAGGTGTATTACCACACCATCAGGACATGGAGTGGTTTAAGTGTTCATCTTGCATCAGACATCTTCTCTTCTGATGGGCTTTGATCTGTGCAAAACAAGTGTAACGTTTGTGGACTGTTTACCAGTGCTTGCAGGGGAGGCAGAGGGGCTGCTGGGAGTTGAGAATAATTCTCCTGGCACCTGCCGAGGCCCAGAACACAGTCTATATGAGGGTTGGGGAAGAGGAGGGCTTCAAAGCCCACCTTGGGAAAGCACTTATTCATTATACCAAACAAAACAATGCATACAGGAAACATTACCTCAAATTAAATATGGCAACTAGTTTAATTAAACAGAAAATAAATAGATAACAGGGAAAAATGCCTATCCCTGGAATTTAATTTGGTTTTAATGGTGTGTTATCAGCGGTGCCCTGAGAGCTATGTTTCAGTAAGCAACACTCAATATGAAATCTTCTTGTGGCTCATTCAGCTCCCCAGTTGCTTTAGGTCTCCTCTATCTTTCCGCATCTAACAACCAGCCTTACAGAAATGCTCCACAGTGTGCAGAGCTTTAACACCTCCTTCCCCAGCAACAGAACTTCCATCCCTCTTGTAAATGGAAAGCTATACTTACTCTTTTTATTTACCCCTACCTTTTTCATATTCAGGAATGGTTAGTCTTATAATACATTACATTTATACTCTTTTGACAATAACACGTATTGAACTAAACAATCAAAAATTCAGTGATAACTTTTGAATAATAATAATCCGATTCAAATGGTCTGCGCTTTGACTAACAAATGCAAAAGCGATATCAATTAAAATTCTAGTCTAGAATTTGCACTTTGTCCAGAATTTCTTCACTGGTTACAGTAAGCTTTGACTGCATAATAATGTAAAAAAAAAAAAAAACAACCTCTGATCGTCACCAGTGATAACTGTGTAACTTCTATGAATATCGCTGGCTGTTTGCAAGGACAAGGACAATGTGTATCCACACCTTTTTGCACTATTGGCTACAGTTCTCCAACCAGAGGATGAGCCATCAACAGCTAATTGAATCACTCTCCCCTCTTCTGGCCCCCAGGCTCTCCATACCGAGATAAGATCACCATAGCGATCTTGCAGCTGCAGGAGGAGGGGAAGCTGCACATGATGAAGGAGAAGTGGTGGCGAGGGAATGGCTGCCCTGAGGAAGAGAGTAAAGAGGCCAGCGCCCTGGGCGTGCAGAACATCGGGGGAATCTTCATTGTTCTGGCTGCCGGACTTGTCCTCTCTGTCTTTGTGGCAGTGGGGGAGTTTCTCTATAAGTCCAAACAAAACGCACAACTCGAAAAGGTAAAGAAACACTTTCAAATTTCTGGACTGCAATGAGAAAGTGGCAGTTGTTTTGTACGATGAACTGCAGTCATACTTTCCAACATCACGTTCAGCTTGCTCCATGCCTATGGTTGTGCTTGGATGGGTTTCCTTATCGGTTTATTGGTGGGTTGGGACTTGTATTCCTCACAGGGCTGGGGAGGTGCACTAATGTTAATGCTTGAATTCGGTGGACCAGTTTATGTATGCAGTGGTGAGCTCCTTGCATATGAACATGTTTTGTTTGGGAACAGTCATGCACTCATGACTGATGTAGTCTGAGCCAATAAAACTTAATCTGACATGAACACATAAAAGCATAATCATATAGAAATCTATATTGTCTGAGGGTCAGGATTAAAAAATGCATTTCATCAATATTTTACAGACTTTGCCAGCTGTAGAGCAAGCAGCTCTCCTTGATGTTTGTCTCTGAAGACAGACGGGCTTTGGTTCATTTGCTCAGATGGCCTCCATGGTTTTCAGCATGTCTCACCTCGACAGCCCCGCCTCACTCTCCCCTTTCCACCTCATTCATTCTCCCTCCTTTTTCCCCCATGTGAATGTTACGAGTGGAGTTAAAGAAGTCCATGGTGTTTGTAGAAAGATCTGGAACAAAATCAGCAGCAGCAGTCACATCATAAATGCTGATATTCAATGTTTTCAAGCACATTTTTTTTAAACTTTCCAAATAGTCCAAGGGAATGGAAAAAAAAAGAGACCAATTTTCCCTTTTTTGTTCACTGTTTGTACAATTTGCGGCAGTGTGTGCGTGTAAAAGGCACAGGTTGCTATTCTTTTATGAACTATTGCAGTGTGAGCTGGGAAAAAAATAAGAACTGCCTCCATATGTGTTGTAAGTGCAGTAGTGTTTGCAGAGCAGCTATTCTATGAGCTGTACCCCAGCAGCTTCACTCCTGATTCAGTTTCTGATGGGATGAAACAGAGCTCACACATGCACACACTGTGCTCTTAACATCACTAGTTTAATTGTCGCAATTGTAAAATAATGTAAGAGTGTTGTGTAGTTTAACATTTCCGAGGTATTATAAATTGTTTATATGTATTATTTTTTATTTAATTTTTTTTTGTTTGTCATTTTAAATCAAGTGTGGTCAATAGTGTATTATACAATAGTGACATGCACATTTTACACAGACACACTCCCACAAATTGCAAAAGCAATAACCAGGAAAAAAATGATGCGGTCTCTTATTTTTTTCCAAGGCTGTATATATACATATATATATATATATATCTATATATCTTTCAAATACATAGTTTTCCTATATCTATCCTTGAACGACTTCTTGCTGCACTGTGTCTAAAGATTAACAGTAAGGAAGTCTTTAGCACAGATTTCACGATAGACATCTTGAACATTAGCCAGTTTTCAGCCTAACAGATACTTTCCTCATCTCTATTGACCTGCCAACCATGTAACAACATAAAAAACATGACTCTGTCCTCAGCTTTTCTTGTTGTACGTTAGTGAAAGCTCTGACCTCCCCTGTGACAGTTGAGTTGTGAGTCCCACATGTGCGTCCCCACTTAGCCCCTCTCAGCAGGGGACTGGCTTTAGGAGCCATCTTCTGCACCCTCCATCGATCTCTGCGAGTGGTTTTGTTTGTTCGCTGAAAGCCACCATATCGATGTTACGGGGTGTCCTGTTGCGAGGTGTTGCTGTGCAGCCTAGTCCTTGGTTACAATTACATGAAGACATGAAGCCACTGGCCAGTGCTCAAGGACAGCCCTGACAAATAGTCATCACCTATTAAAGAACTAGAAAATGCAGCCATGGTAGGGGCTGCAGAAAGTGATCCATGCCATGAGGGAGAATTGTGTCCCTGTGACCCAGTAGCTTTTAAACACATTTTACAGTTGCCATGGAACAGGCCACATTCAGTGTAGCCACAAGCTGCCAGCACAGCCTGGAGAGCATTTAGATGAATATGAAATATGTGTCTGTGAGAGTGATGGTGATAGCAATTATGCAAAAAATGTGTTAAACAGGAGGTAACAGGTCCATACAAAGCTTTTCTGTTAGTGCTATGCTGTGCTTTTCACACCTACAGAAAATATAAAATGTGTCAGAAAACATCGCGTTTCAAGAAATTGGAGTTAAACAACAACTCCAAAGCTCTGTTTTTAAAGGAAAAACATGAATATGGCAGACCTGCCTGACTTATCTACACTCCCCTCACAAATGTGTTACATAGCAATTGTTGCAAGGTTGGACACGCTTTGCAGAATTTGAGCCAAAATACAGTTTGATCTAATGAATATAAGCTTGATAAATTAACTAAATTATTACGATCTTTTCTTAGTACTGTTTTTCTTTTTCTTCTAAGCTGGATCACTTAACTGTAGTTGATCAAGTTGAGTCAGGTTCTACAAAACAATGCTAATATCATTTTGATTACACCCAAATTAAATAAATAAATCAAAACAACACCTGGTCATTTGAAATTGATAACGCACCCTAAAAACAGAAAAAAAAATGTTTTTTTTTTGTTAGAATTTGCTCTAGCATGTTCTGCAATTTCTCATTATTTTCAAGGGGATTTTTGCCCAAAAGATGCTGTGCTGTCCTCAGTGAAGTTTCTATAAATAAGCACATTTGGGGACAGAGTGAGAAAAGATTAATTGTATCTAACATAGGTAAAATGTTCTTATAATCAAAACAGATATTGTGAACAGATAATGGAACACAATCAGCGAACCTTGGAATAATGTACCACTGTGATGTATCTGACCATTCTGACCATTTTCCTCGTCAAATTATTTTCAGGATGCTGGCTCATCGTCATGAATTCTGTGCTTCTATGCAGTGTTATCCACTGTTTACATCACACACACACACATACACACACGTGTAAATAAATGTATTACAACAATGACGACAATTTTTTCTTGCTGTTCTTTTTATGCATTTTTTGCCTCCATGCTTTTCTCTCTCATCCTGCTCCTTTTCTGCCACCCGCTCGGTTTCTCCCACTGAGTGTGTGCTCACTGCACTCTGAACTGCTGAAGAGTAAACCTCTCTCCTGAGAGTCAGGGACAACCAGCCAAGTGTGAAGAAGTGAAGAACCTCCTACTAGCTCACATACACGCACAGTATGATGCGCTGCTTTCCTGATTCACACTGCTTTCATATCATCATTTCCTAATGATGCTGTCTCATATCTATGACTGCAGCTAGTCAGGGCATTTATTTAACTTCTACTTTTCCTTAGGAAACAGGGATTTTTTTCAAAACAACTATCATGCAAGATTTTACATAAAATGCATAATTCATGTGCAGTAGTTCACTGCTGTAAACACAGGAGGCCCCTTAACTCCTTAACTCTCAAGTAATGTTTTTATTCTACTAGGATTAATAATGTGCACAAATCTTTTTTTTTTTTTTTTTTTACAGAAAATCAACACAAACGGGATATCAACAAGTGTGTTCAGAATGATTTTACTGTTCAGAAACTGTTTGCGGTTCTCTTAGACATCAGTGAACATGTCTCTTCTAAGCTGCTCTGAAAAGCCTCTTTCATTACCCAACTCAGGCCCGGCTGATATAACAGCCTCATCATTCATTGTTCCTAAAGTATAGTCTATCAATCACGAGTCATACTGGAGCGCAAAAAAAGAAGAACAACAGAGCATTCATCTTATTCAAAATGATTGAAAGGCAGTTAAAGTGATCTGCAGTAGAGCTGCTATTCAGGTGTAATGCTAAACTATACAGGTGCACATTTCCCAAAAACAGTGAGGGCTATTTATGTGTAATGGTAAATGGCATGTTGTCAAAGTCATTTCTTAAGGCACTGTCAAACAAAAGACCAGCCTTATGTGGCTCACGTTTGTAAAAGTGAGAGTCTTAAGTCTTAATTAGCATACAACCTAACACTCATGTGCTATTTAGCCAGTCAAGGAGTATTTCATGAGAAGTGGTAGTGGAGGCCGGCGCTGAGAAGGCTAGCTGGGTAAGACCAAAATAATATCTGGAATTCTTAACCAATGAGCACCCTGCATCATGTTCACCTTAATCACGGAAGATTACAAATGTTACATATACTTTATACTTATGGCAAAGAATAAACAATAAAATATTCAATTATTTATAATTAAACTGGGACATAATATGAACTCCTTAAAACCTAGATTTATTATATTGTTACTAATGATTAAGTATACATAAAGTATACTGTAGATGCTTATATCCTTAACCTTTACATTTACAGCATTTGTAGTTTACAGTAGTAGTTTAGCAACTTATATATTTAAAGTATCTATGGGGGACCGTCAAAATAAAGTGTGGCCAATATTATTTTTTTCCAAGCTATTATAAATTATTTAGTAACTATGATGAAGCTAATGTTCTGGCTGTGGCAACAAAACCTCACATTTCTTAGAAAAAAAGATTAACTTAGTTGGGCTATTTTGGATTATTGGTCTGCTCCTCACAAAAATTTGACCCTATGTAAATAGTTCAGATAGTACATATTTTTGTAAAAAAAATAATAAATGACAGAGATGCAAGGTTGGCATGTAAGTTATGAAAGTAAGTGTGGCCCTTACACAGGCCTTCTAAGTTTAAAGAGTTTAAATTACACCAAACTAATTACACCAAATAACCTAATATTATTCTGGATCTAAGCGTTGTTTGGATCAGTTGTCAGTATATTCACATTCATAAAATATAGGGATCATACATTTAGAAGTAATGTTGGACCACTACTGTAACTACTAGGCGTTACCACTCTTATCTTCTCCTCCGACTGTATGAAGTTATTCAAACTCTGTTTAAAAAGTCAGAACAAACTAAATCGACAGGAAAAAACAGTAGCAGTTACTAATACTAAAGATACAGTACTAGTATACATCAACTATTTACCAGGGGACGTTTGCAGGAATAGCAACACATTTTTCTTTGTCTCATTTCGGAATGCAGCACTTCCAAGTATCTTTGGGAGAGAGAAACGTGAGGAGGAGGGAGGGGAGAGGCAGCCGCTTAATTGGCCATGCAGCTACATGGGATTTGAGTCTGAGGAAATGTAATATGCATCAATAAGTCATGCTGCTGCAGCGGCCTGGCAGGGAAAGGCAGGGTGAAATCTGCCATAGAGAAATCGCTTTAGTTATGACGCGCTGGCTGCGCATCCAGATGGACGGCAGCATTGAGTCATCGCTTCTCTCCTCCCTCGCGCCTCCTCCTTTTCCAGCCCAGCATTCTACATCCACTCCCCTGCATGACCATCCCCACCATCCCCCCCCACCCCCACCCCCAACACACACCTCCAGCACACAGCACTCATTCACTCTCCCTCACCTTCTAAAGCGTCTCCATCCAGTTGTTCAGGTTAAGGCAGCCAGTGGAGGGAATGTGTGTTGAACGTGTGAAGGAACAGCTGATCAGCTGTCTTTTCTTTCTCCTGCCACACAGAGGTCCTTCTGCAGTGCCATGGTGGAGGAGTTACGAGTGTCCCTCAAGTGCCAGCGCCGCCTCAAACATAAGCCTCAACCGCCTGTCATGGTCAAAACAGAGGAAGTCATCAACATGCACACCTTCAATGACCGGAGACTGCCAGGCAAAGAGACCATGGCCTAAAATAGACACTTGCTCTCTGTTTCTTGAGCCGGAGGAGGGGAATTAAATAAAATGAAGGGCAGGGTGATAGCTACATTTCTACGTTGGGGAGGGGGTGAGAGATTAGGTATGTGATTTGCTCAGAGTGTTAAATGTCATCGTTGTTTCAAAAGAATTAGTTACTGCAGACAAAAAAGAAACTGAGACAATATTTCCTGTGGAAATAACTTGATTCTGGGCAAAATTAAAGTGAGTTACCTCATCACTCCTGCCACCAGGGCAAGGACTGATTGGTACTGGTGTTCAGGATAACTACGGAAGGAAAATCCAGAGACGGAGGAGTAGAATCAACAATGTGTGTGGCTGGAGTCGGACTGTCCCTTCTTTATGTTCACATTAGTTTAGATTTGTGAATCTGTAATCTCTTTGGGCAGCTCAATCCTTTTCTGTCTAGAGGCCACACAGAAAATGGTTGAGCCCTGTTAAGAGACCTAAAAGACTCATGTAAACAAATATACAATGGGTGTAGGGTTCTTTATGATGACCTGGATAAAATAGTATATCATTTTAAGGTGTATATTTGTGCTGGAAAAAAAAGAATATGATCAGTCCCAATCAAGAGCAACCAATCCTAACTGATTCAAAGGGTTTGAAGTATGTTTAGAGCCACAGCAAAGTGACACAGCAAAATGTAATAAAGACGTTTCTTACTCTGAGTCCAAAACAGTGAAAGCTGAGTCAGAGAAGTATCATACATCAGGCAATAAATGACTTAATTTGCTTGCATTTCAAATCACTACCACTTCCATAACATTCAGTAGGAAGAGTGTTTTTCAAGAAAAAAAAAATACAAGTACACAAGTTCATTTGTGAAAATGTGTTTGTAAAATGAAGGTATATCAAGACTGCCGAGTCATACGCACATTGGTAGAGTAACACGAAAAACAAAACGTGCCTATTACTGGCCCCTGAATAACTTTGGGACGCTCTTCATCACCACTGCGGAGTATAGGTCAGCACTGGTAGCTCAGAAACAAAACTCATGCTATATTTATTCAAATATTTATTATTTTATTTATTATTTTCTTTTACAGTTTTTTGATGGACTGATTCATAATAGCTATAAACATACATATTAATTACACTCCTGTTCACATTTCCTTTTTTTTTTAAACACACAGTTTGGTTCCTTTAATTGTCAACTTTCTTGTTTGTACTTTTTGTGGATTTAATTTTAGAAACAGGACTCCTCACAAACTTGTGCAAATGCAAAATTTATATAAAAAGTGTTTTTGTATGGAGAAAAAAAAACAAACAAAATTTTGTAATAATTTTTATCAACACAAGATTGACCATGGGCATCTTTCTCTTCTTGTGGTGGATGAAATGCCCTGTGGAATCTCCAGTCCAGAGTGTAAAGTTGTGGGGGCCCTGGGACCACTGTATGTCCACATGGACCAGCCTCATTAGACTACACAAACACACACACAGACACAGACACAGACACACACACACATACACACACACACACACACACTCACACACATATGCACACATACACCAACACACCCACCCAGGACCATATCATCTGGCCTCTGTAAGGAGGACACAGAGCCAGTGTCCATGATGCATGGCCTCCATGGACAGGGGACGCCTTTTAGGTCCACACAAAGGGAAGAGTGCTAAGCATGCCAGGCAGTGTTGACATGACACACACATTTTGGACAGATCCTATTTTTATCATGTAAATGAATCATATTTAAAGAAAGATATTTTTACTTGGGGTAAATGACAGTAACACTAATACTGATAATACAAAATATAGACATATAAATACAAAGAGATAAACGAAGAGGACAACCACGGTTGCTCCTCATTTTACACCCCTGATTTTCAATAGACTGCTAGTACTCAGTGCAGAGAACATGTGTGTAAATGGTTTAAGATGGATAAGATGTATTTAAAGAATTTAAAGATGCTAAACTAATTTTGACCATGTTGTGAAAACAAAATCGACTGTGCACACAATTTACTGTCTGAATTTGATGCACAAGTTTAAAGAAAATCATTAAAAAGTTCAACATACGTGCCTCTTAGCCTCTATCATTTCAAAAAAACAGCACATAGTACATAGCAGGCCTTTTGAGGGAACTGGAAGGAATGCAGTGTAACTTGAACTGACCTTTTTTTACATTTAGATCAATTTATTTCACTGGTTTCATTAAGCATGATTCCTCACACCACAAAAACAAATAACTTCTCCCTGCCTCGAAAACATCATTTGGCATGGCCTTGATTACATCACTGTGTATTTATATTAACAAGTAACAACAAGTACCTATCACTCTGACTCCACCTATCCAGAAAAAAAAAAAAAAAGTTCAGCTAGCTCAGAGACCCTCCCCAATACTGTATTTCTCCCAGGAATACATTAGGGAATGGATACACATTGACTTTAAATTCAATTTACAGCATATGACATGCTCTCTTATCCAGAAAGACAGTCTAATTATGTTTCAGAGGAAGGAAAATGGAGTGTTATGAATCTCACTCAAACCCTCTTAGACAGCCTAAAAGGACTCTATTGCATGCTGATATGGGGAGTTCTTACCAGGGCATGAAACCAACAATATCCTGTTTACAAAGTGATATAATTATCCACTGTACGAGCTGACTACTCAGAATAGTGGGAAAAGTGAGTTAGAAGCCTCCTTCAACAGGTGGTCTCTTTAAGAGCTCCACACAGTCTTGCGTGCTGTTTATTCTAACACAAAACGTGGTTTAACATGTTATCAGAGAGCCCTCCAGCCCTTCACATTCTGTTTATTCATAAAGAGACATGACTGACACTTTATCATCAAGATTTCCAGTGCTGTGCTGGCGTGTCCATTTGTGACGAGTCAGTCAAAGCTGACTGAAGTGAAATCAAAAGGTGGCACCCAAGAGCAATGAAGCTCTTTAATCTGCGCTGACCTACATGTTCACTTCCCAGGGGGACACTGAACTGAGCCAAATAGATTGTGAACAATGGTGGAGGCAATATAAAGTACCGTTATTACACTCACCGACAAAGAGGGCACTTGTTGGGGTTCAACGCTACTTGGGGTCTATCTGTGCATGAGCCTGTTACATAGCAGTCATATCAGGAGCATTATTCGCCCAACATGAAAATTAAAAATAGACATATCTGCCACAAATTCAAAATTTATTTATTTCTCTTTCTGTATTTCTTTTATTCTTTCTCTTTCTTCCTTTCTTTTTTCTTTCTTTCTTTTATTATGTCTTTCTTATGTTTAGGTAGCTTGACTACCTAAAATAATACGCGTAACTGCTGCATGATGAAAATGTAGTATTTTTTTCTTGTGTTTGATTGCCAATTTTATTCATTCTTTCATTCTTTCTTTCTTCCTTTTTAAAATAATTTGAGAGTTTCTTTTATATGTTTGATAATGAACACTGAATTTTTGCTTAGTTTGTAAAATCTTAAATTACATGATATGTTAAAAACTGTTTGGTCAAATCCTGTCTGAATGACACTATAGCAGCAGAGAGAAGGGAAATGCCATCAGCTGTAATGTTCCCCGACCTCTGGCCCTTTCAGCTGAAAATATCACCAACCAGTTTAAGGCTGTCCAAACCCTGAATCATATTTCCCTGACATATACTCTTGCAGAATATAATGCATCTTTCAAATGTGCTTACCGTGCTTTACCTCTACGGTCTTAAAAAAAAGTGTCACTGGTGTACCCCTCTAATCACTGGGGTGCTACCCTCAAGGGGGTAGCACATAGTTGTGTTATGTTCCATTCCAGTAACAGCTTGTTCTGACTTTAGTTCTTTATTTAATTGTTCTATTCAAAAACAGTGGATCTTAAACTAGTTATACCTTGATGGTCAAAAGTGTATCTGTATGGTACCTTTCACTGACAGTGTAGAGAGAATGAACTTGAAAGGATCAGAACTGAAATAGTTGTAAAAGGGTTTACCTGCAAACTAATACATCAAATCACATGCAAATCTAAAATGAATATTTATACACTGACCTAGCAATTACAATCATTATAATCACACATTTAGACACACAAGTAATAAGCTGAGAACACTTTATCAGAGTTTATTAATGTTTATTTCTCTAAACATTGCCATAAACATCTTTTGATTTAGCCCCATGGTGGTGCAGTGGGAAGCTCTGTTGCCTCCCACCTCCAGGGTTGGAGGTTTGAATCTGGGTCTTGGCCTTGTTTGTTTGTTTGTGTGTGTGTGTGTTTATGTGTGTGTGTGTGTGTGTCCAAAGACACATGTGTCATTTTAAAGTGAATTGTAGGCATGAGTGAATGGTGTGTGTATGTGCGCCCTGCGGCGGACTGGCTCGAGGCTGTAGATGCCAGGGTAGGCTCCGGGTACTTGCGACCCTAGCGAGGCTTAAGTGGTTTCGGTGAATAAATGAATGAGTCTTTTGATTCAACTTGGTATTTTTTGTGTGAACACTTTTCTTCTGTCACAAAACAAGCAGCTCATTATTTTGTTTTTGTTAGTTTTTTAATAATTATTATGTTGTGTGTGTGTGTGTTTATCTATTTTTTGTCTACTTCTCTCTCTCTCCC
>JBBPCX010000006.1:14215151-14229425 GCA_037974365.1 Hydrocynus forskahlii
ATACACACACACACACACACACCTCTGTAACCTTCCTATTGTCTTTGCTGGGTAGCAACTCTATGATTGATCTGACACAGAAAGACCCATTAAGTTTGTGCATATATTTTTAATGTGAATTTAAATGTTAATATTGTTTCTGCTGGCCTTCACCATCTACCACTTTGGAAAATGGATATTAAAGGTGACTATAAACCATTAAAAGCATGACCCCCTGTAGATAGTATAATAATATGGTTTAGCCTGTAGATAATAGCATTGTGCTAATAGGCACATTTTGTGCAGACCTTACCACAGAGGAATTAAGATACTTTTTCCTCTCTTTCTGGCCTGCCAGTCGCTAATGCAAAGCACAGAGGCGATGTTCACAGTACTCAGATTTGAATTGTTCTTGCTGCAGCGGCTGTTATTAAATGGCCATTTGCATGTGAAGGCTAGATTTTAATGTCATCAGACAAGATGGCAGCAGCTCACTGAGGTGAACAACAGAGACCCCATTAACACCAAAGCAGCCCCCACACAGCTTCCCTCTTGCCTAAAACAAAGGCCCCATTCATCATGGCCCGATTCTTCCCTCTCCCCCTATCTCCTTTGCCTCTCTCTTCATTACACATTCATTTAGTGGGGATTTTTCCCTTCATTCTCCTCTTAAATCTTCTCCTCTCAGCCTCCATCAGCATAATGGGTGTTATGTTGGTTTCATTTTGGGGCACTTGACAGTATCCACAGGCACTTTACAGTGTTGCCACAAGTTGTGTTCAAATGCATCCATGTGTTTCTGGTACATTAAAGTAAACCCAAGGAAAAAACAGTATACTCTTTTGAATAACAAAGTTTCATGTTAAATAATCTTCTTGAAAAGCACAAGACAGGGGGTCCTCGAGTTACGACACAGTGATGATAGTGATGACAGTGATGTAATCTGAACAATAAGCTGGACTGGACTTGGTGTTTGGTGTTCATCTGAACAATAAACTGGACTGGATCACAACTCAAATGCTCTCTACAAAAAAGGGCAGAGCAGGCTGTACCTGTTGCAGAGGCTCGGGTCTTTTGGAGTTCAGGGGCCGCTCCTGAGGACCTTTTATGACTCAGCCATCTTTTACGGTGTGGTCTGCTGAGGCAGCAGCATCTCTGCTTGGGACAGAAAGAGACTGAACAGGCTGGTCCGGAGGGCCAGCTCTGTTCTAGGATGCCCTCTGGACCCAGTGGAGGTGGTGAGTGACAGGAGAATGGTGGCGAAGCTGTCATCCCTGTTGGAGAACATCTCCCACCCCAAGCAGGAGACACTGAGCAGCTCCTTCAGCGGCAGGCTGCTGCACCAACAATGTGGGATGGAGAGATTCCACAGGTCTTTCCTTCCACCCACTGTCAGACTCCACAACAAAGACCTTGCAGAAGACCACAAACACACAGACAAACAAACACACACATCCAATACGCCATGGTAGTCTCTCTTATGTGCAATATTACATAAGTGCATTTTTTCTGCTGCAACACGTGGATTTTTTTGGGTGGAACCATTACTACTGGGCAAAATGTGCAATTTAAGATGTGCAGTTTTTCACAGTGCATTTCTACTGTTGATGTCAATGCCTGTCACTCCATTGTGTACCCGTGTGTATGTGTGTGTGTGTGTGTGTCTACTGCTTTCTTATATTTACTTATATATCCATATATATATATATATCCATATATATATATATATATATACTCAAGTCTACATATAGTTCACATATACATATGTATATATTTTACAATACAGATGTCCATATTTTATATTTCTAGATTGTAAAGTGTACATTTTATACTGTGCTGATGGTGTAGTATTTTATTCTATTCTATTGGGGTTTTTTTATTTATTTTTGCTACTCTTAACTTTGTACTGTCCACTTTCTTCCAGGACAAAGCAAATTTCCCACTTGTGGGATTAATCATGTTCTTCTCTTATTTTAACCTTAATGTCGGTGTAACTCAAAACTGAGTCACTCACCTATCCTAACACAGTTGTAAAATCATAATCTAGAACATAAAAACACAACAAAGCCACAGAAAAAGAAAAAGGACATAAGTATACTTTTAACAGTCCAAAATGGCGTACGGGGACGCCAACTCACTCATACGCAGCGTTACCGTGTATTTTGCATATTCTGCGTATTCCTCACTGAGCACAACCAAACTAGTTCGCCCACGTAGTGCCCACGAGTTCAATATGATAATTTCTCATAAACTGAAAAAATACACAAATACACACACGCACACACGAGCAAAGCACATGTTCTTCAAATCATTCGTTAATACAAAAATAAGCTGTCTGTTCTGTTAAATTATCTGGCAAATTCTCTATCTGAAGGAATTAATGAGTGGTTGGTTTAGCAGTTTGCCAGTAGAGGGGTTCCTGGGTGGAGGGGGGGTGACTTGGGAGGTGGCTGAGCTCAGCACTGTGGGGCACAGCTGTCTGTCTGCAAAGCTTGCCATTGGAGCCCCACACATAATTAAGCAGGAGAGAGTTCAGCAGGGACAGTCTCCTCCTTCCTGATCGCCCCCAATTAAATTCTGCACTTTTATACTCTAATAAGGGTGATTGATTAACAAGACACAGGCACCCGGAGGGGGAGTAAAGGCACACACACACACACACACACACACACACACACACACACATGTAAGTCAACATAGACACTAACACAGTTTCAGGAAGCAGTTTGCAACTTCCCCGGTGCCAGCTAGCTGATAGGATATGTTGCTCTAAACCATTTTTTCCTGAATGGGGAGATAGGATGGAGTAAAAGAACTGGAGCAAAACGGAGCATTAAAAGATTTGTCAGGTGGGAGTGATAGGGACTGGGGGAAAATGACGACAGGTAAATGGCATTTAAAATCTGCTGCATGCACAGGGAGATAGTCACACTTGAAGTGTGACACAGCCACATATGTGACACAGAATATGACATAATTTTTCTCCCAAAATTATGATAAAGAAAAACAGCTTCCCCTGCATTGATTTTGTTGAAGTTAGATGGAGACAGAGAGAGAGAGAGAGAGAGAGAGAGAGAGAGAGAAGGAAAGAGAACTAACTGAAATCATTCATTTCAGTTACAGTCTTGCAAACGTTGTTATAAATTATAGTTTCAATACTTGTGTTCTTTAATTGCCTTTTATTCACTCGGCGCTGATGTCTGGAAATAGATGCAGTGTTCTGCATAGCGCTGTGTAATTGTGCACGCTGCCATGTCAACCCGCAGTGCCTTGAAGGATCTACAAAGACTGATGCCTTGCTGCCACCTCCCTTCTCCATCACATTAATGGAGTGGCTACAGCAGTAATAGGCCTTTAGCTGACGAGGGCATATTAGAACAGCTTCTCTCTCCCAATCTCTCTCAGATTTTTTATTTTTTTTTTTATTCTATGATAATGCACCCAGAGCCCCCTCCCCCTCAACATCAACATCATATTTGTGTGTCCTTGGGGGACAGGGTTGGCAGTGAGACATAGCCTGATCCCACCTGATCTGCATAAACAGCACCACTGGTCCAATATGTTTATTTACCCTTTATTTAACTGGATGCTAAATCAATCATCTGCCTGCAACCACCAGCACTGTGTGCCAATATATACATCTGAGTTTCTTACAGGCTGACAGAAGAGCAGGCAACCACACATGTCACACGAATGAGACTGTGGCAGATTGTTCTCTCTCTCTGTCTCTCTCTCTATTCCAAAAATATCATCACGTCTCAGTATTAGTGTGGGTCACAGTACCACAATACTTGAAGACATTCTCACAGTACAGTACAGAATTTTTTGTTTAGTTTTCCACATTTCACTTCATCCAGTTAGGTGAGTTTTGTTCCAAAATGCAAACTGTATTTTTCCATCTTTTTTTAATAATATACATAATTGGAAGAAATTAAGAAATATCAGTGCTATAGAATGATTAATACTTAATTTAATAGAAAAATCCAAATATGGTTTTGGACAAAGTTCATTATATTTCAGCTGTTATTCTTTTCATACCTCTTTATATCCAAATTTATTATGAATGGATACAGTAATTGTTCATAGGTCAGTATTGTAGAAATACTGGCAGTATACACACTGATGGTACACAGCAACATCATATCACTGGGTGGTACTGATGACAAAATTTCTTACAAATGTATCATGGCCTCACATTATCTGATGATATTTAAGTTTGCAATAATGAAGTTCATGAACCACTTTCTGATTGCTTGTACTCTATGCTAAACAAAAGGGTCATGCACCCGACATAGTTTTAATTGGTTTTGTTTGTTTTGTCTTTGCTTGAAACTATCAAAAGCAGCACTGAAGCACCCTGCAAATGCCATATGGCATTTTTGTCATGTTTTGTCTGAGGATATTTAATAAGGTAAAAAAAATATTAGTATGCCTTGTGGCAATCTGGACCCTCTGTTTTAATAAAATAGTTTAGAAGATATAGAAAGAACTGATCTTTTTTGGTACAATTTGTCCCAGACGAGTGGCAAGTCAAACTAATGAGCAGAGTAAGTCAACTTGCCCTGGTAAATTTTATTAAACAAAATAAAAACAAAAACAAACAAAACTGCCTCTCTTTACTTCCCTAATTGGTCACATTATTTTCAGTTAAAATTATAGTAAAAGAATGAAACAAAACAAAAACAAGCCATTTTAGGCCACTATCCAACACTGAAAATGTATTACCAAAAGAAAAAAATGTGAAAGCCATGGTCATTCCCAAAGATAGGTGGCACTGTCCGAAGGAAAACATGTTCTGTTGTGATGGTTATAGAAAAGTTACAGAAAAGTTGCCCTGAGAGCAAAGATTGAGCAAGAAAAGTGGATACTAGCTTAAAAACACTGAGTGAGATTTGCAACTTTTACAGTGATAACTGGCATAATTTACACTTCATTTATTTGTTGCCAATATTAGATTTATTGCTTGAATGCAAAAATAAAGAAGCAGACTTTAGACAACAAATTAATGATCAGTATCAATACAGGATTTTTTTTTTTTTTTACGTAAGCAGCTACCTTTGACCATAAATATATTGCACTATATATGTCATAATTACGTTAAGCTTCATTTGTCCTTAGGCTGATGAGGTCATTTCATTCAAACAGCACTATTCAGACGTTGCTTTACACAACTGACAGAGCTTATTAGAGAATCATTAAAAATGTAATTTTTCATCTGTTTCTATTTTTTTGAAATCACACAGAGCAAGAACCTCAAGTGTATGTTTCTCAAGTGTATGGTATCACAAACCACAGTGCTAAGCCCATCCATATTACCATCATTACTATTATTATTATTAGTAGTAGTAGAAGTAGTAGCTGTAGTAGCAGTAGTAATAGTAGTAGCAGTAGTAATAGTAGTAGAAGTAGTAGCTGTAGTAGCAGTAGTAATAGTAGTAGCAGTAGTAATAGTAGTAGAAGTAGTAGTAGTAATAATAGAAGTATTGTTATGCTGCAGTGTTTATATGCTGTAAATTCATTTTTACAGCTGCTGCCCTTTTCCCTGTGTGCACATTTTATGACCAACAGAAGTAGTGGAAAATTACTAAATAAAATCCCATTGCATAAACACACATTTAATTTAAGATTGTTTTTTTTCTTTCTCCCTGAAAATATACTGCTCAAAAATTTAAAGGGAACACTTAAACAACAGCATGACCGTTTTAAGTGTTCCCTTTAATTTTTTGAGCAGTATATAATTTCAGAGCTACAAAATGAAATTATGACAATACTGATGCTTTAGTTGTAAAGTAGTTATAAAATAGAAAAGAAGACACCCACACGTGCACGCACACACGCCTTCATACCTCTCTCGGTCTGTGGCAGGTGAAAACAGATGTGATGTTTTTGTGAGATATCTGTTTGTGGGATGATGAAGTGGCCTGTCCACTGGCACTGTACTGTGCCTTGTCTGAAAAGTGCGTGATCTGTCAATGGCTGGCAGTGCATACAGATGACTCGGAGAACAATGACGGAGAAGAATGATAGACTGAACTACAGCACATAAAGTTGCAGTTAACCAGTTAAGGGACATTTATTAACATAACTCCATTGCTGTTATCAATATCTGTATGCATTTATTTTTGCACACATAAAGTGTTGATTGGTTACACAAATGGCCATAATTTATACGTTTAGAAACTCCATACAATAAAATTGATGATCCTTCAGTTGGACAGTTTAATGATTAACAGCCTGGACTTTGAATTGAATTGTCTGAGTTCATGTCTGAAATCTGCGTTGCAGGTAAAGATGCCAGATATTCCTATTGCCTAGTGGGTAAAACCACAACTCCTAGCTATACATGAATCTACTTCAGTAACAATGATTAAACAGTCAGTCATTCTAGATAAGTGCATCTACTAAATACCTTGATTGTGATTGTGTATAGTCACTATCACTATTACTAGTAACTGTTTATCTAGTAACACAACTTTTTCCTATTCCTGTTAATTGAAGCATTTACGACTAATCTGTTACTAGACAGGACTCTGCTAATAAAACAAGACCAATATCAGGATTTATAAGCAACATGCGAATTAGAAGGGGTACAGTGGGGGTATCATTAGATGATTATAGAGGGTGTAACCCAAAGTAAACATATTCCTTTCCTCAATACAGACATGTAACCAACTGGGCAGACATATTTATTCATTCTGAGAGGTACAAAACCTTCCCTTTCACAGCGAGGTTCTCAATTGATGTAAGTAGATTGCAAATTTGTCTAGTTTTATGTCAGAGTAAATCACATTCAAAATGCTAAATTTATGAGATGTGTTCTCCCAAAACAGATGTGCTAGTTAAATGCCCCATCTGAGTCCAGTATGATAAACACACAGTGAGGGAGCTCTTAGTGGCGCCTGCCCTGAATAACAGAGACATTCAACAGACCTCACTTTTTCTTCTCCTTTTTTTAAAATACAGAAACAACTACTGAAATTTACATATGCATGGATAAAAAGAAAAATAATGTTGAACATCTGGATAAGTTCATAGGTACAGAACAGTTTTCCATCAGCAAGATGTTACGAGATTTTAAAAAGAGAAAGAGACAGAGAGAGTTCTCAGTCACATTAAATCCCACAGCATAATAAGATGCATTCTGCAAATTTATCTAGGTTAAAAAAAAGCATTTTTTTAAATGGCTCTTACTAGACAAGAATTCCTTTCCCACTCACTCCATTTTACTATGCAGATGATAGGTTTTTATCCTAATGGAAAAACCATTAGAGTAAATATTATGCAAATTAAGTGACCCATTCCTTTCAACTTTTTTGAGGCCTTAGGGTTTGATAATGAGCCTCCGTGTTCTCAAGGAATGACAATTAGCCAACAAAATCTGAAAGATGGATGCGAGCCATGAGCAAAGTTTCAGCAGAACTGCAAAGCCTGCAAATGTCACTTTATTCCATACTGTATATGTGACTATTATGATTATCGTTCATTTTGTTCTTGCTTCAGCAGTTTGCATGTTAGGTTATGAGACAGACAGACTGACAGAGTTTATATCAAAGAATTCTAAATGGGAATAGATTGGTTCACATTTTACTCTCTGCTATACACTCATCTGAGCAAGAATTTGAGTTTATAATAACACATTTGTATGGGGTGTGAAAAATAGATATCTGAGCTTGAAGAACTTTCAAACATTTAAAGAGCCCTGACATAATGTAAAAATTCTTCCTAGAACTTTGTATTGATTTACCAGTATTATGAGAGCATATGGTCCTTAAGAGGTAGATGTGCACGTACAAACACACACACACACACACACACACACACAACCTGCAAATCAACTCCAATGATGATGTTCACTTCTGTCCTTTAGTGGTGGGTCCTTAGACGGCTGAAACCACAAGTTCTATTGCAGATTTGGCATATGTAGACGGTAGAGGTGGTAGGGGCATTCTTGGTTGTATTCCTCCTGGATTGCTTTTTCTGACTCCTGATTGTCCTGTCTTCCTCTATTATGCGAGTCCCCTGCAGGGTGAGCTGCTGCCAGGTGTTGCATTTAGTAACAGTGTCTTAAGGTAGGCTGCCTGATGAGCATCTACTATGGTGTAACTGATCCTAAAGCACTCAGGCCTGGGCAGTCTGTTCTGAGGCATCCTCATCATTTACCCCAGCCACTGCTGATGCTGGGTGATCGTGGTCTTAATGTTTCTGAAGTTGGTCCTTGCAAGTACATTATATGGCAATACATGTGGACACCTGACCATCACTCCTAAATAAGTGTATTGGACATCCGTATCCAAAACCATATGGATTCCCTCCAACCATTTGCAGCTGTAACAGCCTGTCTGTTGGAATTTGTGCCCGTTCTATAAAAAGAACATTTGTGAGGTCAGGCACTGATGTTAAACAATAGACCTGGTTCAGAATGGCCATTCCAATTCATCCTCAGTTGTGCTCAGGGCTCAGATGGGTTGAATTCAGGGCTCTGTGGAAGCCAGTGAACTTCCTCCCCTTTAAACTCATCAAACCATGTCTTTATGGACCTCGCTTTATGAACAGGGGCACAGGCATGCTGGAATAGGAAAGGGCTTTTCTCAAACTGTTTCCATTGAGTTGGAGCTATAAAATTGGGTAAAACATATCTGTATACTGTAGTGTTAAAATTAAACTTCACTAGAACTTACAAATCAAGGCCAAACCCTAAGAACCCCAGGCCAATAACCCTCCACCTGACTCCAAACTGACTTGTGAGAAAGGTGGCTATGTGCACAATGGTACACATCTGATAGCAATGGGTGTGATTTAAACACCCAATGAATGATTAGGGGGTGTGTCCACATACTTGTGGCACCAAGTGGGGCCCAGGAGGTGCTGGAGACACCCTCAAGCAACTTGATGTGACTCAGTAAGGGACCCAGGTTTTACAGCTGTACAATGAAGGTATACACAGCTTGTTATATGTCAATCTTATTGAATAGATGGAGATTCTTGTTTTCAAAGGTCCTCCATTTGAGTCTCCTTAAAGCAGCTGGTGCTTGTCTGATCTGTTTTGTTTTTTTTGTCAGTCAGTACTGAGAGGACACTGCCCAAATGTTTAAATTTGGGCAGTTTCCTCTCAGTTTAAATGACAGAAATGTTTAAATGACAGAACTATCGCAGGCTTAAAGTAGATTGTAAAATTAGGTTATGTGTGTGGAGTTCCTCAGCTCTACAGAGAGCTCACCAGTTTGTTATCCTCCTATGGTCACATGAGCAGTCATCCCATCAAGAAAAAGACAAATCTCGTTAACCAGTTTGGCTGGGCAGACAAATATGGGCAGCATATTCCAAACAAGCTACCAGTTTACAGTCTCAAAGGCTTTAGAGGGGTCGATAAAGGCCATGAAGAGGTCCTGGTTTTGTTCACGGCACTTTTCCTTAAACTGTCTTACTGTACAAATCATGTCAACAGTACTCCTGTTTTTCTGAAACCACACTGTAGCACTGATTCAGTGATATTTTTGTTCAGTCTCTACAGTACAACCTTTGACAGCACTTTGCCTGCAACAGTAAAAAGGGGCACACAAACACACACATACACAGATTCAGCACATTTTGTTTGCAAAATGAAGCCATCAGTATTTTCCATTGAGGAAACTAAACATTATTCATCCACATTCTTAAAAATGAACCCTTTCAATGGCTCTTTAGTAAAGTACTATGACAGATATAGCTATTTAAATGCTTAAACAGTTTAAATGGCCTTGTTAAATGGCTTTTCACTGCTACAGAATATCAATTATATATGCTTCTCTAGATAACGTTTAAAAAATTATATCACTATTGTAATGTATTGTAATGGAATAAGCCAAATAGTTGTTTACTTTTGTTTACAACACATAAACCTTGCTTCTAAGAGTCTGTAGGGATTAACACAAAGAATCCAGTTTGGCATCTTTATTCTGAAAAGTGTACCTTCAAGGGCAAATACGCATTGTGCTGATAAACAATAATTAAGTAAGGCTTCAGATCCTTATACTATTTTTTGATGAACATGGCCTTTGATACCTTTTTAAAAAAGTGATCTTTCAAGCATTTTTAGCAAATGTTTAGAAATAGAATCGAGGCAACTCCCTTTGCATTCTTAAATTGATTCCGATTGATTTTTAGGCTGTATGTAGCATTAAAAGGAGTTCAGCAATTGTTAAAAGTAGTAAACAGTTTTGGTACTATATCCAACTGTTTTTTGAGTACATTCACAGATAGATGAAAAAAATAACAATGATCTTGGTCTACTTGAAATATGTGCAACCAATTTATAAGTTAGCGTTAAAGGCAGCTGTTTGTTTTTCCTTCATCTTACTAGGTTTGGATATAATTGCTTACCTAGAAAAGTAACGCTCACTGCTCTCAACTAAGTGCACATTTGTAAGCCCATTATAGACCATAGAACACATGCATTAATATTGCTGGATGCTAATCCTTGAAAAAAAAATACTGACAGCAAATTACAAAATGTTGGATTCAGTCCAGAAGCTTCTATTCACTGACTTTCTTTAGTCACTGAAGATTAGAAGACTTGAGATTAAAAAGGCACATTTTCAATCATACCTTCAAAAGTGTTGAGCATTTCAATGAAACAGGCGTTGTGTGCTGTGAGTAGCTAATTCCATGGTTGCTTTAGGGATGGCTATGTATGCTGTTTTTAAATGCTACTGAAGAGTTGGGATAATTCATTTGTCCATTATTTTCTCTAATTGATTTTCTCTAACTGCTTAATAATCACTAGGGTCACGGGGACCTGGAGCCCATCCTAGGGCCAACGGGCACTTAGCAGGGACTCACTCTGGGCTGGGCGAATTTTGGATCACATAATTTTAATACTTTTTCCAAATTAGACTTTATATTAATTGTATTATTTAAGGTTTTTTAAGAATCATATTGTACATTTCTATATCAGAAAGGAATTTAGCCATAGAAATGGATGGGATAGGATCGACAGGAACCTGAAGAGATGTGGTATGCAGTTCACCTTAGAAAAGTGTCAGCACATCAGCCTATTTGATGAGAGAAAACAGCTGTCTGATAGTGTACCCACTGCCTTTGATCTGAGATCCAGTAGCTTCAGTAGACAGAAAATGTCTTAAAAGAAAATACTTTATGAACAACTGAAACATCACACATAACGCTGCGGCAGTGAGCTCCGAGTTGGCTCATCTTTTCCTCCATCATTTAGAATCTCATGCCTTCCCTGCTGGTTCTGTCAGATAAATGGTCACTGGCATGTGGGCGCTGTCATAGTCTGTGCTGTGTGCCAGTCAGCAGGATTGCTCCATTTTTGACAAAATAAGAAAACAGGCTTCAATTGCAACAACGATTGTGTTTTGTGTATTGTATTTTTTAACCTTTTGAACTCCATGATCGAATTTTGCGTTCATTTTTGTAACCTTTAGTCTATACGACTATACGATCGTCTAAGTCCTGTGTTTGTGCATTAAATTATTCCAGAGTAATCGTGTGCGCAAAGGAGAGTAAATTTAAAATGGTTTCCCACAAAAACACACTGCTGAAACGCCATAAAACATCCATATTATTTATTTTAGGCGCAAATAAAGCGTGCGTTCACTTCCGCGATGGTCCACAAACTTGTCGTTGGATTCAGTGTAACAAATTCGTCATAACTGGTCATAATTTTTCCCACTGTCTTTCTATATAATAAATATATATTTATTTTCATTCTGTTGCTATATTATTCCTTTTTTATAATGGTGTTGTGTCATATGTTTGTAACTGTTGGGAGAAAGTGTTTGACTGCATTCAAAATCTAATCAACTTCTTCAGCAGTAATAATACCAACGGAAGGTCAAATTCAAATTCTACTGAACAACATTGCCTTGTAGATATAAAAGAAAAAATAATAATTTTCACTAGGCGAAAACTAGAATTTGCTTATAAAAATTATATTATCAAGATTTTACTTGTTAGTTTCACATCAAATAATTACATAAATAAGTAGCCCTGGGTCTTCTGGAAAAAACACCATAATTCATGAATGGCTAGCTTATAGCCCAATAAATAAAGGGATGCAAAAACGCTCATAAATGGCCCAGAGTTCAAAAGGTTAAGGAGCATCTTGGTGACTAACCAATCCTCTCGCTTATCTCTTACATCTTTTCTTATATATTTAACAAATCCCTCAGGCACTTACCCTCTTAATTGTTTTCCCTTACTTGGTTATTAACCTCTGACTTGTTTTTTCTCTTTGACAGGGTTTGTTAAGGTGTGTACCTTAGTTAGCAGTAACTTGGTTAAAAGCCGATGGTGATTTAAGTACAGCTTTACAGGTATAAAGAACAGCTGTGGACGACTAAAGCACTGATGTACGTCGCTCTGGATAAGAGCATCTGCTAAATGCCGTAAACGTAAATGTATATCCATGTGTTTAAGCATTTGGTTGAATGATTTTGCGATCTTTCATTTACAGCCGTTGAGTGCTATGTTAAGAACATACAAGGCCAATATATATTTAATCTGTTCCTGGACATAAGAAATTCATGTATAAGAAGAAACAAAAAATTAGAATGTGACTATGTTATTTGTTATCAAGAATATGAATTTCAAGCAGGCACACCCCAAGAGTTTCTAACAGCAGAGTAAGTCAAAAAGACTGGCTGACAAAAGTATGAGTGTCTCTTAGAACAAGACCATTCAGGGTTTGAAGAATCATACCTCCTTGACTTCAAAGGTAACCTGATTATCAAGCTTTTACAGGGGCCTCTCATGAGCCTCTTCAACAGTGATGTGGTTACTAGAGCAGGCATATGGAATGAACAAAAAACCCTCCTTTTACCTTTTCTTACCTACATGTACTCGCAATCTGCAGTCCATAAGTGATCAACAACAGCAATGAGAGTCTATAATGTTTCCTGAGAAAGCAGCGTCTTCAGAAGAAAACCACCTCTGTGGGGTGCAGTTTAAGATCTAGATTTTATCCTGCAGTTCCTTTTACTCTTTTTTTTTACTTTTAGAATGCAGAATCACTTCATAGAAGTAAACACTCTAGTGTGGATAAAGCCACAAAGCCCCAATTAGGAATAGCTACATCTGACAGACCAGCTTCTCCAGTCGGCAGAGAATTTCGAAAACAGCATTAAAAGACAACGGCTTTTGTTTGAGCACTTGGGTAGATTTGCTTGGTAAATGCTCACTGTGCCACTTATGGCACACCAAAAAAATATGACTGCATAAGGGGCAAACTCAGGATGATGCGAACAAGATCAGTGTTGTGTTACACTGTGTTGCAGCTTTTATCGGTAAGATGCCTCACTCCAGAGGACTGGCCACATGTTAATGTTGCTGTAATTAAATGATCCAAATTCAATATGTGACTTGAATTCTTTGAGCCATTCATTAAAGTGTTTTTGAGTCTGGGTAAAGACCCCACTCTCCCTGTCTTTCTGTCCCAGTGTGGCTGACTCAGCTCTGGCTTCGACACAGTTGGTTTGAAGTTTAATTCATTCAGCTGCTAGTCCCAGAAAAACGAGGAGAGACACACTCAGGCCTCGTTCAGAGTGGTCAGATGAACCTCTCATGGCTATACTCAAATCAAAGCTGGCCTCTAATCATGTTGTTAGGTTACGTTCATGTGTATGCAAAAATGATTGACTTCACATCTCAGTGAGTGTGTTTCATGTAGGAACCCCTCAGCTGATGGCAATGAGAGAGATTATATTCAAGCCTGACTATATTATTACATTTAAAAATCAATAGGGAGACCATTGGACACAGCAGGAAGCAGGGCCACACATTTTTTATGCTTCTTTAGTGAAGGCTGTTTATTGTTTTTTCCTGCAGCAGTGCACTGGCTGCTGGCACAGCCTTGATCAAGCAATTTGTCAGTTACCTTGGTTACCATTTTTTTCCCCTCAACGCTTCTCGTCAGCAGTTCGAGAAGGCCGTGGTTCCTCCAAATGAAATCCAAGGACTACATTATTTTCCAGCTAAAGATAGGAACTGAAGTATAATGCTCCATACAAATGATTCCCATATGGTTCTATAAGAATACGATTCGGATGCAAAGGCAGCACTCTTGGGCGCAGCTGTTCTGGCATTTATGTGCCCAAATAAAGCCATGAAATTATAAAAAGGATGGGTGCAAGTTCACAATCTGCAGATGGTCGTATAAAAGTAAAACATGTATTTTGATCATTCTGAATTACATGATAACTTTTGCTAAAGTAGGTAAACTCCACCCCCATACAGTTCCTAATGCATATTATATGCTGCACTCTATTTCTACTTATCTACATCTACCATCATACT
>JBBPCX010000006.1:14240600-14253500 GCA_037974365.1 Hydrocynus forskahlii
ATCGAAAGATCTGAAAAAACTCCAGACCCTTGGGAAATTTCATTCCATATGCATTAACACAGCTAAAATGGTCAAAACAAAAAAAAAGCGAATGAAGTGGACACAAAAGGAGGGCCAGAGGGTTAACTCAGCAGTTTAGCTAATATCAAACACTATTTTGAATGCTTAAGCGAGTGTCAGTTACATATTCCCAATTTAATAAAACAATGGAAGTTGCTTGCTGGTAATGTGGACAAAGTCCAGATTCAGCATTCAGAGGAAAGTGGTACTGCAAGACGCATTTATTGCCTCCTACGAATAGCTTAATGGGAAAAAAGTACCATGTAGCTTGTCATTGTTATTACACTCACTGGCCGTATTGTACTAAGATTACCGCTGGACAGTTTTTATTCACTTTAACGCATACAGTTGAGTGTTACAAATACATTCATTACAAATTAAGCTAATCAGAGGAAGAGAAAAAGAAAAAAGGAAAGGAGAAAAAATGCCATGGCAACAGCAGATAGTTAGAAAAGTTGGGAGATGAGAGTGGAGGCAGCTCCGCTCCTAAGCCACTGGACTGTAACAGAAACACATTAATTGGAAGTAAATCTGACAGCTCCATGGGGAAAGGGTGGTAAGGGAAAGAAGGGGAAAAACCATCAGCAGACATATTGTTCCATGAATTTAAAAAAAAATGTGACTTGCTTTGAAATCCAAAGTAGTGGTTTAAATTTGTTGCCCTCATTATTGGCTTATTATTTGTATTACAGGGTACCTTGCCCTTTGTATGTATCTGAGGGAGAGATGAGACGTGGATGTTGTAAAATTGCTTGTATTTGCCGCTTTTCATGAATTTATTTATTTTTTCAGAATTAACAAACATTTTGCTGGTTGCATTGCTAACTTCACAGGAAACTGGGGATTCTAATCAAGAACAAAGGGAATGGAGGAGTGAAACCTTTTCCCTGACAGATGAGGAAAAATGGAAAGTGCTTCTTTGGAGTTCGCAGGTTGGACTGAGCTTTTTGAAGCTGACAGCTTCCCCTGCCACCTAAAAGAGCACTCCAGGAAGTTGGAGAGAAAATATTGAGTATGAAAGAGAAAGAGGCCTGAGCTGAAACCCACTGCCAGAAAAGTGTGAGATAAAAGCAGAAGGAGCTGTTCTGGTGACTGAGGGGGGGAGAGCAAGCAGGGGCAAAAGAAAAAAAAAAACAAGCTGGGAAAAATAATAGAGCTTCATGTAACCTTCTTCAAGAAAGAGAAGGATATGTTCAGGGCGAAAGCAGAATTCATTTAATAAACAGGACTTAATGTTCCTAAATTAACAAGAAGAGCAGAAGAAAGATACATTTTGAATGCTGAGGTAATCGCTCAATTAAAAACAGACTTTGACAAACAAACTAATCCAGTGGAAATGTACACTTGTGTGGCTGCTTTTAGCAGCGAGAATGATGGATATGTTAAGTAAAAATAAAATGATAATGAGGAAATAGTCTCTTTCTATTAGTAAGACCATATACGGAATGGCCTCGTTACCAGGCATAGTTTTCATCCAAGGAAACGCGGAATGTCATTATTCAAATGTAAACTGAAATGGAAAATCAAAATCAGCATATTATTTTCTGATGATGTGTCAGGGTAAAATGTCTGTCAAAACGGACAGAAAAAAATCAAAATTCTATTTTTACTGTTTGCTTTTGTCATGAACATTGTCTCATTCGTATACCCACCCTCTGAGAAACCAATTAAATAAAGGCTTTTCCAGAATAGGTAAAATGATACTGTGAGTAAATGTATACTGAGTCACTTTATTTGACAAACCTGTCTTTTATCCACACGCATTGTCCAGTTTTTCAGCTCCACTCACTTGATAGGTGTTCACAGTTGCAGACTGTAGTCCATCTGTTTCTCTGCATTATTTGTTAGCCCTCATTACTCTGTCCATCAGTTGTCAGAACTCCCACAGGACCACCAGTGAGTAGGTATTATTTGTGTGGTAGATCACTCTCAGCACAGCGGTGACACTGACATGGTTGTGGCATATTACTGTGTGTGTGTGTGTGTGTGTGTGTGTGTGTGTGTGTGTTCTGCACATGAGTGGAACACATAGCAGTGATGCTGGAGATTCTAAACACCTCACTGCTTTCACTGCTGGACTGAAAATAGTTCACCAACCAAAAATATCCGGCAAATGTACTGTGTCTAACTCTATTTTTTCAAAATATTTAAATAAAATAAAACATTGTATCTTTGGGGACATGTCTCCCGGACACACATTAACAATGCTTATATATATATATATATATACGTATATATATATATTGCTCATATGCTCATAGTCTTCAACTTCATTGTTGTCTATGTACATTTTCTCTGGGGCATAGATATGAGGTTGCACACAGTCACAGTCGTTCATCAGCATGGATACAACCAAGGAGCTGTCAGCTGAAATGAGCAATTTGTGACCTTCAGAAAAATTACTATAAAAATATATGAAAAATATTGCACACACATACAGTGAGAAGGATGGTAAGAGAGACAGAAAGGAAGTCAAAGATCACTTTTAGAAGTACACAATTTAATTTCAGATTTCAAGATCTACTTTCGGGTACCACCTCCATGACCAGAAGCTTTTTGGCAGAGCTTCACAAAAGAAGCTGTTCCTATAAGAGCTTGAACTTTGCAAAATGTCATTGGAGCAAATTGAACGGTGTGGTCATGACCATCATGTTTGGGGAAAAAAGGGACTGCGCAAAAAGAAAAACTCCTAATACCCATTTAATATCTGATTTCTTATTTCAACTGAATTTTTTTTTTTTCAACAAGTGTACCACTAACGGCGTACTTGAGTGTTTACTAAGGATTTGACAGTTAAATTTGCCTGAAATGGCAAGGTGCAGCTTTCCCTCTTTATGTGTTACTCTTAATACAATGTAAGAAAGCTTTATGTGTCCTTCATGGTCTTGTATAGGTAGGCATCCAGGGTATTAAATGTGGGCGGCAGCTGTTACTATGAAGGACCTTCAGAAAGGCATCTTAAGCGAAGCACTCACCATGGTGGGGGAACAAGAGGATGAAATGTCAGCCCTTTGGCTGACAGGTTCTGAGAAGGTAGCTAAAGGCCATTTATTGATGCTACTTAAAATTAACCCCACAAGTGTGCTCTGCGTATCGAACATCACATCCATTTTGATTACCCTTATGATTAATTAAAGCTGCTGGATGGTGCAGCTGTCTGAGTGTTTCTTTGGCTCCAAGCAGGTTTCATCAGTTTCATTCCTATTAAAAAGCAGTCACTGCGTAGATTATTTTATCTAGAACTTGCATGCAGGGCACATGCCTTCTTATCTATAGAATGCCAATGGTGCTGTAGCCATGCGAGAGAACTTTTTTTGGGATTAAAGTTAATATCCAGGTGGCCAGTAGAGTAAAGGAATTGCCATAGCTTCTGTAAGCCTGAATGCAAAAGGGAATTTGAATCCCACTTTGACAACTGTCGAAGTCATTACCCTGTGAGATTGGGTGAGACAGAGGAAAGTAGGAGGAAAAGACACACAGAGAACATCATGCCCTTCCCTTCTGTTGCTAAGCAGCAGTCAACCGACCATGGCTGAGCTGACAGGCCCAGCACTTCCTGAATATTATCATGGGGCTAAAACTGAGAGGGTGTGTTGGAAATCATGCCATGAAAGTGGATACAAGACTTTTTGGCTCCACAAGTCTTTTGAGTTTGTACAACAATGTATCTACTGGAAATAAAAAGAAATGTATTTGTGAATTTTCACAAAATTGGAAAATTTACACTTTGTAAACTGTAGCCAGGAATGCTAGAATCACCATATTAATCACATCATAAATGTAAACATACCAAGATGTTCTGAAATCATGCAATGCTCTGATCTTTTCATTCTCTAGACATTCTCTATTCTCATTCATTCACTGCCATTTTGGTCAATTCTAAAAGTTCATCAGAGTGTAATGCTGAACATTAACACAGAAATGAAAGGGCCCAAGCCTATGTGTACTGTCAGACACACAGATTTTGCTCAGATAGTGATGGCTGATGATAATATTAAATGGAAAGGCAAACCTATCAATAATGTATTGTGACAGAACCACGTTTTAGAGCTGCTGAGACAGCCTGCTGAGACACAGAGCCGGATGTCACTGGCATTAAAACATTAGAGAAAGGAGTCCACTATATGTAAAATGCCATTGCGCATTTGATACAGAATCACAGACAGGCTGTGTGAATCTACAGCTCAGGCTGGAAGTGAATCAGCTCCATCATAGACATTTTTTATTATTCTTGCAGGTTGCTATCATTAAAAAGAATTAAAAGTTTAAGGTGATTTGAAGCAGTCATTTGATGCATCTGCTACAGCTGGAGCAGCTGCCAGCAGTAGATGAAGCTGAATTGTGTACACTGCAAAAACTCCTGATCTAACCAAGACCTGCAATCTTATTTCTAGCCTAAAAGTCTTCTTGATCTTGTTTTGAGAATAATATACATATAAGAGCAGATTTTTTGCTCATATATAGTGTATTAAGATTGTTTTAAGATATGTTTTCCTATTTCTAGAAACAAGTGACTAGAAACAAGTGGAATTATCTGCCAATGCAGTAAGATATTTACACTTGGTAAGATTTCTTGAAATAGGGAAAAAAATATATTGAAACAATCTTAATATACTACATAAGAGCAAAAAAGAAATCTGCTGTTATATAGTATATTATTCTCAAAACTAAGATCATGAAGACTTTTAGGCTAGAAATAAGATTGCAAGTCTTGGTTAGAGCAATGTAGCAGGATGTAGAAAATTCAGCTGGTGCAATGCTGAAATGCAATTTAAGCTACAATGGGTCATGACAGTATTACATCAAGACATATTTGTAACTATTACAGAAATTCCCCTGAATTTGTTCCCTATAAGTTCTCACTTGGTACCTTTCAGAGCATTTCCTGCAGCAGCTGTAGAGGTGCTATTTCAAACACATAGTCGCAGAGTCCCTATGGATGCGGCAATTCAAACACACAGTCACAAAGCATTAAAAATAAAGCCATATGACACCAAACACCCTCCCAGCAGCTTACATTTGCTTCAAATAACCCTTTCCCCATCTGTGTTGGGTATCAGAGACAATCCATCAAAAGGCAGATCTGTGTTTCTATCAGTTAAGAGGCTCATGCATTTTTCAGCATTCAAATACCTTCAAGCTCCAGGGATGGATGCGGCCTGTCTATCAGCTGCATGACAACAAAAGTATGATTCATAAATATTAGAGAGAGATGGAGTCAAGTGTTTCTTCCCCCACCACTCCTGCTGAAACCACCTTGTTAGTGCACTCCTTCTGCAGAGCTTTAGTCAGAATGAGTCAATACATAGTTTGCTCTTCCTCCCCTGAGACTTCAGCTCTGTTTATTCTGTGCTCTACACACAGTGGCAATATGAAAAATTAAGGGCTGAGTGATTTGGATGCAGAAGCTTATCAGCACTAGGGGAGGCAGAGAGCACTTTGTCATATGTTTAAGGCTCAAAGGCAAATAAACATGTCTGAAATGCACAGTCACTGTAATACGCATTGAAACGAATCCGGGCATCTCGAGTGGAGAGAGACACATTTTTCAAAGGCGATTCACAGCCCACGTGTTTACTGAGTCTAAAGTTTCAACCCATGAAGTTGGGCAGTCATTCGTCCTGAAATTAATCAGTGTCAGACAGGAATAATATTTTATTTGAACTTTGAATAGTTCTTGCTTGAGCTGACAGTATGGGTGGGAAAAAAACTGTAATGCAGACAGATGCTGAGACAATGTAGATATTCATTTTTCAAGTTGAATACTGAATGTGCAGCATTTTGCTTGCAAGGATATTGCATTTCTTTGATGAATGCCTGTTTGCTTTGTGATTTTTAATGCTAACACGGCAGACACAACAAAACAAAACAAGCCGAGTCTCAGCTGCGAAGTGGCATTTTTATTTGTTTTTTCCACTCTGCAGATGCCACCAAATTCATGGGAATTTCCTCCAACCTCAGAGAGATTATGATAAACGAATGCCATTCCATGCCTTTCCAAAAGCTGCCTACACACTGCCTATTTATCACCATAGCTGATAAAGATGAAAGATGGCCCGGGTGTCTTATTACTGGGGCAGAGGACTGATGCATTACTTCGAGCCTATGTAAAATGTCAAAGCTAATGGACGTGTTTAGGCTGGAGCTGCTTTTATGTTCTTACCAGCAAACTAACCTCAAATTCCAGGCAACAGTAAGTGTACACACACACACACACACACATACACACACACACACACCCCTTCAATCTCATCTTCTTTAATATCTATTTTAGCTAAAGCCCTGTCTATAGGGACAGGCTCTTGGAGTAGTTATATGGATGGGACTTTTTTCCAGAGGGAAATTTGATTGGAAGCGATGAAAGGCATCACCCAGAATCAGATCCATTTTATTCAGTTTCAAAGTTTTCATCCTAAAAACCTTAACGCAACTGTTACCGAGCCTATTGAACATGCATTTTGTGTAAAATGTCATTTTGACTTTGTTCCCAATACGGCTGGGTGGACTGACCGGCTGAGGATTTTGTCTAAAAAAGAATGTACTACTGGGATGTACTGTGTGCTCTGCATGCTTCTAAATGTTTCACACATCCCTCTAAATGTTTTAAAACCACATGCGAATACAAGGAGAAAAACAAAGAGCCAGGGCCAGCTGAAATGTCTGCATATGTTAAGTGCAGAATTACATGATCAGTGGATCTCCAAGGGCTGTCTTACTGTGGAATTTGAATCAGCAGACAACTCTATGACCAGTACGGCCTGGTGCGAGCAGCCTTTTTCTAGATTCAGGCCAAATAAGTTTTCCACAGCAGCTCTGCAAAAAGACACCTCTTTGATAAATGTCCCCCACTGGGAGAACTTCAGGTTCCTGATTTCCTGATGTCCTTTGCATCCTCTCCATTAGATGTACTTCAGTATCATAGCTTATGATGGCAAAGCATGAACTGTGGAAGTTTAAAGGAGCCTTTTGATGTATGCTCACAGTCTCTGTCAGGCAGATGAACCCAGATGGCAATGAAGTTGCATTGAGATTTGACTCCAGCTATGGGAGCTCATTTTCAGCACACTACATGACTTGAATTCTGTTTCTGACTACATTAGAAATGCCAGCCGCTACATTCACTCTTCTGATGTTACCCAATTTAATTCAATCGGTCACAGTTGTGACCAAAAAGTTGTTTTGAATTTGTACAGCTCTAATGTTAATGTGTTCAATGGAATGTCTAACTATAAATTAAGTTCTAATTTGGTTGAATTACAAATGTTTTGGGGTTTTTTTTTCATTTAAGAGGTAATTGGTCATATGAATAGAGCTCTTTACACTAAGCATGCACCTGAGAAAACAATGTCTACTTCAAAGCTATACAAAGTAAGGAAAACATGTTATAATACAGCTATAGCTTGCATGTGATGTTTAATGGGTCTATTACAGATGATTCAATAAAACGGTACAATCACATTTATATCATGTTCCCTGCAGCTTTAAGCATATGAAAACTTGGGATAACCCTGCCTTACACTGGCTGCTGAAAATCAATGTTAGTTTGTAAGTAAGCTCACAATTGGTTGTTTTCTTTTTTATAGCTTGATTTGTCAGGAGTTTTGGATGTGCCTGAACATGCTGTACTAATACAGACTACATACAGCATTATGTCAGTACAATACCGTGGTTTTACAGTGTTCATTTTTTAATCCATTCGAATGTAATATGTTCTATTATTATTATTATTATTATTATTATTATTATTACTATTATAAGTAGTAATAGAAGTAGTATTAGTATTATTAGTATTATTCCCACCAACAGTAACCAAGAATAACCTTTTATTGTCACCTTAACTTCCTCAGAACACTTTTCTGCACGTGACTTCATGTTGCCATGCCCTATAGCATCAAACAAATATCCCCTAAAGTGTGTCAGGCTGAGACATTTAATAAATTAATCGATTTATTAATTTAGCGTGGTTAATTCATTTAAAAAGTTACACCCCACATTTAAATATAGAGAATTTTAAATGTTAATGTTTGTATGTTTGTTCTAATGTTTTTATATTTATTCCAAAAATGTCTCTACAGGCCTTCAAGTGCTTTCAAGCTTTGTTGGCACATTTCATTCGGCTAGCAGAAAAGGGAGACGTGAAAACTTAAAAAGTGTTATAAAGACTAATAAAAAATTTCACTGTATAACAAATTTTGTGTACTTTATTTTTTTTTTTTTATTATTCATTTATTATTATTTTTTTTTCATGGTCATTTACTCTTGTACTAAATTCTGAAATAATAGCAGGAAACAGCTTAATTTAGCCCTTTGGCAATATGTTTGCAAATCTGTCCAGCAGAGTCTCTGATTGAAAAGACACTGGGAGAGGGTACTTTCTCTGGCATTCAATCTTAAGTTCTTTTTCCCTCCTGTCATGGTAGAGCCTTGTGCATAAAGGCTTTTAGAGGGAGGAGACAGACGGTTTATTGTCAGCAGCCAATGTGTTTAAAATTCAAATGGCCTGTTACAGCAACTGCTCTATCCACAGACCATTGCCCAAATGATCTGGCTCTATTTACCAATTATCTGGATGGCACAAATATCGAATTGATGGAATATCATCATTTGTTTCTACAGCTAAAAATAAAATGTATTCTTTGATACAAAAAAAGACTTATTCCTTTGATACAAAGGACACTGAAAGCTGAAGTAACTTTTGCTACTGCCTTCATTATGATCAATCACCTTCAGAGCTAACAATTAGCATAATCGCTCATAGTCTGAGCACTCAGTCTCCTGCAGTCACACTTCACAATGACAAGGGCTTTATTGGGCTATAATTGGCTGTAAATATTATATGCACTATATTTTCCACAGCAGTCTATACGAGTGAATCTGTAGATTTTTAATCAAGCATTGAAGGAAAGAATGAGGAAGAGATTAGGAAGGCCGCTTTATCTTCCAGAATGAGAAAATATACGAATGGCGAGACGATGTGTGAGAATAGGCATTTACGTAGAGGGCTGATCCCATGTGCTATCAACACTTGCATACATGTATCTGACTATACAGCATTTAGATTACAAAATCACAGAACACACATACAGGTGTATGTTGCATGTGCATCCTATGCTTTGACACAGTTTTGCTACACAGTTATACTGTTTCAGAGAGATCTTTGACACCAACTGTATGAAACCAAACTTTAAATTCAAGCCTGCTCATAGGCTCATAACTTTATGTTTTTAGAATTCATTACTTCAGATCAGAAGAAATGTGGTATAGCCACAACATCTTATGCTATTAAGTGAACTTTTCTGAAGGCATGTTTCGCACACTTCCTAGGCCCTCAAATAACACATTTCTGATCTACTAACACAGATTTCTAAACGTCGAACAGGGCTGTTTCTTAACAATAATTGCCGGCTAGATTTTCTGAACATTAGTCACAAATATGTATGAACTAATAACAGCATGAGATCATCTTGTTTTAATATTTTTGATGCAAAAGGAGTACTTGATCTGTGTGACAGCTGCATCTCTGAAACCCATCCTGTGGTACTTACAATGATGAAACAAATTCTTTAATCTGACGACACTTTGGCCAGTTGCATATCTAAAGACAGAGTGCCTGCTGTTTCCCGACTAAAATAAGTAAAGTGAGTTTTAATCCCTCTGGAGGAATCTATTTATATTCCTGCATAATTCATTTCTTTCCCAAAGGGAGAGTGTGGCCTGTCAGAGACTAGAATACATTCCCTCTGGGAGATGATGCTCAGACCACAGCTCAGCCATGCTCGCCTCACAGAGCTCTGAGCATGAAGTAGCACGATGCTTCAGCAGACTGCAGTTCTATCAGTTACAAATAATTTAGACCGGTGTAAGGTTTAGAGATGCTTGTCAGTAACTATAAGGAGACATTGGTGTAGGTGCAGAGCTTTTAATGACAACAAGCCACAAGACAGATGATCCAAAGCTGAAGTGAACTCTTGGGGGGATTCTAAAATGAGTTCTTTGGAGCGATGTCATGAAACCACTTTTGACTCCCTAAAGAACTTTTTAGTCGATGGTTCTGTAAAGAGCATTTTTTTTCTCTGCATATTCAGGTAAATGTATTTCAAATCATGTATTCAACCATCTGGGGCCACTTGCCTTCCTCCCAAAGTGCATCCCAATGCCATCTTTTCCTCAGGTAAATGGGACAAATGCATCCAGCCATCCATATGATGTAAAAGAAACTGATTCATCAGATCAGGCCACCTTCTGTTATTGTTTCAAGGTTCCGTTCTGATCATCAAGGGCCCATTGTAGGTGCTTTCAACAGTGGACATTGTGACCAGTCTGCATCTACTCAGCCCAAAACACTGCAAGCTACAATTATCTTTCCGTGCTTCAAAAGCTCTTCTGTGGGATCGGACAAGACGGCCTCCCCTTCAGTCCCCACGCACATCAGTGAGCCTCAGAAGTTCCTGATCACAGTTTGCCAGTTGTCCTTGCTTGGATCACTTTTGGTAAGTTCTAACCACTGCATACCAAGAACACCCCACAAGACCTACCGTTTTGGAGATGTTCTGATCCAGTCATCTAATCATCAAAATTACCCTCTTTGTCAAAGTCACCCAGATCCTTACACTTGATTATTTTTCCTGCCTCCAAATTTAAGAACTGACTATTCACATGCTGCCTAGTTTTATCCCACCCCTTGACAGTTGGCACTGTAACAAGATCTGTGTTCTGTGTGATTCTGAAATATTTTATTTTGAAAATGGCAAACCTCTTATGTATTACAAATGCCTTAGATATCCTAACAAAATAAGTGAGATAATTTTGGCCTCTGAAATTTTAATTCCTAGACTGTTTGGAAATGTTTTCTGAAATGGACCAGAGAGGACATTTTCATTCTGAAAGCTTTCACTGTTCTTCTGATAAACTCAAAGGAGCTGAAGGCTTGCAAGCAACCAAGCTAACATGAGCAAACATTAGCAATTGTTAACCTGTTTGCAACTTTATTTTTAAATAGTTGATCTGTTGGCAGTATGCCTACCTTTTCAACTTCATTTTTAAGATTTTAGTCAGAAATTATAATAACAAAAAAGATAATTTAACAAAGCTCCAAAGCCAAGCCACTAAGCTCTATAAGCAGCTTATTGTTAAGACCAGGAATATAGGTAAAACATGGCTTTTTTTTGTTTCCCTCATTCATTAGCAACACTGACTGTACTTCAGATAGAAACATCATGCAACTGTACAAATATACTAAGGACATAAAGGGCATAAACAGTCCACGTAATGAAAAACAAAAAAACAATTCAGTGTAGCCAAAAAACAAGTGTAGCCAAAATGATTCGATTATGCCTGTATTTCTCTAAAGGATATGGGAAGAAAAAAAAACATCTCTTAAGGATAACACAACATAATACATAATTGTTTTGTACAACGCCAAACTGCACAGGCCAAATCGAGTACCTTAACAATGTTCTTTCTCATTAAGTAACATTCTACAATTAATTAAACACACTGCTCTTGAGGGTATCACTTAGTAACAATTATACCTTAACCATTTAAATAGTTGTTAGTGCAAACTGAAATGCACAGTGAATATTTAGGTTAATGTATTCTGCCACATGACAGATGCAGGACTCTGTGATGAACATGGTACACTCATAAATCAAATATTACTGGAGAATGAAGTTTGTGAAGGCTAGTTCATGCTCATTAAATATTGTATATATAACTTTAGAGGCAGATGGTTTTAATTAACTTGAATTCAGTAGGCGCATGTTTCTGGCTGTTGCATTATAAATGTCCATTACGGGTCTTTTACCCCCCCATTAAAATGTCCACACACATTCACACACTCAGAAAAATAGCTTCAAGTTCTACACTAGCATGCCAGTGCTGGATGCTAGCTTTGTTAACAGCATGTTGCCCACTTCCATGCATCAGCCGTAGAAAGAGGTTTCTTTTAATAACTCTGCAGCTGCATTTCTCTGAAATTATTCAGGAACATCTCATATGCATTATTTGCTATAGTTGATAGACTAACTAATCCCCCAACAAAGTTGTCCCCTGACTTACTGAGTGTTCAAAAATGCAATGAGTTTGCTTCTGTCTTCTAATAAAAGGCTGAATATATAAGGTCAGCCGTAAATTCCACTGAGCTGAAAGGTTTTTATCTGTATTACAATGTAGGGGAAAAAAAACCTTCAAGACTATGTTTAACTGTACAGAAAGACACTTTGGAAGACATTAAGCAGTGTGTGAAAACATCTACATGCCTATTATCTTTTGTAAAAATGTTCTTAATTACTAAAATCATTTGTGAAGTTCCTCCAGGATCCATACTTGATCCCTTACTATTCAAACTGTACTCTTGGTCAAATTATTCAGGATAGAAAAATGGATTGCAATGCAAATAATACTCAGATGTATTTGTCCCTTTCTCCAAATGACTGTATTTGTGTGAATGCTTAAAGAGAATAAACCTTCGGATACAGCAACATTTCCTTCAGTTGAGCAATGAGAAAACAGAAACCATGCTTTTGGCAGCACCAAGGACAGACCTACTGCTGCTGTTGAATCTAAGGCCCTTAAAGCTGGAAAGCAAATCTGAAATATCAGTGTTCTCCTGGCTGTGCCTTAACATTTTATCACTGAAAAATAAATCTAAAATCAGGGATTTGATGTAAAAAAAGTGACTTTTTCATGTTTTTTTCGGTCATACGGGAACATACTTTTTCCATTCGGTCATATGGGAACACACCACAGCACACAGTCTGAACAGTTAACCCATTCACCAAGTGAAGCAGCGGGCAGCCAGGAACACAGCACCCAGGGAGCAGTGTGTGGGGATGGTACCTT
>JBBPCX010000006.1:14255610-14303221 GCA_037974365.1 Hydrocynus forskahlii
CTAAAAACTACATTTCTCAAGTGCTGAGTTTAGAATGAAAGCATTTTAACCTAAATTGTATGATTTAACAATGTAAACAACAAGGAATTAAAAAATGTAGTTTTCATGGGTTTCAATTGACCAAAAGTGTCCACGGGAGTGTTACAATTGGATGTATGGAGCATATTTTTGATATGTTTAATGAGTTGAAGTTAAAAATGAAAAGATCTGAAAAACCTCCAAACCCTTGGGAAATTTAATTCCATATGCATTAACACAGGAAAAAAAACGAGTGAAGTGGACACAAATGGCCCACAGGAGGGCCAGAGAGTTCATATAATAATAGACACCAAAATGTTAAATAAGCTTTGTTACTCCACTGCAAAATTAAAGAAACAATGGTAAGACCTCACCGGGAGTTTTCATAAAGCTACACAACACCTACATAAGCCTTTCATGACAAATTACATAAACCTGTATTGACATTTATAAAGGTTTATACTGGTCCAACTAAAAAAATGACTGTGCTCATGTAGGCTTATGTCCATTGTTATGTAGCCTAATGTTAGTGTTACCAAAACAACATTCAGACACCAAACATGTCTTTTCTGATTGCCTACATTTGGGGCAAGGGGAGACTTTGTAAACTTCAATTTATTACTGGGGCAGCGGGTGGCCCAGTGTTTAGAGTGTTCGCCCTGCGATCAGGAAATTGTGGGTTCGAATCCCTAGCCTGCCAAGCACCTCTGAGATACCCTTGAGAAAGGTACTGTCCCCACACACTGCTCCCCGGGCGCTGTGTTCCTGGCTGCCCGCTGTTTCGCTTGGTGAATGGGTTACATGTAGAGGAAGAATTTCGTGCTGTTCACACTGTGTGCTGTTGTGTGTTCCTGTATGACAGAATGGTCACTTTCACTTTTCAAACAGTCTATTGAAATAAATGAAATCAGTGAAATAACAATGATCAACTACAACATTTACAAAACAGTACACAAGAGAAAGAAGGTAGCATTATTTCCATAAGCAATGTGGAAAAGGACATGAATCTTCTAATCATACCTACTCAAAGTGAAACCACATGCAAATACACATACACACGTGCACCACACACATCATCCACACACGCATTCCCCTTCTTGCTAATCTTCCAGCACCCTCCAGCACCCTCACAGTAAGATGAAGTTTACCATTAGAGACTCGCTGTGCAGGTACTTCTTCATGCGTCATTTGATTAATAGATTAATTTCCAAGTAACATGTTCTTATTCATTGTTTTCTCTGGTGGGACTCAACAGGGAAGCCTTGATTAATGGGACTGAGCGTGAAAATGGTAATCTGCACTTTTGAAATTCATGACCTACTTTTTTGCACTAGTTTAAAATTCAAGCACTTTCTGTGGCCCAGGCCACTCATACCATATCCTTGGTAATAGACTATGCACATGGGGATAGCCATATGATCCCCCCCCCAAGCCGATATATTTATGTATTAAACAAAAGATAATGTCCCTGAGATACAAGAACAAATTCAGGCAAACAGTCCACTGTCTACAGCCTTTCTCCTTAATCAAGTTTTAAGAGCAAATATTTAGCAAAGATGCGCTCTCACAAGTAGTCACATTCCAGATTATTTTGATTAGTCTGCATGTTCTATCATTGTTATAAATGTAGAATATCTTACATACACACACCAGTACAGACACTTCCTTCAGAATCTGACATTCTCTCTCTCCCTCTCTCTCGTGCAGTTCATGGACAAATCTTCAGACAGTGTTTTTGTGTGTGTGAGCAAGGACAGGCAGCGACTAATTCCGCCACTCATTACCATATCAATTATGCGTGCAGCCTGAGATGCTGTGGAGTTTAAAGAATGCGTATTTGCTGCAATCACTGAATATTCCTTAAAGGCTGATGAGATTAAGGAAAGAGGACAGAGATGTGGGTCTCAGCTGACCTTGGAGTGTGTGCCCGCTGACCCCTTATGAATACAAGCCTCTTTTCCCCTGGAGCTTTCAAGCACTGCTTAACTCGTATTTTATACCAGGCTTTAACAGAATAAGAGGTCGGGTTGATAAAAGACTCTGAAAAAATAACAAAATGTGAACTCTAGGATATTAGCTTGTCAGTTTAAACAGAAACTGTATTCTGCATCGTATTCTCATTCATTCTTAAATGGCATATTTCCCTCTGCGTATACTTGTATGCTATTTATCTGTCTAATCGGAATAATCAGTTATGTTTTCAGATCATAATTGTTGTTGTGTGTTTCCGTGTATCGTAGTCCCATTGTGTCGGTACTTCACTCATGAGTATTTTTCTCTGCCATTCATTTTTTTATTTTTTTTATTTTTAGAAAAGCGTCTGATGTATTCTGCCTTTGTTCTCTCCACAGTGTCTGGGCTGCCAACCATGAAACCTTCCCCACAGCGAACGCTCACTCCTTTGACTAAAAGAGGAACAAAGCTGCCTGTCTGCCTAGCATCACTGATTGTCCATCATTCAGAACATAGCTATATTGATGAGAATTCATACACAAGGCTTTTTTTTTCAACTGTTCTTTTTATAGAGGTATAGGAAGTACAATACATTCAAAACTTTGTTTCATATATACCGCAGTTGCCATAGATTGTCTAGACAGAGATCGATACTTCCTCTCTGAGGCTCCCAAGCGTTTCAGCACTAGGAGCTAATTAAAATTCCCCTGAAACTGCTTTCTGACATCTGCAATATTATTTTAGATCAGCGTAACCTGCTTTCCACGACCTTTTTTTTTGCAGGAGAATATAGTCTGAAATTGATTCTGTTTCTCTGCATTTGAAGCTGAGGTAAACTGCAGGGAATTGCATCAACTGGGGAGGATAACTTTCAGTGCTGGCGAGGACACTTTGTGGGCTGAATATGTTTGCAAAGTAGTTTATGGAGTACGCCACATGGATATTGCAGTATTGTGCACCACCTATTCTTACACGTTACCCAAAAGAGAAGCTTAATTCAGTTTTACCTGGTGGAAATGTGAAAATGACATGCTTTTTAGAGTTTATTTTGAAAATGTCATACCTTAAAATACATTTTATTTTCCTGAGCATCACACTTAAAGGTCAATGATGATTTGTGGCCATGCTACAACGTAAACAGAGTAGCTGCGAGGAGCAATTTGTGATAGCCAGCACCACAGAACAACCTTTAAGTATCCCAATTACAGCTGGTGATAAGGAATTTTGATGGCTATGTTGTAATGTTTCAAATATATTACCTCATGCTAACCACCATTTGGGCCAATGGTCAAGATTTCAAATAATGAAACTGAAGAAAACTGGCCATACACATGCTGAAATCCCGCATTTGTGGTCGTAGAAGATATTCCATCTGTGCATTTACTCTAACACCTGATTTTTTACATGCTGGACCAGCCACAAAGAAAGTGAACAGACCGTATGAACATACTGAGATATTCTGCAAGATTTTGGTATTTTAATCAGCCCGTTTCTTCAAGCTCTCTTTGCTTGCTGTTTTGACCTTCAGCCCATTTAGGTCATGGAAGCATAACATTTTTCACATTTTCTATACAATTTGCATGAGTTATGAGAGATTGTTTTTTGCCCTCAATATTCCTGAGCTTCACTAAACACCAAATATGTTTATGACAAAAAAAAAACAAAAAACGAGTCATCATAGCGAAGCATCTCATTACATTAACAAAATAAAATGTTTGAAATGCATCTGTTTCAGGCATTCATTAGTCACTGCCGTTATAATAAAGCATCTTACCGTGTCATCTGTGACTTGTTTTTAATAGAATGAGAAACCATGACATGCGACGTTTAAATTTCTCCCAGATGGATGCCCAAATGCTTCCAGAGTTTTGTATTTATTTATAACAGGAACAAGCTGCCAAACATGTCTGCCATGCAAAAGGCGTGAAATAAGTTTAGCAATGGCATCTTGTCTTAACACTACAGCAACCATTAGTAGCAGCAGAACAAATGGTGCCAACTCAAACACAACTCACAATTTTCACAAGCTCTGTGAAAGTGAAGGTGATCATAAACTCTCACATACATTTGGACTTCAAGTCAGACTTGTGAGGAGTACCTCTGATCCTCTAGACATGACAGTAATGGGTTGCTGGAGATTGGTGGGCTTTTCCAGATGCTAGAACACCTCCGGCACCTCCACTCATGCATCACATACACTGCAGCGCCTACATCTCCAAGAACCATGCAATCAGAATCACATCCAGCTCTGATAAACCACATGCTTAGGGATACAGGAAAGTGTCTGAAATTGTGAAGACCAAAGTTTTAATTATAAATGAGATCTGCAAAGTAAAAAAAATACTAAAGTCATTTGCAATAACAGTTCTCAAAAGACGCCTTCACTTAAAGAGGATCTAAAATAGTCATTCTGTGGTATTGCGCAAATAATGCTTTTGGCACCTTTATTTTTAAAGGTGAATATATATTAAATGATTTGTTCCATTTAACTGAACTGCTTGAATTGCATCCATTTCTCTAAAAAGACAAGTGGACCTACACCAATCTAGCAAAATGGTTTGGAGGTAAATTCTGTAAATTGACACATAACATCCAAAATCAGTACATGTGGAAATCAGCTGCAAATAACCATGTTAAATCTGAAACAACATCATATTTATTAGTAATCATAAAGGGGTCTGGGGTCTATAGTGGTTAACTGCACTGATTACAAATGGTAAAAACAATATGATTTTTAAAAACAATCATATATTCATACTATTCAGCGGTTGCAGAGCAGTTAAACAATCCTGAAAGCAGGATTGTGTATCTTGGTAAGAGAAACTTTGTTATTTTCCAAACATATTTAATTATTATGTATTTATGTAGTTATTATTTATACACTACTTAGTTTGAAATCTGGGTTCTATGGGTGAAGCTGCCAACAGAAAAAAAAAACTGTTCAAATTAAGCTTCTTTTTTTCCCCATTAACATATTTGCTGTCTAGTGAAGCTGCGAAAAACTGAGGACTACAGCCCATCTGTCGTAACTCATGCAAATCACACATAAAATGTGATTTTTTTTTTTAATTATTTAGTGGTCGCAGACCAATTAAACAATCCTGAAAGCAGGACTGTGATTTCTTGGTAAGTGATTTTTTGTCATTTTACAAACTTGTAGTTATGTTTATTATTTCTGGTATGGTTGAAGCTGCTTAAAAAAAGTTTAAATGAAGGTTTTTTAAAGATTGCAGTAGTTCACACAGTGATAGTCAATCAGGGCTTCCTTGAGCAGCCCCTTGTTCTTTGTACACATTCTATGGCATCTAACTATGCCAAGAGCCCCCTGCGGGTAGAGCGCATGGCATTACCAGCAGTCTGTCTATCAGCTGAGCCTGCTCAGAGCCTCTAAAACAAACTTATCTACTGCCAAATCCACCACAGACTGTTACACACACACCCCTCAAACAGCTCCACTCAATGCCATTATCAAATCCTTAGTTAGCTGAGAACTATTCCTGCTCACCAGTGGAGCAGGAACAAAGAGACAAGCAGCTGAGAGAGAGATGTTTCTACTTAGAACAAATTCACGGCTGTGCTGAGCAGATAACAGACAGATTGACCAATCAATTGTGGAGACGCTGTTAAGCACACATACACACATACGCTGGAGTCGGTCAATAAGGAGATTAGGCCACAGGCAAGGACGGATTGCAGAATTAGTTCCACAAGTTTGTCACCAATATATGAGTAGCAATCTGAACTGTGGTTAGTCCTGTAATAAAGACCAACTATATTGTAGGGAAGCAGAATGCATGGGTCATCAGTTCAGCAACAAAAGGGTCTGAATGTGTTTTAAAATTTTGATTTGTAGCATCAAAGAAGTAAACAAATACACACACACACACACACATATATATGTATATACAACTGCGTTGTACAACAGTCAACAATACATTGCTTTTATGGCCATTGAGGTATCAAGTTATCTCATTTTTTTTTCTGTTAATTTTTCTAATTCATTTTTCTGGAACACAAAAACAACTTTAAAATGCACATTTTAAATGATCATTTCTGTTAGTAAGGGGTGGTAATACACCGCAACACCAAACAACATGTAGTGCACAACAAAACACATAAGAAAATGCAACATGTGATGGGCACAAAATGTAGAGCATGAAACTGATGCAGAGAGTTTTTATAAAGTAATGACAGCATGTTACAGCTATGGTTTGACTTAATGCTGACTAGTAGACCTCCATTATGCAGTATTTCACACAGACAAAAAGTCTCATTTTTACCAGAAAATTCAAGCTTAAAAGCAAAAAACACTGTTTTGCCATTGCTATCCCATGATCTCTGACATGCCTAAAAGTCCTGATCAAGCAGAAAAACAGTGGTTGGAAATAAACTCCTTTTTAGGGGTTAATATATTACAGCCATAACTATAAGCAAACGAGCCATATTTCAACCAACCATAGAATATTTAGCTCTAAATGCCTTTTTAAAAATGTACTGCAGTGATTACACAGACAGCAGTGGTAATGCTAAAGTCCAGACTCAATCTGTTCTTTTGTCTTCTTGCATTCAGTCTAAAACATGAAAGGAACATATTCACACATTTAACATGCACAAAGACAATGTTCTATTCGTGTACAGAGAAAACAAATCTGAAAGTCTCCTATCTAGATTTCACAGGAGTTGGGCATGAAGCCTAGAGAGGGGAAAAAAGTAACATCTTAATTCACACAAAACACTAAATCCACACAATCTTGCTCATCATTCCACTAAAAGGCGTCAAAAGAACATCTTGGATTATTACCATCTAAGAAGGGAGATGCATATTGAAATGATCCTGCTAATCTGTAAACATGCTGGAATGCTTTCAATTCAATTTCTTTTAAGAGCGAAATACCCAAATCATCCTACTGCTGAATGTTGTCTTCAGCAAAACTGGGTCGTTTTACTTAATTTACCTATTACACAAGTCTTTTAATTTATTTCCGGGGGCACTTGCTCAAACTGAGTTTCTAAAAAAAGAAATGCATTCTGAACTGAAGTGATTTTGAAGCCACAGAATTCAAAATAACCAGACACAGCAGAGCGGCGCACTATATTCCTAAATTGGGCCATATTGTCTGTCATGTGTCAGAGTAAACCGCATTTATTCTCCACTACGAAAACTATTTGCATATAGTTGATGCGCAGAGGATATTACACTGTCCCAGGAAAGCTGATGAAATATTGTTCATCATAAATAAAACTATTTTTATTTTAATTTAAAATGCCATGTTTAATATTTCTGCGATTAAAAAAAGGACTCTGAAGAACACCAGTAAATTGATACAAATCTAGCAATCTAGCATAACATTTTGTCTTCACAGTTTATGGCACGCAGGGCAAAGCCCCTTCAAACTATTGCACAGAAATAGAATTTTTTCTGTTTGAAAAACGATGCAAAAAAAAAAAAATCAACATATTTAAGATAAAATGGAGATGAACCACCTTCTTGTTCTATACACTTTTAAATATGCACATTGTTAAAATGCTCCTCTGAAAGAGATTTTGTATGAACTAGATTAAAAGATGCCATGACCTTTGGAGCTTGCTGACAAATTCACTTGTACTATGCACCTGCTTTAAATATTAACACTGTGCTGAATTATTAAGAGCTAGAAAGAGAAGAGACACAGAGTGGGCTATGCAACAGAGTATCTCCGTTTAATTTTGCACTGCAAACGCTTAGTGGCACACTGCCAGTGAAAAATTTTATTGGTGTTAACATAAGTACAAAAGCTATAGATTTTGATTGCTGTGCTGTGTTGTATGAATGTGAGCAAACGAGCCCTGGCGGAAAAAGTCACTGAGCGTTTTTTAGCTCTTTAGCTCATATGGCGGAGTATTATGACGAGACTGACTTCACAGGCCTCCCCGCTTCAGGCCTGGAGTGATGCACACAGACACAGAGGATGAGCCTCCACTGCCAGCGTCGGCTCTCATCTGCCTACACGGATCCTTCACAGTTCACACACAGCCAGCCTCTCCATTCTGTGCTCTCTTGCCAAGTCTTTCCACTCTCCCCTGGTGTTTCTCTCCTGCTTACGCCCTGCTCTTCCTGTAATGGTGCTGGCGCATGAGCCAGTCAGCGGCTGAACTCATTTTTGCTCAGTGCAGCTGAGTTCAGTCTATCCTGCATGTCCTAATCACAGAGATTGAGAGGGACAGCGGCGCAAAAATGAGCTTCTCCTTTATGAAGGCTGCCACGGGACATGCGTGAGGTCTACCTACTGCGATGATTACGCCAGCCAATATGGCACAACACATACCGTTTCCAAGCAAAACACACTCTTTAATTTATAAAGGAACATGCTCACGAAAAGCACATTACCCCATTTTGCTTTGCCCACACACATGCAAGTAGGGTAAAGATTGAACTGGATACACTGCTCCAGTCTCCTGGAAAGCTGCTTTGAAATATGATGTGGAATGATGATGAACTTCTAAAATTTTTGAAGCATATTTGCATCTATACTGTTCCGAAGAAAAAGTGAATAAATGTCCACCTCAGTCGGTCCCTGACTGGCTCACAAGTTGTTTATAATCCAAAAGGAGTTGCCGTGGTGACATAATCTGATAGATGTTATCCACTGATACAAAACAAAAAAATACTGAGTTTAATCTAAGTATAAAATTATCTGGCTGAGCAAGAAATTCTGCTTTGTGAGACAGCTAAACTGTGGTGCATTTAAAAAAGTCGGGTTGGCAGTGTAACACACAGCTTGTCATTGTTTGATTACAAACAAGAGTACAAGAGTACCGAGTGCTGTTTTCATGCTGAATATGGTTTCATAACTCTATAAACATGGAAAGATGAATTTGCTACATTAACAGAGAACACTGTTTTTTATGTAATATGCAAGTGTCAGGAGCTTGATGAATAATGTGATTCTTCCCCCAGACTGTTGCAAGTTGTTATTTGTCTGTCATATGATCAGTTGCAAAAGCCAGAGCAGATGTGTGAGTTTCTAATCAACAGCCTTTCCACACACAATTCTGAGATGTCCTTTAGATAATAGGTGTTGCTAGTGTGACATATTTGCCAGGGAAACAAGTTAGAGTGTATAATACTGCTGATGGCCTGTGACAATGTGGTATTAAACGACAACAATTCATATCATCACCACGGAAATTACAGCCACCATCCCTAAGCAACAAAATCTGCAGTGTTGAGATGGCACTTACAGCTGGGCTTAAACAAACACTGTAAGTGTTGACTTAACGCTGTATGTGCTGATTTAGAGCCGGTGATTATGGTGGATTTCTCTTTGATATGCTGTTTCAACACTGTCAGGGTTGGAGAAGCAACGTTTGCAGGGCACAAGTACTAACAGGAGGTGAATTGAAAGGACTGTGACATTTTATTAGTTCTCCTAAACTACACTGTTAAGTTTTAGGTGCAGTTTTGGCTTCCCGGCATCCTGAGGTAATTTGCTTCATTATTCCATCCTGTCCAATCACTCTATAATTCTGGTGCAGATTCTCATTGAAGACCTCAATTTCAATCATTACATCAGTGATAGCAATCATGAGACTCTGCTCTGATTAACTATCCAGCAAGTGCATTTAATGTGGGCTCTGCAAACATAGCTCAAGGTGTAGAGACTTTGTAAGCATAGTACACTGCCACTGTGGTTGCCATGCAAGGTAAAAATCCCCTTTCCAATCGTTCATTAATATGTAAATGTTGGCTATAAGGGTGTCTTCCTGTCATTAGAGAGTCATCAAACTTCTTTTTACACATTATGTTAATGAAGCGTGGAAATTACAAAAGAAGAGGAAACAACATTAAGCTGGAGACAAAAGCAGTCTATTCAGCTTTGCTTGAGGTGCTATTGAAAAGTCCAAGTCAACATAATAACGGCACAATTTACTTTAAGAGAGATGAACCTGATGTTTGCAGAGCTGAAATGATATCAAGTATGTATGTACCTTGTTTAATGGCAATGCCACACAGACTAAAAGTATCCATTTTCCTGTCTTTTAGCTGTCTGAAATGAGTGGGCAAGTGAAAGTGGCACTGGCAGTGGAAGATGGAAGCAACCTTCACTAAGGACTGTTGGGTTAGCTTGATTTAAGAGTTGTTGTAAATGTAGGAGCAACCCGGTCTCACAAGTTTTCGTGGAGCCATCACGATATACAATTTATTCAAAAACGTGCTGCGATCACGCTTTCGGCCTTTTTTTTCGTGCTAGGACAACGCTTCACTACCCTATGTATTTTAATGTGCACTGCAGAACACCACCTGTATAAGCGCTAACTGGTGACTGAGGGACAGTAGGAGAGAAATTTGCACATGTCGGCTTAAAAGAGTTTTTCACCATCTTTGCCTCCAGTTCATGCGAAGTTGTCTTCTGTTGTAGCCTATGAAAGAACGCTTTTATGCAATATTGTGAAAACATACTACACATTTCCCACTAAAGGTGTAACAATAATGAGTTGAATCCTTATCGTTTTTGTTTGCAAAGTGGCTGTGAGACAGGGAAAGGCCCTAACCCTAACCTTAACTCTAAAACTCACCCTAACCCTAACTCTAAAACTAACCCTAACCCTAACATTCACCAGTTAGCACTGATACTGGTTGTGTTACGTACTTCACATTAAAATACATTGGGTAGTGAAGCATTGTCCTAGCAAAAAAAAAAGCCTAAAGCGTGATCGCAGCACGTTTTTGAATAGATTTTATGTCGTGATGGCTTCGCGAAAAGTTGTGAGATTGGGTAGGTAGGAGACATCTATTGATTGTCATTTGAGGTGTGAATACAAAACTATAGAAGGGGAAAAAACTTATGGATCAGTTTATGTTTGTAATTAGAACACTAGATACCACCTTTCCTGAATAACCAATAAATAGGTACACAAGCTAAGGCGTGTGAAAGAGGAGACAGGGTAGTCAAATTGTACATTTGAAAATTTAAATATGAACAAACGGAAATGTAAATATATAAACTATTATATGCTAATCAGCCACAAAATTAAAACCACTGACAGGTGAAGCGAATAACATTGATTATCTCGTTGCAATGGCACCTGGGAAATATTAAGCAAGTAAGCAAGCAAGTAAATTGTGATGACCAGGTGACAGGTCAAAGCATCATGAGCACCCAAGGCTCACTGATGCATATGGCAAATAAAGGCTAGCCCATCTGGTCCAATTCCACAGAAGAGCGACTAGAGAAAAAATCACTTACAATGGACACACAAGCATCTGAACTGGTCCATGCAACTGAAGAAAGGTCCAGTCTAAAGAATCATGTTTTCTTTCATTCCATGAGGATGGCCAGGTATGTCTCAGTCTGACTCTGCATCTGTGGGATGTCCTGGATAAATTAGTCTGATCCATGGAGTATCCACCTCACAATTTATAATCTGTGCACTGTGAAAACTGTGAGGAGGAAAGAACTCAAAGAGCTCAGACTGGAATTCTGAATTCTGAATTCTGGAACATCCGATTTGCAGCTGAGGACTAGGAACCCCTAATAGCTCCAAGTGCTGCAGGCTTGATGCTGCTTTGTGACTGCAACTGTATATCACTGTGGTATGCCATGTAAAGCTTGACAAGTTAAATGTATAATCTAGGAATGTTTGGGAGTTATACCAATCTTAATTTATGTCCTAAACATTCATATGCATGGCTATTACTTTGCTGCACTTTAAAAAATTGCGCTTATACTTCCATGCTCCTTAGCAGAGAATAACAGAGAGGCCAAAATGAGTGAATACGTATTACACAACCTAAAAATGTGAATGTGTGAGTGTCCTTTTCTGTCTCTTTTTGGGCTGTAATATGGACTTGGTCTCTTCTTTGCTGGTTTAACACCCTGCATTTTCACAGAAGGGCTTTCTACAAGAAACATGGCTGAGGGATTTTACTTATATTGGCCTTTAAGAGCATTAGTAAAGTCATTGTTGGATGATAAAGATCGTAGTTGGAATTGCAGTTAAGTCTAAATGTATTTGATGAGGTCGCGGGCAGGTCTCTGTACAAGCCAGTCGAGTTCAGTAAAGTTATGGACGATGATGATGAAAAGGAAAGGGACTGTTTCCAAAATGTTAGAAGTACACAATTCTCTAGAAGGTCACTTTATGCTATCGAACTGAGATTTCTCTTTACTGGAACTAAGAAATCCAGTCCAAACCAAGAAAAACAGCCTCAGGCCAGCATTTCTCTTTCATGGACCATATAGTTGGTGCTAGTCTTTTGGACAGGGAGTTTTCTTCTGGCATTCATAAAATGTATCTGTCAGATTCATCCATCAGACTGCCAGATGATGAACCATGATATATTATTCCAGAGAACACTTTTCCACTGCACCAGAGTCCAATAATCATATGGTTTGCATCACTCTGCCTAATTCTTGGCCCTGCATGTTATTGTATTGTATGTTTTAGGCTTGTGTGCTGCCGCTCTGTCATGGAAACCTTATTCATGAAGCATCTACGAAACAGTTCTCTGACATTGCTTCTGGCAGTTTGGAACTTAGTATTGAGCATTACAATATACTTTTTTTAGTTTCTGTCTTCGCTTCTGCATAAAGCGGTCATGTTTAAACAGCTAATGCTTGTCTGTAAAGACTGAATGGCTTCATTTCATGCACCCGTAAGCAATAATAGGGTATAAACAGAATATATTACACAAAATGCAATAACTATACCGTAATTAGTAGATGCAAGGTAGAGCAGGAAAAGCAGAACCAAAATGGGATCAGGTAACAAGGGAAAAGGATGGAATGAGGAACTGTTTATGATGAATGGTGACATGGTTGAATGATGTAGATGAAGTATGGGATGCATATGGTAGTGGGATAAGACAGAGGGGGAGAGGTTGGGATAAAGTAAGAAAGGTTAAGTTGAAAGGGGCTGGGCTGTTAGGGCAGGGACTGGGAAAAAGGGGACAGAGAGTTTGATGAAAGGGTTAGAGGTTGGGATGAAAAGGGAAAGCACCAAGATGAAGGATGAAAAGAAAATGGTGGGAGCAGACTTTGGAACAGAGCACAGGGGTGATCACAGGGGAAACCCTGGACATAAAAAAGAAAAACAGAAAAAAGACATGGTGGACAACAATGAGCAACTAGAGCCTCAACTAAGGCCTCAAAAACAAAATATCAAATAGGTTTTTTTTTTCTTTTTTTCCCCACTTCATTTTACTTGCTGTTAACAAATGACTATGATTATTTTGGACTTCTGTGGATCCAAAAAGAATAGCATCAAAACATATATATAAAATAAAAACAGAATTGTATAAGATAAGACTGATTCCTATCTAGCCTAAGCTGACATGATTCCATGTCAAATATGTGACATATAACTTGAAGTAAAATGCCCTCTAGATTGGTTATTGAATGGGGTAATTTTTCTAAAGTTAAGTCCGGTCTTAAAATCTGACTAGCCTGAACATGATAGAAGCCATCATAAATAATAAATACTCTATACACAGACATGAAAACAAATGATGAGCATGTCATTACATGGAGTACATTTAATGTTTTTCATATTAAATATTAAAAATAACATTAAATTTTAATAATTTAAGTTCTTAATGCAGTCAGTTTAATTTGCCTTTTTAACTGATTTCCACCACTGCAAGGAGGCAACTCTCCATTTTTGCCCTTATGAGATTTGCAGTACTAGCCATGCTAATGGTGATCCTGTAGCAGCTTTTCACAGGCATTTGCTTGTAAAATATTGTTTTACTTTTTAATTGTTGTTTCACACAGTCTGTGATTGATGAGCATTTCTCATTTTCTGTTCATGTTGTAGATCAATGGTACAGCGTTGCTGTGAAATGATGTCTCACAGTCATGGCTTATTGCCAGGCTTGGGACAATAAAGCTGACCTAGCTTCTAGTGATGAGGATAATGAGGTAGAGACGAATGTGCCAAGAGGCCAGGGTTTGGGTCCCTTCTTTAAATTACCAGCAGAGTAATATCTATGTATTTTCCATGGTAAATTATTTATTTACAACATATTTCTTTCCTATCCTTAGACATATTGTCAGAGGTTTGATGAGGTAAATGCAGGATCAAGGATACATATAGTGGATTAGTTAGCAATAGCATGGTAATTAGTGTTTAGATAAACAAACCATCAAAGACTAACTATGCGCGTACACATTTGATTTCCAATGAACTCAGGAACCTGCTCACAGCCAAGAAAGAAGAACACATTAGTGGTGAGAGTGGCACTGTGCAAAGCAGTCAAAACTGCCAAAAAAATAAATACAGGAACAAATAAGAGCTGCGGTTCTCCACCAATGACTGTTCCTCCAGCTGGAAATGACTCCAAGCCTTTACAAATCACAAAGCTGAAGATTTGAAAAAAAAAAAGGACATCCTGTTTGTGCTTCAGTACCAAAAGGGCATTTGTCATGGCCAATACAGTTTGCATTGAGAACAAACATGTCTGGCTCAAGTTTGTTTGTTTTTTTTCAAGTTTTTGTAAATGTTGGCTCTGCTTTTAACACCATCATTCCCAACCTACTACTGGATAAACTGTGGTAGCATGATGTCCCTCCATCTGCCTGCCAGTGGATCCACAACTTCTCCCCCGCTCTACTCTCTCTACACCAACGACTGCACTTCTGATAATGACTCTATTAACCTTATTAAGCTTGCAGATGACACCAATCTGGTTCATCTCATATCAAACAGCAAGGAGTCCACATACCAGGAGGAAGTAACACTGCTGGTGCCATGGTGTCGAGCTAACCACCTTGAGCTAAAGACACAAAACTGTGGAGATGATCATCGATTTCTGAAAGAAACCCAACCCACTGCTTTCACTGGATGTACATGGGTTTGCAGTGAGTGGTGCTGAGCCCTACAAATTCCTCGCCTGCACCATTCAGAATGATCTCAAAGGGGACAGACACAGCACTGCAGTTATGAAGAAGGCCCAGAGGTGCTTGTATTTCCTGTGATAGCTCAAGAAATTTGGGCTGCCTCAAGCACTACTAGATCAGTTGCACACTGCCATAATAGAGTCCATCATTACATCTTCCATCTCTGTTTGGCTCAGCTCTTTGCACACTGAGTTTAAGCTTCAGTGAACAGTGTGATGTGCATAGAAAATCATCAAGTGTCAGCTTTCTACCCTCCAAGACTTCTGCTCTTCTGGGATAAGGACTAGGGCAACGAAACCATGGCTCACCCTTCACAGGTCATTCTCTCTTCCAGCGGCTCCCATCTCAGTGGAGACCAGTGGTGAGAACTGTAAAGACTTGGACCAAATGGCACCTTTTCAGCTTCTTTCCACAGACCATTTTCCTCCTACACAAGGACCTCTCTGTTATCCCATTCTTTAACTGTTTAACCTTTCCCTCTGTTTTTGTGAGTCAATAAACATACGCACTTTAACTTTATTGCATTATAGCACTAAAGCAGTAAATTAAAATGCATATTCTCTCTGTAATTGTCCTTTAACTTGTTACTGCATGCACATCCTTGTCATAACAGTTACACACCCCTTTCCATGCAGTTTGCTTGACAACAGTTTATTCTATGTCTACTGTACAGTGTACTTATAATCTACTAGCTGCTTTATTTCATAGTCTAGCCCACTTAGTGTTGTATAGATCATTGTCTTTTATACTCTATAGCATTTTTTCAGTTTTTTCACATATTATTTTATTACATTTTATTTTATGATCAAGTCTATTGTCTACAGTATAGTCTACTTTACAATTAACACTGTTTCTTTATAATGCATCTTTTTTTTTTTTTTTTGCACCAAGATAAATTCCTTGTTTACACGGCCATTACAAGATTCTGATTCTAACTCTGGATTTAGCTGATTTAAAAACATGTTGCTCTGGTTAATAATAGGCATTGGTGCAAAACCTTGGGGTAAATAGCCAACAGCAACATTAATGATTGCTGTCTAGCATCCACACATGAAGCATTAGCTTGTGTTCCTCCTAAAGCACCAACTCTGAAAAAAACGTTGTATTTTACATGCCTTGACATTCACGGATCAATAGTCCATTAAAAATATTCCCATATTCTATTGTAAGTTAATGTAAAAAGATTTAGTTTGTTATCATTTTGAACATTTCGACTGTTTATTTGCAATAAATTGAGTTTCTTTCCTTTACTGTAAAGATACCATTTTGGAGATAAGAAGTTTTGTTTTGATCTCCTAAAACATTACTCTAGGTTAAAGCAAGTAGAAAACACTAGACTTATTCTGAAAGTCAACTTTTTCTTTCTGTGTTAAATAGTATTTCCTTTGTTTCTCCTTTTGTGTCTCACAAGGTGTCTTTTGCAGGACAGAGATAAGATTATCTTAGGATCTCCCCATAATTATGTGAGGATTCAGAGATTTTAGACTGGACCTCTTCACATCAGGAGATCTCTATCTACAGCTTATGGGAAGGTAATCAGCCAGAGAGTTGCCTTTGTGCATAGAGATCAAACAACAAGGAAAGAGGAGCTGTTACTGTGGTTTTTATTATATGCTATGAGGGGCTATTAATACATACACCACAATCTGATGTACATTTTAGGCAGCTATGTGTTTTGTCATGTTATGGTATTTGTTAAACAGTGAATAAAAATACTTGCAAGTATTTGAAAGCTTTATAATTTGCCTCTGAAGTAAAGATGCATGATTTAAAGATACGTACAGTTCTTATTGCTACCTACAGCTCTTTCTAGCATATGATTAGTCTCATTAGGTGCTGATCTAAATACAGTAAACCCCCGACATTCATGAGGGTTATATTCCAAGAGCACCTGCGAATAGAAAAAAAACGTGAATTTGCAATGTGGTAAAAAGAAATGCCTAATGTAGTGTAATTTCATTTTAAACTCACCTTAATACATTACCCTTAAAGAATTTAAAGGTAAACCCGTTCCCGTACTGTACAGTGTACACTGAACTACTGTATCCCGCAGTGCTAGAATGTAAAATACCAATATAACCCTTGTATAGACTGTATTGTAATTCATGCAAGCATGTTTCCTTTGGTATAAGCAGGGTAAATACGGTAATCAATTTAATTTACAGTACTAAAAATACAGGGCAAAAAAATACACAGGAACACTTAAACACTCAAGATTTAGCACAAAAAAGCATGAAAAGTTATATATTGCCACGATAAAGCAAAAAAAATGCAGAGGATATGTGACTTTGGGGGGGATTCCACATACAATTATTAGTTAGGTTCTAAGAAAAAATCCAACTGAACTGTGAATTTGTGGCAATTTGTTGTATATTTATAGATAATTAAAGAATTAACGTAAGCGAAAATAATTAACGTAATGTCCAGGCAGGTCCATCATTGAATCGAGGTGTCCGAGCCCTGCCCACCATCATAAGGCCATAAAGTAGTCCAAACCTGGTTTGCTCAAACCCTTCTACAAGGCCGGTTCATGAGGTTCATGACATAACCATGCCATAAATATATCATGGAAGAATACTCATTCATTTTTGTCTGAGTGTACATTTGAGACGATGCACCTCATGAACCGGCCTTGTAACTCAACCAATCATGTTGAGTAGGCTGGAGATTCTTTGCAAGGTGAGGCCATTTGTACTCAATAAATATCGCTGCATACTGACATAAATATAGCTGTTTACTGACATAGAAAAGGTTAACTTGTTCAGAGAACGAGTGGAGATTCATATCAATCACACTGCGTTCTTAAGTTCTTTAATTAAAACAATCACCTATTCCTTATGGTCTACACCAAGAGCAAAACACAGTGACATTATTTATATTTAGCAACCTCTCATATCTAACTTTTACAGAGGATTGATAAATGAAAGTTTTCTATAGTCAATTTTGTGCCACCATATTTTAACTAATCTTCGGTAATGGGATTTTTCTGTATATTAAAGGAACCACACATTAACACTCCATAAAAGACATATGACACATTAAGAATATTTCTAATATAAACATGCACACACTCATTCATTGAGCTTGTATCCCCAGTCCAACCCTTAACAGCCTCATGACAGACACGTGACATTTTTGTATGTCAAGCTTTTAATCTCATTTAACACTCTACAGACTTCAAATGATGTTCAAATTATGACAAATTATCTTCTGTAAAGTTGACCTGTCTCAATACTATGAAAAACATGCAACTAATTAAAAACATTTCTTCTATAGTTAAAAGGTCAATAATGTGGCAGATATGTGACAAATTCTGCTTGCAGCATCTCCTATTTTAGGTAGGATACTTGATTATTCTTCGACGATTTATTGCTTAAGTGTTCTTATACACTAATATGAAATGTTGTAATCTACTGTAACCATTGTAAGAGTTTACTAAAAACATGCAATATAGAAAAAGTGCTAAAGCAGATTTAATGCTTATACTCGTGCATCAGAATATGAGAATCTGCCTTCAGTATAAAAATAATGTCTATTGATCTCAATCTTATTATGTACTACTAAACTCATTTTAACAGTGAGCATTAGCAAATTGTATGTCGCCACTGTGTTACACATAGCACATGTTCCAGGAGCCAAACTGTCTTTTGTTAAATTCAGCTAATCAGGAAATGAAGGTTTAGGTTTAAAAAAAATCTAGTAGTCACAAAAACAGCCATAAGAACACTGTATTCATGGGGAGAACAATTTTACAGATGTTAAAAAAAATACTGTTGATGGGAGCTGGAGCTGTTTCTTCAAATCCACAGGCACACACCAGAGTTTCAAGTCAGATTTACCAAACAGTAAGCACTTACTGAGCAAAGACTTCAAAAAGTGGTGCGGACATGTCCCCAGTGTCCCCAGCATAAATGACACCTGTGATTGCGGGGGTGTCAAAATAAAAGCCATTCTGTTGCATGAAAAACAGAAGGTAGCACTGCTCCCATTACTGTGAACTGTGAAGGTGTTCAACGCGGATATCATGCTGCGACAGTGGGAGCTTGTGAAACCAGAGCTGCTCTACATATCTGTAAAATTTCAGATGTAACTGCAGCTCGCCTGACTAAAATGCAGAGATGGTATTTCAAACCGTCTACAACAAGGTTTGTTGAATTCATTTAAATGTTCAGTACTTGTAAGACATTACAGAGTTTACAACAACTTTATTTCATAATAGATTGAGATGACACATACAATCTATGACCTTTGTCATAGACAATATGTCATGTTTACTAACTTCATAACGGTCACAAAACACACAAAAACACACAGTGAAAGCTGGTGATATAATTTAATGGTTGGGTTAACCTATCAATAACTTATAACTAACACTTGCCACCCTGAGGCAACACATTTGAGATTCCCTTTGCAACTACAGCGAAGTTTCTGGGTACAGTTATTTAATAGCTATACCAAGATACTGGATGACCTCATATAAAGGCAACAATATACTTTTTAACAATGACATGCGCATAATCTATCTAAACAAAATAAAACAAAAAGAAAAGGCTACATATTTATGTGCATACAGTATTTTCAGCTGAGAATGTCACAGCCAATCAGTCAGATTTTAGAACCAGACCGACCTGCCCCTCATACTGACTGCAGGCTGCAGGAAAGCAGAGCCGGACATTGAGGGCTTAAAAAAATTAGCTCAGATAAAGAACTAATCTAGGGGGCATTTCACAACATGTAATATGTCACAGCACATTTGACACAGAATTACAGATAGGCTGTGTAAATCTACAGCTTAGCTGGATTTAAATCATCTCTATCTTAGCCAGTTCGTACTTTTCTTATGACCTTTTGGTGGTGTTGTTTTTGGTTCCAGAAAAACAATTATCCCTGAGTCATTTGTGAGCAGTAATTAAAATGGTGTGGGCAGCACAAATTAATTATTAAAAAAATAATAATAATAATGAGCAATTTTTATTATCAGGGAGGGAGAGTTTAGCCTTATCATTTATTCCCATTCATACCATTTCCTCCTGAAAAAAACACTTAGGAAAAGTAATAAATAATGTAGCACATAATCAACTGTTACATCAAATATTATGACATTTTTCATGACAATTACTCGTATGGGTTATATGACATTGTTATGCTACTTGCAACTCATAACAGCATGTATGCTCCATGACATGTTGTTGCGTAACAAGGTTCTATTAAAGAGTTATGAAGCTTTATGTACATTATCATAGACATTGAATGTTCCTACTCTGCGAATCTAAATCTAAATCTAATCCATTTTGACTGATGGCTCATTTCAGCCAATAACAAGACCATTTTAAAACAAGATATCAGAAAGTCACTTTAAATTAGGCAGGAGTTAGGACATAGGATATCAGTAGGCCCATAATAACAAAGAAAATTGGACTCTTTTATAGATGTGGCCATCAGACAATGGCCCAAATTGCTCTCAGCTACAGACTAGGTAGAAATAAATACCCATACCAAGGGGGCATCTAAGTGATAAAATACAACTAAATGACCACTTTATACATAGGAAGCCAAAGCATGTTAATCCACTGCTATTTTACCAAAATGAAGACAGACTTAGACCCTAATCAGGACGAGTGTATCATCGCCACAACATATATTTCTCAGCCCGTACTGTATTAATCCCTTAAATGTTCCCAATTTGATTTCATCCCGAGACATTTTCATTAACAACTATATGGTAATCAGTGCAAGTGTGGGTTATTCTGAATGAAAGACAGAATCCACTTATGTGTGTCCAGGTCATTTAAGGGGTTAAACTAAAACGTCGTAACCAAGACTATATTGGCAATTTACTAACAAGTTGACTCCCAAAGAAATCAATTTTTTTCCCTGTTTCAAGACTTGGTTTGGATGATGAGCAAGCCTCTTAGTTTGTCATAACACTGCAGTAAGTGCTGCTTTCAAGCGTTTCTGACTTCAAGACAGAATGCATTTGGCAGTTGATTTCAAACCCTGTGTCAATAGTTTATGCAGATCTGAACGATGTGCATGTATCTACTTGCCATCTGCATTTCATAAATGCTCCATCTCTCCAAAACCTTTTACTCCCTTTCTTCCCCTGGTGACCCAGTAGTTTACCCAATATAGTAAGGTGTGTCGGTAGTGCAATGCAGTACCTGCTTCACACTCTCCAGCTATTTTCTCTCTTTAAAAGAAGTGTGATCCTCTCTGTTATAGCAGTTTTAAATGCTGAAATTTAAACTCCTTTAAATTTCTCAAAAATTGGAGCACATTTACACCTATTCAAGTGAGTAATTTATGAACTATGAATTACCGATATATCTTGATTTATGGTAGGCTAGGACAGATGTCAGGGAAGATGGAGTTTGTGGCAGTTGTTATTTAATTTCACTGTGATCACAGTGATAGGTTGTCTGAACAACTGCAATTCCTGACTTTCTTGCCAAACACAGTTTATTGTAATGAACATCAGTTTGATTTGATAGAAGAAACCATCCCGATAGATAAGACAATATCTGAAGCATGAATTACAAAGCATACAGATTTTGGAGAAAGACATTTCTGCCCTTCAAGAATAGAGAAACAGTACCTGCATTAATACACTAGTTCAGTACCCTGAAATTTCTGAGGTGGTTTGTAGAATGAAGCAGCAGGCTTAAAAACTAAATTACCTCTCAGTGCAGATCATAGCACCATTTCTTCTCCCCACCATGTGAGATAAGCAAACAATTGTACATGTCAGGTAAGTAAACAATTTTTATTGAATTTAGATTTAAATATATTTCAGTTGTATTGATTTTAACATAGGTGTGTTACAGAAACGACTAAGTTAATATGGTCTCTCTGACATTCCTTAATCAAAATTGTAAAATACAACAAATAGCAGCTTCATGTAGTGAACTAAACGCCTGTGATAATTGACTCATTTTTCTCTAATTTCCCTCAAAATGGGAAAAGAGGAGAGCACGGGGATGCTATTGTCAGTGATTGTGCTTTAATAAGGCTCTCCACCATTAGCTCACTTTGATGAGTTTGAAGCATTATGGGCTATGAGGCACTATCCCTTTAGGTTCTCGAATCAATTTATATGCAGATGATGTCCATTCTGTATCTCTCTTTCATAATTGGGCCCGTAATCTGTAAAGGAGTGGGATGTACACTGTCTCTTATCACACACATGTGTGTGTGTGCGTATGAGAAGCCCACTTCTCCAAGTACACATCAGAGTCCATGGGGAGATAACACATGTAATATGAGAACCATGTATCACTCCTGTTCATGAAAGAAGGCCTAACACTTCTGTGATGTTGATTCAAGAATAAATGATATCAGTGAGAAGTACTCAATTCATTTTTATCCAATACTTCATTAATTGTTTAAGCTTTAAGTGGGACATTTAGATATCTAACCAAGGGTTTTATATCTGTGCCTTCTGGAAGAGGGTGCCTTTTCTTTCCACTCTTATATTGATCTGATATCATGGGCATGCATTTCATAACCTCACATGGCTTCAATCTGCATTAAGGTTATTAGAAAGACAAATCAACAAACATTCAATGCCCTGCAGACTGTAATTCAAGTGGAAGAAGAAGTCCTTCTATCTTGATTTTTAATTTGTTTCAATTGTTGTCAAATTTCCTTTTTTTCCAGGTTCAATATCACTTGACCGTTGGCTCACACAGTTCCAGTGTTGAAAATCAATAGAAGTTAGTCATCCCTACAAAAGGACATGCACAGAAGCTCAATAGCATGCTGTTACTATCCGGGCAGCAAACATTTCCTCTCCAGTTAACTGTTTATTTGCCTGGAACCTTCAGCTATTATACCAACATGCTTGGACCATGGAGAATTTTTCGAATATCGAAAAGTACTTTAAATTTAGTAACACTCTTTTTAGATGAATCTGTCATTTGTTCTATTACCATGCAAAGTATGTGTATGTCTACTTGAAAGTAAGTAGAAATACTTACTTGTACCAGTGAGTGTTAACGTTTTGTGCGTGCTTTTCGGAAAAACGCAAGGCTCCAGAAATGGTCTGAATGTGTAAGTGTGTAAGAACAAAATGCTTTGAGATACATCAGTCCCTGCATAAATGTAAAAGCGACAAGTATTTCACCGGCTGGAGTTACACTGATTCAAAATATTATTTTGTAGCGTAATAGCTCATATAATGTAGAATCATTACTTCAGCTGCAATGGCATCTAGTTCTGTTACAATTTTAGTGGGGAACCGAGAGGAGAAAATCTGATTAGTTCCAGGTACCACATGCTCCAGCAAAAAGCTTTACCAAATCCGTTTTTATTTCATCCACGGGATAAAATTAATTGAACAGTACTAAAAACATGTTTTCCACTCCTATAAATGAAAATAGTGATTATCATACTATGTAGGACTGTCAGCAGGGATTAGAAATTCAATTTGAATTTTCTTGTCAAATACTCAAGTACGGGTGGCACAATGGTACAGTGGGTAGTGTTGTCATGAAGGGGTGGCTTTTCTGTGAGGACTTCACATGTTCTTCCTGTGTTTGCGTGGAATTCTACCACATGTTTAGATTTCTACCCACTGTTCAAAGACATGCACATTGGGTGAACTGGAGATGCCAAAATGACAGTGTGAGTGAGTTTGCTGTGAGTCAGCCCTGCATTTGACAGGTGACCTGTCCAAAGTGTTTTTCCTGCTTTTTGTCTATGACTGCTGGGGTATTCTCCAGCAACCCTGTGAGCCAATTTCGGATGGGGTGGGATGGACAAATGTAATGGATAGATGGATGAATATTCAAATGGTATGGACCATTTTCAAGTTGCAAAGATTGTCAAGCTGCATGGATGCAGCGCATGGCAGTTTTCTAAAGCAACGTTCTGAAATACACAAGAGACGTTCGGTATAAATTTCAAGAATTCCCAAAAAGCCATCACTTTGTAAACCAGCAGTTTTCAGTCTGGGAGTCAAAGAATTATATCTAATCTGAAGCAATTACAGTGTCATGGGGCGAGAGTAGGGAAAGGGAGGACGCACACAGCAGGTGAGTACCGGCAAGGAGTTTTAATAAACACAAAACGCAAACCACAGAACAGAAACTAAACAAAACCCCGGCTCAACAAACAAACATATGCGACGGGACACTCCGGACCCATGCTCCCCCAACGAACAAAACAGCAGAGCTTCCGCGCTCACCCAGCCAGGAACGAAGGAACAGGCTGTGGCGCAGGACGTGCTACCCCTCACGGGAAAACGGGGGGAACACGGGCCTGGAAAACAAGAACGAAAAACAGATTAATGATACAGACTCGGACAACCAGGAACAGGGAACAGATCCAGGACAAGAGACAAGCAAGGAGACAAGGATGGAAAAGGAGGACAACTCGGGCAAGGAAGGCGAAGTCTGCCAACGAGAGACACAAGAGCGACAAATGCAGACAAAGCAGACAAATACAGAGACAACTAAACTGGGATCGGCTGGGGCCTTAAATAGAGGGAGAAGATGAGACACAGGTGGCGACAAGGGAGACGAGAAACAGGTGGAACTAATAAGCGGGGCGCAATACCAACGGGACAGGCACACTAGGCAGGGAACAAGGGAACCAACACAAACTGGACACAAATAAGGGGACGGATAGAAAATGAAGGGAGAACAGGAGGGAAAACTAATATTCAGGGGACAGGGACCGGGATAGGCGTGACGGGGACGAGGTGGCCGTCACATACAGTAACATCTCACTTCGCTAAAAGTTTATCTGTGCTACAAAGAATTTACATTTGCAGTTTTGGCTCGTCAGGAAAATCTCCAAATTGTTACCTCAAAGGATAACATAGTGTAATATTATGTTAAAGATAATATTAGCGTAATTTGGCTAGTAAGGAAAACATTTTGCTTCAGTCAGAATAGGCTATTTAATTTATGAAGTCAATGAATCCAACACTTCCATTGCACCAGCATTTAGTGGGGATTATTTTCTGAACTCTCTGTTTTTATGCCAGTCATATGTTTTAAAATGTTAATTTGTTTGCTTGCTTTTGTCAGAAACAAAATGGCACTGTTCCATAGCACATCTTTTTCAAAGACACTATAAAATCTAGAGGGTACTCCATTGCACCTTAACATCATTTTTGTTGTCCCCTTATCTCTTAAACAGAAGAAAAACAGGCTCTTGTGTCACTGTAAATGTTGGATAACATCCACTGACCCATGTATTTCCTGGGACTCTTTATTTACAGTATACATTTAAAGGTACTGACCTTACTATGATGACAGACAGATATATGATATGTCCTCTGCCCCTCATGAAACTCAGGGTCTTCTCAGTTTCAGAACATGTCTGGAACAAAGGCAGTGGTGGCCTTCAAATAGAGTTGAGCATAACATAAGCGAACCCTTCCATAAGTGTCTTTTAGGTTCTCTTGTCTAGCTTTTGCTTTCATTAAAGTAGTTCTAAACTGAATAAAGAAAATCTATGCACAGGGTGACACAGAAAAACGGGAACTTTTGAGGTGCGTAGTGGCAGCCATGTACAGTTGGCAGCACTACGGAAGGGGGACTGTGAGCTGTAAACAATCACGCCATTCAGTAATAACGGAGGAGTGGAACGGTAGACAGTGTGCTTTTGCGATAAAAATGTTTTCTATTTTTATTTGTTTGCCAAAAGTTCCCGTTTTTCTGTCACCCTGTAGTTTTTGAAGAAACACTTAGAAAGCACCACCACTAAGTGTATTAAAATGAATGGTAATAAAAAAGATAATGGAGTTACGCACTCTGACTAGAATTCATAGGACAACTAAGAAAATTGCAAAACTTTTGGACCTTTCTATCATTTCACATTTTCTATGAACTACGTTTTTGTTATCCTGTATGCTGTGAAGAATCCAGAGGGTCAAGCATGGTGCACCTGTCATTCTGATATGGGAAGGTTTATAAAAGAGAGCAGTGGGCCTGCTTTTATCACACTCTTCCAGCCCTGTTCTCTCTCATTCTGACATCTCTGTCTCCCTCTTTTCTGTTTCTCGACTTATTGTTTGATGCTAGTCTGAATAATAGTTGTCACAGATCCTTCTGGTGGTATTCCAGCTCAGTGCGATACTGTGGCTCGTGGCCTTTTGTAGAAGTCTGTTGTGTGGGATGGTACATCCAACAAATGCGGTCTTAATAAACCAGGCTCATCACTGACTGCTTCGTCAGTGTCTGCATGTCTTCTATGCCTCAGCAGAGCCTGTGATTTTCATTTACAAAAGAAGACTTATTTTCTGGCACCTTGGTGACTGTACCGTACCAACATGTCTCAAACACTAGAGGAGGTACAGGCTGACCTCTCTTATACATTAAAGTCTCAATCAGTTTTCCACAGCTTGCAGAACATGCATCATCACTTGACCCAGTCGGTAGTGACCACACTTACATTTCCATACAACAGACAGCAGCACAACCTTACACAGCTTTATATGTAACACATTCTAATTCTTGAAACTGGTGATGATAGCTTTATTGTAATACAGTATATGCGTTCTAGTCAGACTCTAATCAGTAATGTAGACTTTGGGTAAAAGAATATTTGAGGAATTTTGTGTGTAGTGTTTTGCCTAAAATAGGTACACTTATGATTATCGTGATGTTCTTGCTTAAATTCCATTTTCAATAATCTCAATACTGCTAATACTGCAACCTAATATCCAAAGTTCAAAGTTCTTTTGAAGTCAACATTTATTTTTATGAGAAAGTGCACATACACACACACACACACACACACACACACACACATACACACCATTTGATCTTCTGTGGCTCTGCAGCAGTAATTCGTACAACTAACTTCAGAGTATTGCTTTTTAAGACACTAATTACAGAAAAACAACCACTTCCACTTGGTATATCCAACCAAACCACATTCACTACTGCTATGACATATACATACAATACACACTGCACATCAGTCAAATAGAACTTGCAAGTACTGAGTGACCTTTCATGCAAGTACTGAGTGACATTTCATTAACACCTGAGTTTTAATGTGTTTAATATGAAAAAAAATGATAATGACACATAATGTAATCTCCATAATTCCTCTTGTTTTTGGTTTACAAATCCTTCCTCAATAAAAATGCTTTACAGCTAGCAGGGACCATAATCAGCCTCTGAGGAAGGACAGAGGAGTATTTATTCTTTTACTGTTCCACATTGTATATCTAATTTGTTAACCTTAATTTTAAAAAAAAATCCTGCAAACTAATTGCCTTAAAAACAGCGGAATAGAGAATTGTCTGCTGCATTAACAAATGCTTATTTAGTATAGTGTACAACATACAATTCCTATTCTACCTGACATTGTAAATTGCAAACCAATTGCAATTTACTAATTCAATTGGTTTGCCTATTTCAAGGAAAGTTCATGAACAAGAACTCACAGTAGAACAGTAATCTTGGAGATATCTTCTAGATTCCTGTAGTCATGGTGTTAGCACGTCTGGCATGTCTATGAAACTACAGTCACCATTCATTATCCAGTAGCAAAACAGGCATGACTCCTAACACGTCAAACCACTTTTATGGTTATTCCATTTTACTGGTTTTCAATTGTGCATTCATGCACAGCCTCATGGGAGTGGACAATAGTTGCTCATTCCATTAACATGTTCTTACCTCAGTAACTTTGAGTCAATTACTGGAGCTGTTACCACTATTCTGGACTCTATTATCACGAAGTGCTGAGCAGTTAGGCACAGTCCAGAGAGAGGTCAGCTCCATTTCAGAGATGGATAAAGATTAGCGATGACACACCAAGCAGAGTTATATATGTATTTAAAAATGGGCTAAAATACATGTTTTTCAGCAAAAATAGAAAATAACCCGAATTTAGAGAAATAAAAGCACATTCCTGTGGTATTTTAATCACTGTCTGAAAGCTTAAGTGTTCAAGGGTTGTACTTGTGTGTGTGTGTGTGTGTGTCTTTTTCTGTCCCCAGAAGTTTCTGAGCAATTGTTGAAAGCACATGAACTCAACATGGGGAGGATGTAAGTCTGCAGGAAGCAAATATTCATAGGATAATTAAACTACGATCTTTGTGCCGCTTTCAATATGGCGGCAATCTGCTGTGCATTAACAGTTAGCCCTGGGTGATCATTACCCAGGCACCTCCTCTGTGGGAGCTCAGTGCTGAGTAACTGACATCTCCATAGGAAAAAGCTGCAAAAGCTGGAGGAAAAAAAGACCATAATTAAATCAAATATATTCAGCATCGTCTGCCTGCATCTCCAGTAGCCAATAGCTATGAGCTATTGTGATAAAACTGTAAGTATTCCTCAGAAATTTAATTTCATCAAATTTCAGGGGATGAAAAAAAAAATCAGTCAAACAATTTTAATGGATGATGAAATATAATTGTGTGCATTTGATTAAACAAGCAGCCATGTTGAGCCGTTTCGGCATGAATCTTCCACAGTGCCTTACCAATCCAATAAATCCTCCTTTTAGACCTCTTTTCTCCATCTAAGAAAGAAAGGCAGAGAGCTGTGCTGATCAATCATTATGCCACAAACAGACTGCAGGTGACAGGCATGCCAGGTGAACCTTAAAATATACATGCAGCCATATATCAAGGGCATGACAGGTGCATTAGAAAAAGGCACCAGGGTACGGCAAAGCCCATGTTGAGCCGCTCTAGAGTCACAGACTCTGTCAAAAACACACACTTTATTTCCTGCTGGCCATCAGTGCATGGCTAACTGAAAAAATATGTATAAATAAATCCTGTTCACCCCCTTTTTTGTCTTGTATTCTGCTCACTTGCTCTGTTTTTCCAGCTGCTTCGAATGTCTGATGCAATTAGCAATGGCATTAAGGCATGCACAAACAGCACAGAAATATCATGCAAATAGTATCCAGCATTGTTTTGGGGATAATAAGGAAATAAGTGCACAGTAAATCTCCCACATAGATCCAGACATACAGCAATGTCATACACCTAAAAACAAACACTTTGTCTTGTTTCTCTTGAGGTTTCAGCAAGATTATTACATGGCAAGTTATATTTGAAAATAGCTATTCTTTGTGGACCATGGCTAAAGCTAGACATATATCGGTTGGAATCCCAAAACATCAGTCAGCTTTTTATTCTCAATCAGATCTTGACAGAACTCACAGGCAAAATCCACTGTTTACAATAACCTTTTCTTTACCTCTTCAGCTATACTATTTATTTCAATTTATTTTTCTGACCTTTAGTGTTTGATATCAAAATGTTATTAGGTACAAATGCTAATTTTAATTAACGAAAACATTTCAACAAAACTTGCACTTAGAAACATAAAAAGTTCCAAACTTATTTCAACAGTGCAAAAAAAAAAAAAAACATGATGATAGTCTGACCCAAGAGATTTATGTTTTAACCAAAACAAAAAAAAAGAAAAAGGAGAAGAATGAGAACAGAAACATACTTGAGAAAATGCAAAATGAAAGAAAGAAAAATCGTCTGTTAACCTTACTTTAGGATTGAAACCTATGAAGGTAGTCCATCAGATATGAGGAAAGTCAGTCAAGAAGAAAACTAGATTTACTGCATTACAGCGTGTAAGATGCCCACTGCAGAAGTTGAAAGAATAAGTTGCAAGCAGCAGGGTTCAAGCAGAACTACCTTAGTGAGAGACTGAATGATTTGACCATTTTAACAGGTGGAAGAGGACCATCAGAATTTGCTATTAGCCTGTTGTATTTGTTGTAGCCTGTTGTAGTGACATCTTATGGCGGATTTACTTAAAAAGCTGTGGTACCGTGGTTCCAAATGCACTGAATGTATACCTAAACATCATGTGAACACACTGATGTCTGATTGGTCAAAAAGAATTGTTACAGCCTGAGTTGCATCCAAATAGCTGAATAAAACATCCATGCTGTTACACCTTTTTTCATTCTCAAGTGGATCCATGTGTTAGTAGATTTGAATCACCTTGCTGGCACAAAAATACTAGTTTTTGTCTGTCAATCTATCTTAGATTTGGCATAATTAGTATTTTAAATAAATGAACTTATGATAAAATGTAGCCAAGTGTAAGCATACCAAATTTTAAAATGATAGATTAAGAGGTTTGAGAGATATTGAAATGTATCAGTTGCCAGACCCCAAATAGTGAATCTAAGGAATATGGTAGGTATGCAGGACATCAAATTTTGATGTTTTGAACCTTTACATGACAAGATAATAGCTTGTGAAGAGTTTCATTTTTCCATTGACATTTTTTACTAATTGGAACTGCTCAAAAAAGAATCGTAATGAGCCAGGGTCATGCACCTGGAAGAAGGACATTTGCTATACAAATGTAATCATTTCTGGTGAAATGGTTGTTAAGCTATTGGCCAAAAATCGCTTGTGTCTGCCCCATGTCTGGAAGCACTAGCACGAGGGTACAAACTCATCTAGGGGCTCAAATCTGTTATTTCATATCAAACATTTGGGGTAACAAGTACACCAGATTTCAAATATATTGATCAGGGTTGGGACCATTCATGTACTGAACCGAACTGAGAATGCATGGTAAGTTCCAATTCACTTCCTAGAATTAGAATTGGAATTAGAGCTGCATGCAGCTGAATGGAAATGGAAGTGGAATGTCATGTAACAGAATTGAATTCAAATAAATTCTACAAAATTCTGCTTTTTTTCAAGAAAATTGACTTATATAGTGTACATAAAATCTTATGAATCATATAAATAGCAAACATTAAACACATTTACTTTTTTTCGATTATATGCATGTTAACCTTCCAAATTGCTTATATTACTGTATTAAGAAAAACATAAATGTTACTTTTTTCACATTACTAATCATAACATTTTCCTAAACTTGACTAAAAAAGCATTTCCCATAGTTCCATGCAAGATAAATGTTCATTTTTATAAACCACTTTTTACATCTTCAGGAAACTGCTGTGTAGTCTGGATGCAATGTGCTGTACCTGTTCAAGGAGTTAATAGGGCAATTTCAAAAACTTTACTCACCTGAAGATGCAGTTTACTTGCAGCTAGCCATTCATGCCTCATCTGCTCCTGTGGAACATGTTTTCAGATTTGCTGGTATCATATTTAGGCCTGAGAGATGCAATCATAGTAAAGTCAAATTTTAGGATGTTATGATTATCCAATGCAATAAGAAGTGAATATGAGTGAATAAAATACATGAATAACCATGACTTACCATTCTGTGGTTTGAGACATCACATCTATGGTCGCTTTTATCAACTCCAACTGGTATTTATATACTAGTATACACAGTGTATTCAAATTCCTATCATGAAATCAATGTCATATACAGCTTATCATTCATTAATTGTTCATTTAAAATTCTAAGTTTTATTTTATTTACAGTTCCTCAAGCATTTTTAATCACTTCTGTAAGGTACCACAACTACTGAAACATTCCAATGTCTCACTACATGTACTCTCAAGTAAATTCTCAGAAACAGCAAATAAATAAATAAATAAATAATGGAATTTGACAGAATTGAACTGAAGTCCTCGTTTTGAACTCATTGAACTGAATTCCTCTTTTTGAAACTCCAATTCTTTGCCTCAGTTTCCAGTAGCACTTGTTCAATTGCAACCTTTCTTGTTTGAATTGTTGAGTTCATTCTCTAATTGTCCCCTACTCTAGTTTTGATGAAGTCTGATACAGAAAAAAGAGGAAGAAAAAGGAGTGCAGCTGGAGTGTCGTCAAGTCACTGAGCAATCTGTCGAAACATCTAAAGAAACTGATGGATAAAGATCAATGTGGAGAGTGCCCCATGAAAATAATAAAGGATAATGTATAATAAAGATTATTCTATGTGCATCATCTAAAAGTCAATGACATTCATTTTTGCATGTTGCTATATCTAATGAGAGACATTATTTCAGACAAATGTGTAGATTCAAAGTGGCATTAAGAGACTTTTGAGATATTATATACTTTTTGATAATAAACAGAACAGAGTGAGGATGAAATGAACACAAGTTAACTTTAGACATAATACCTCTGTTTCATTCATATAAATGAATGAAAGTAAAATGAGATCTTAATTAGTATGTTTCACAACACTTACATGATTGTTATGTGCGATATGAACTGTGGTGAACTAAATTATCAGGCGGTTTTCACCAGACACATAGTGTTAGCTGTGCTGTCGGCTGTTTGTCATTTCGAGCTGTAACTTTACAGCGGATGGAATGACACCTTAAGACTACCTGTTCCCATCTCTTTACCCCTCTCCTCTGAAGACAATGTGGTCTTCATAAAAAATGATATTTCTTTCCAATATACAACTTTAAATCACCACACCCATTATACCATCAGAAAACATCAATCAGAAAGACTTAGAGTCAAATTGCTACTAAAAAGAATTACTTTTCCAATATGGCACATTAGCATAATAGAGAAATATTCAATGTGATTTAATTAAGGGTATTACTGAGAGGGGAAATTATTGAAAGCATCTTTTTCCATTCAGTGGTGACAGATGTGCGGTGATTGTGATGGCAGGGCCTTGGCTCGGGTGCAAAAGCGGTGCACAGAGTGTGAGTGGGGGAGTCATTCTCCTGTTCTTTCCGCCCTTCTGCTATTGATTAAGCCACAGAGTCCAAGAGCAGCTGAGTGATGTGGCCTACACCGGAACAGATCAACTTTTCATTCTTTCCTGCCTGTGTGATTATCAGACTTTTCACTAGTGCACAAATGGCTCTCTTTTTCATGCATTAGCAAGATGGAGCAGCTCATACCATATCACATCGTACAGCAGGGGAGCTACGTGCCTAGTTGTTATGGAGTTAGGGCCAAAAAGATCTGATGTTCTGAATGACAACGCATATGGATTAGCTATTACTCTGAAGTCACCAGATCTGAAGTAGAATGAGAAATCTACCCAAGTCACCAGATCTGAAGTAGAATGAGAAATCTACCCAGGGTTCTTGGACCGGAAGTCTTTTGGTCTTTTGAAAGTATACACCTGATTCCAGAAAAGAAATTTTGTAAATTATTGGTGGATTATGTAAAAATAGCTGGTTTGCTAGGTTGGATCAAAGGTCTACAAACACACAAAAGCTATTTTGTAAGCTACTTCCAAACACAAGACAACAGAAAACAAATAGACATCTAAGCGGTTATGCTTAAGTGAAAGAGACCATTCTGTCATACGTGAACACATCACAGCACACAACAGGAACACAGCGCCCAGGGTACAGTGTGTGGGGACAGTACCTTCTTCAAGGGCACCTCAGAGGTGCTTAGCAGTCTTGGGAATCGAACCCATGACTTCCTGATCGCAGGGTGAACGCCCAAACCACTAGGCTACCAGCTGCCCATGTGGCATTTTCCATATTGGTATGGAAAACACCAAAGGCCAAAGTAATCTGATAAATGTAATAGCAAAATTCTGTGAAAATAATTTCTTGATTATTATTTTAAATTAAAATAATGCAATTTTGGTTAAATGTTACCTATTGAATAAGATGTCAGTCACTGGTATGGAAAATGTGCAAATATGGTACATTTGATTCAGATATTATATAGGTTTATTGTAGGTCCTGTGCATGTGTAGATATATACAATATACAAGAAATATATAAAAAATGCATCTGAGCGTGCATGCTTTGGATGCAAACAGCAGTTTGACCATCATCCATAGCACTATCGATTATTTAATGTGAGACATTATCCACTACTGCAAGAACCATGAAAGAAATTGAATGTGACATGGTGTAACTGTTAATTTCATGATACTTGCGAATAAACAACACGACCATTCATCCAGATCTAGTCTCATGAGTAGCCTGCACCTTGACAGAAATTAACACACCATATGGATATGAGTCAGAAACTACCTTTTACTGAGCTGGTGTGAAAGAAATAGAACAGCAATTCTGTCACCATAAATCACATGTGCGCACGTACCTTTCACTAAAATACTTTTGGAGATTTAACTATGAATCCTTTGACGCATGACTACTTTGCTATTTTGTCACTCTACACATATTATACAGTTCCTATGTGCAAGAAGTTTGCTCCCACCTGTACATTAAAATGGAATTGCCTCAAATTTCAGAATTACTGAATAATTCAGTTGTTGAGATGCAAGTCATTCAAACTTACTGAGTCATAATTTGGAGATAAGAACCTGAGATTTCAATGTCAACAACACTAATACAGCCGATTAGTTTACTGTGCAAAATAATAAATTAACCTATATATTTATGTAACGTTGATATTATTAAAATAATGGCAAATCTGAATTTTCCTTGGATACTACTTTTAAGTAGTATCACACTCTGATGTACGTCTCCACCATACTTGTATTTGAAAGTATGCTTTAAGGGGATAAAACTGGTGTCAAACAATGTCTCAGGTATAAGACTGTGTATCTGTTACCATATTCCTATTTGTTAATAGTAATGACTAGTGGTGTCTGGTTCCTACCACCACTGAGGTGAACAATTCTGATGTTAGAGTGGTGCATTTTAGATCAAACTACTTTGAATGACTGTTTATATTGCCACAATTTAACTATGTAGAAATTTTGAAAAAAGGTAGAATTTCCAGTTTTGCTAGTGACAGAGGACATGAGATACAGCATTACCTTTTGTATCTCTTATAAAAAAGTAATGGTATTATACATTTGATTTTTAAAACAAGCAGCATTTTAGGAAATGATACTGACCTTTACACGCTTAACAACTAATGCCAGCAACAGAGCACTATTATCTACTGACCTGGGTGTACCTGTAAAACATATTTCTTTAATAATCAACTTTAATTAGTCCCTATAGACCTACTACATCCATTGGCATTCATAGACCCATGGACCTTATACCACCCTGTTAATTCAGGGGAGAAACATACACAAAGTCTACCAAGTTATGCCATGATGAATGGTGTTTTAGATTGTGTTTGATAAAAAATGGACTAATGTTCCATGTTGCCAGGGCTGCGGTCATGCTTTTGAATGCTAATGTATGCGGAGCTTGGCATTTGGCCATGCATATTGGCTTTCTAATGTAAAACAAACTTGCAGGAGGCTATGGTTTATGCAAAAGACCCATTCATCTGCCAAGGGGCTCACAGTCAAAGAGACTTCAATCCAAGCTGCAAAATGTAATTCATGGAATTTGTCTCTTAAAATATTTACTCCCTTTTTCTTGGTTATGACATGGGATCATACTAGGAAAGAAACATGTCTTTTCCATTCAGTTACAGTAAACCTGAGCGTTCCTCGCATCAAAGCTGCTTCTAGACTACAACGACAAGCCAGATTTAGGCATTTTAGCCCCATTGTTTGGAATATTTAACCAAGCACATGAAAAGTCACCATCATAAAACTGCAGATCACAGAGATAGGAGTTTTTCTGACAGCAGTGCTTTCATCAGAAACAAAATCAAAAGTACATTTCACAGAATGCTATTTCTCCAGAAATTGTTTACATATACAGATATAAACTACAAAAATGTACAGAAATATACTACTAATCTACAAACTACAGAAATTCTTATGTACCAAAATATTTATTTTTCCATCTTATCTTCATACCTTAAAATTAAACATGCTGTTTTTGGTACTTTAATTAACCTTTCTTAGCCTATACCCTGTAAAGGGTCAGAAAGTGTTCTGGGCTGAGACACTGTTCATCAGTGTGAGTGGGTGGTGCTAAACTGCTATAGCCTGAAATCTATCTATATGTTTCTCTATGTAAGGTGACATCATATAAAACAAGCTCTGTCTGCAGCTCAGTTTCAAAAGACTGGGAAGTAAATGGTACTTTATCAGAATTTCATTCAAAAACATGGGGGAAATATCATTTTCCATGACAATGTTACTGTATAGTATATTAGTAGCTTTTTCTAACTTCCATCAGCATGCTGCCAGCAAAGGAATTCTAGTCCTCCTTTCAACTCCATGCCAAATGTACAGTGTGGGAAATAATTATTTGATCCCCTGCTGAATTTGTAAGTTTGCTGACTTACTTTGCTTTTCACCAAGTGAAATAAGTACTTGATCCCCTACAACACATGAAGTCTGGCTGGGTTGTAGGGGATCAATTACTTGTTTCACTCAATGACATGCAAATCAATTTGTAACTTTTATGTAACATGTTTTTTCTTGATTTTTGGTTGAAATTCTGTCTCTCTCCATAAAAACAAAACTACCTCATAAATTAGAGACTGTTCATTTTTTTGTAAGTCAGCAAACTTACAAATTCAGCAGGAGATCAAATAATTATTTCCCCCACTATATATCTATGTCCAAATTTCCCCTCATTTCAAACACATTCCCACTCACATTAACTGAGGGTTACAAGAGTGAGGGTTCAGCAATGAACTGGCTGAATCTGTAAAGCACCAGTTAGTAGCAACTGCTAGGTTGGATTAAAATACACAAGAAAAAACTACCTCCAAATATAGATGTCTAACAGCAGACCCAAGGATTTATTTTCAAGGTAGCATAGCTAACCTACAGAATGCTAGACTTGAGCAATGGTTCTCAACCTTTTCAACATTAAGTTCTGAAACTTTGTAACTAAATACAAAATACACTCCAATTTCATTATAGTCTTAAATACCAATAACTTGAAGATAGGGACCTTAAAACCTATTTAAAATGAAAAAAACCCCACCATTTACTTTCATTGCAGACTTGTTTCATTGCTCACATCGATTGTAGCCAAATTTCTACAGCTCCTTCACTAAGGAAAGAAATAAACAGCTTTCATAATGCAGACGCAGTAGCACAGATTCTCTATCCTGAGTCACTTGTTGCAGCCAGCACAGTCCCTCTCATCACTGTCCCTTTCGTATATGGCAGACAATGTCAAGTTCACCTTGTCATTGAACAAGCAAAGTCCCAGAATATTCCAGAAGCTTTCTCACTCACTCTACTTGGGCTAACCAAGGTGGTGGCCTGTCAGAAGAACTTGTTCACAGAACTTGTCTAACCTTCAGTTATAACCCATAAAGGTAGATATCTTTCTCATAAAGTTAAATAACTTTCATTATTATAGAACTCTTAAACACGTAATAAACTCCTCCAACAAAATCTACCATTATTGACTCTTCTCCCTTTGAGTCTTGGTTCCTTCCAAGATTTCTTCCTCCAGTTTTAGGGAGTTTTTCCCCACCTCTGTCACCCTTGTCTTGCTCACGCTGGGGGCTTCAACCTGGACTCTGTAAAGCTGCTTTGTGACATTGGTTGCAAAAAGCACTATTTAAGTAAAATTGAATAGAACTGAACTGAATAAATATGCAAGCAATCCGTTTATATGTAGACAATCTTTTTTTCTCATGACTAATACACAGTAGCTCCTTCCAGGCATTTTCACCACTCTCTAAGTAATTCTTGCTAACCGTATGACCTCCAACTCACGGCTGATTGGTCCATTAAGTACAAATGAAGCAAAATTACACATTTAAATCTCCCTTTTTCTGGATACAAATCAAAGTATTATTACATCACTACCGTCATTATGAACCTGGTATTTGACAATCAGAATTCCACACCATGTACCCAGTGCAGTCCAGAACCTTAACCTCTGAATGTTTTTAGCCTGTTAATTCTATTTAAACTATGTATGAACTTACTCTATTTATGAACAAATCAATTCAGAGTATGACCTTATTTCCCAATGGACTACTTTGATTCATGCTCTGTTACAACTGCATGTTAATCACTTCAGAGTTGCTCCAGCATTTTCACAGTAACTGACAGACAGGGGGGCCTGAGAGTTAGACTGTGATGAAAAATGTTGCTGCTGATTGCAGAGCTTAGCATGGAAACAAATGCTAAGTTTAAGTTTAAGATGTTTTAAGTTTAAGCGATCAGGAGGTGAAGATAGTTCTAGTTACATGTTTGAAGAAAAAACTCTGTAAAGACTAATGCAACCTTCTCACAATGACATTCATCATTTATTTAGTAATTGGGACACCCAGACAGACTGTCTTTAGAATGAACCAGGTCTGTTTGAATGCTTCTGGACCTGTCTGTACAGAGGACATGTATCACTAGATATGTAACATAAGTTCTACTGAAATATCAAATATCTATAGTGTGATCTCACAGCTGAAGTTCGAATTACAGCTTACTAAATATCAGAGGAAGGTACAGTACCTGAAAAACATGCTTACTTAAAACGATTGGTGAAATAATGCTTCAAGTAAACATACCTTTCCGAAAAGCATGTGTAGAAGAAGTACAAAAGAAGCATGTCAAAAAATGGAGTACTGAATAACTTATAGAGCTGCCGCAGAATGTCATATTACAAACAGTATCGCTCAGCACAGGGCACAATGTTTGCGAGACACTATTCTTGCCTTTCTGGGATCATTATGGTCTAAAACAGAATGGTGTAGCTTAAAAGTCGGAAGCATGTCACGAATATAACATAATAAGGTCTAACAAAGCAATGAATATATGTAAATAAAGTAGAAATAAATGTATTATCATCAATAGTAGTAACTTTGAACCTTGAATTTCAGAGGTAGGTCCTCATTTTGTTGAAGCTTGTCCACTGAAGCTTGTAAAAGACATTCCATATTTCATTCATAACATCAGTTTATAACAGACATTTTCAGTCATTATGCCAACTTCGCCGCAACTATTAAAATTCAAAGTGTAATTGGTTGTTTCCTCTATCACATCCTAACTGATATAAATCTGACATGTAAGGCCTTCAGTCCAGCTCCTGTAGTTCTATCCAATAGGAGATCTAGCTTATCTACTGAGACACCAGGAGAAAACTGATTCAGATTGGATAATTATGCATTAATTATTTCAATATTTTAACCTCTTTGTTTACAGCCACAGGATGAAACAAGAGTGGTACTATGCCATTTTCAGAGTTAAAATGCAACAAATATGATTATTATTAAATATGATTATAAAACAAAGTGACATGTATTTTTAGTTCCCAAATGTAGAGTGTAAGTGGCAGGTAACAAACTAAAATCATTCCACTCTGCCTGGAAAAATAGCCTCACAGACTACACTAGGGCATTTACTGCAGCTCGGTCTGTCTTTCCTCTCTGTCTGAATCTAACACAAATAATTACTATTATTTACACATTTTTTTAAATAACCAAGAACCAGAGAGGTACAGAACATCAAATACCTGCAGTCTGCAGTAGTGATGAACTTCTTTAATAATTAAACTGGAGTCACACAGATGGTAGATTAGAATATAGTAATGTAGAAATGTGTATAGTAATGAAGAAATGTTGTCCCACCAGATAGGCTGTTATCTTTTAACCTAGTTCAACAGAGCTGATTAGAACTATTTTCTCATCAAAATCTTCTAACTGCTCACTTGATTCATTTCTTGCAAGCTTATTTAAAAACACCTTACCTAATCATGCCTCTTTGAGCAGCAAGAAACCAAAACTTTAATTACAGACCTAATTTATAATTATACATTTTCTAATCTACCATTTATTTATTGTAATCAGCTTTCACTGCTATGCAGACAGCCCACAACTATATGTATCTGCCAAACAAGTGATACATTAAATTAAATATGATCAAGAATGTTACGTGCGACAGCACGTTTTTTCCTGTCTTGTTCTCTCTTTCTTTGTATCTGGCGCTCTGTCTCTCTCACACACTCTCTGTAGGTCCGCCCCCTATTCTGATTGGCCGGAGTCCCTGTCGCCTCCCAGTGGTGGTTCTCTGCTGGAAATCCCGCCTCCCAGCTTTTAAGAGGACATCAGGATTGAGAGGAGAGGGGGAGAGAGCAGAGAGAATTGTTGGTTCATTACTATAAATCTGTAGTTAAAATAATTGGCACTTTGTTTTCTTGTCCTGTCAGGTTGGGTCAGGTTAGTGCTTTGGTTACACATTGTGCACCACGATAGGAGGACGCCAGTGGCAGACACCAACCCTTGTAAGTTGTGTTTTGAGTTAGAGTAGAGTAGATTAGGTAGAGTTTTGTTTTGATAATAGAATAGGATAAAACAAATCACACAGCTCAGGTTTAGGGACGTTTTGTTTTATCCTGTTCTTTTCTTTGGTGTTGTCGTGAGGCCCACCTGTTCGTTTTCTTCTCTGTAATATCTCCTGTAAATAGTGTCTTTGTAAATATTGTCTCTGTATCTGTACTCACTGGGTTTTTTTTGTATATACACAACACACTACTTTTGTCTAGTTGCAGTTTTGTCTGTGTGTTTTTTTTTCCTGTGTCCTGTCGCGTGTCCCTTGTCAAAACTCGATCTCATATCCCTGGTCGTAACAACTGGGGGCTCGTCCGGGATATTTTAAAGGCACTGACGAGTACAGGAAAAGGGCACAGTGACTTGTGGTAGCTTTGGCAAAGAGAAAAAAAAAACAACAATGGTAGAATTTTCAGTGCAGAGTTTTTTGGAGAATCCCTCCATAGATTTATTTGAAACGTTGGCAGAACACTTCGGGTTTGCGGTTTCGAGGTCTAAAAAGAAGCAAGAAATTAAGTTAGTAGTGTTTGAGAAACTGGTGGCTGAGGGGATTTTGAAGCACGTTGCAGTACCTGACTTGACAGCGTCTCTGGTGACGGTGCCCTCAGATGCCCTCAGGTGAATCCTGCTGCTGGAGTGGTGTTAGTGAGGCTAGGAGAAGCCACAGGGGACGAGTCGGAAGTCCCGTCCGCTGCGGCTGGTCTCTCCCCATTTCAACCATTTTTGCCCCCAAGCATGCGTTCCTCTGCTTTGGAGACGGCCCGGCTGAGAGTCCACTTGGCTCGTGTAGAGGCGTAGTCACGGGAAAGAGAGCAGATACGGGACCATGAATTACACTTAGCCATGAAGTGGCTGGAGGTGGAGGCCGTGCAGGAAAAGGGGTTTCCCCCAAAGGAGACGGGCCAGTCCGGTGGTACATGGGACGGTAAGGCTTCTGTGACTCCTCCTTCACCTAGAGCCAAATTAGATACAACCAAGGTTATTCCTATATTACCTTAATTCCACGAGTCCGAAGTGGATGCCTATTTTACTGCTTTTGAGTGTATAGTGCTATCAGTAATTTGGCCAAAAGATATGTGAGCTTTGATGCTGCAGTGTTAGCTTACAAGAAAGGCCCAAGAAGTGTGTGCTGCACTTTCAGTTGAGGACGGACTTGACTATGAGGCAGTGAAAGGGGTGATTTTGCGGGCGTACGAGTTAGTTCCAGAAGCGTATCGACAACGGTTTAGAGATTACAGAAAAGGTGCATCCCAGACGTATGTCCATTTTTGATAAATGGATCTTTGCATGTAGCTAATTAAAACGGTGTGTGCCAGACAGGGTTGTTACTTATTTAATTGAACAAAAGGTTGTTTCTATTACTAAGGCTGCTGTACTGGCTGAGGAATTTACATTAACCCACAAACCCACTTTTACCTCGTCTTTTCCGTTGCGGCACGCGAGTGTTCGAACTCCGTCCGTGGGTCAAACGGCCTCCACAACGGTTGGCCGGTCACAGAAATCGCCACCTTGGGAAAATAGCGAGTGTTATTACTGCCATAAAGTCGGTCATGTCATCGCTAACTATATGGCATTGAAAGCAAAACATGATCGCTCAGGTTCTGGTCAGCCCAGCACTTCTGGTGTTAATCTTATTAACACTATGTCACCCCAGTCTCGTGATGAGGTAGAACCTACATTTCAGCCTTTTGTTTTCTCAGGTATCGTGTCTGTTCCTGGAACCAATCCCACAGTTATTAGAATTTTACGGGACACGGGGGCGGCCCAGTCTCTGCTGTTAGCCGATGTGCCGCCACTCTCTGATGAAACTTTCTGTAAATCATATGTATTAGCGCAAGGAATAGAAATGGGGGTGGTAAAGATACCGCTGCATCGTGTACATTTAACCTCCGAGCTTATATCTGGTATGGTTCGTGTGGGTGTTTGCGAGCGCTTACCCCTGAAAGGTCTGGCCATGATATTGGGGAATGATCTGGCCGGAGGGAAGGTAACCCCTTCCTTGAAGTTCGTCAGGTCCCAGCAGAGGTAAGCGATGCGTTTTTGGCATGTGAAGATAAAACCCTGGATGCAGTAAAGTCTGTACCTTTGTAAAAACTCAGAGTTCCCGATTTAAATACTCCTAGTGGTCCTCTCACCCGTCAGCAGTTGGTGAGCGCACAGCAGGCTGATGCCTCGTTAGCCAAGTGCTTCGCTGCTGCGCGAAACCCCTCAGATAGTGATTCTAGACAGTATTTATTGCTAGATGAGGTTTTAATGAGGAAGTGGTACCCTAAGATAGAGGGAGAAAAAGAGTGGAACACTGTGTTTCAGATAGTGGTCCCGAAAGCCTACCGTCAGCAGGTTTTGAATTTAGTCCATGACAACCTTTTTGCAGCTCATCTTGAGGTAACGAAAACATACAACCGTATTTTAAGAATTTTTTTTTTGCCTGGGTTAAAAGCTGATGTAGTAGCTTACTGTCAGTTGTGTCCAATGTGTCAAATCACCAGGAAGCCTAATCATGTTATTTCCCCAGCTCCATTGCACCCCGTACCTGTTTTAGGGGAGCCGTTTGAATATATATTCATATATTGTGTTGGCCCATTACCCAAAACTAAAACAGGGAATCAATTTTTGCTCACGATCATGTGTGCTGCTACTAGGTACCCTGAGGCATTGCCTCTTAGGAGAATCACAGCTTCTGCTGTTATTAAGGTTCTTCTGAAGTTCTTTTCAACTTTTGGTTTACCAAAATATATCCAGTCAGATCAGGGCACAAATTTCATGTCAACTTTATTTACGCATTTGCTACAGCAATTATCCATTAAGCATGTGACCTCGAGTCCTTATCATCCAGAATCACAGGGAGCACTCGAGCAGTTTCACCAGACACTTAAGTCTATGCTTAGGGCGTATTGTGCTGATACTCACCGTGACTGGGATGAGGGGATCCCACTGGTTTTGTTTGCTGTGCGTGAGGTGGTTCAGGAGTTGCTTGGTTTTAGTCTAGCAGAACTTGTCTTTGGTCACACAGGGGGCCATTAAAAGTATTAAAAGAACCTTTGTTAGCAGGAGCTGACCCGCCACCTACCCCAAAGAGAAATATTTGAAGTACGTAGGCGACTTCACGGAGCTTGTGAGTTCGCAAAACGCAGGTTGAGTTCTTCACAGGACAAGATGAAGCAAAGGTACGATAAGAGAGCTGTGATGTGTACTTTCCAGGCAGGAGACAAAGTAATGGTTTTATTACCCATGGTAGGATCGTCTCCCTCTGCCCGTTTTTCAGGACCATACACTGTTGAGAAGTGAGTCAGTGAAACAAATTACCTCATTAACACCCCAGATAGGAAAAGGAAGAAGCGGATTTGTCATATTAATATGCTTAAAGTATACCTTGAGCGCTCTTTGGCAAGCGACCCGTTGTCCACGCTAGGGCCCAGTGTGGCAAACCCCGAATCAGTCGCCGCCGTCACCCTTCTCTCTTCTCCTTATCCTGAGGATGAGTTTAGTACTGACCCGTCTCAGCAGACTGCCCGTTTAAAAAAACTCAGAAATGTTAAACAAACTATCGTTTTTGGTAAGCCATTTATTAGAGATGCAACAGAAAGGGTTATGCGATTTAATCCAGTCTTTCCCCGAGTTGTTTAGTGATGTGCCTACCCAAACCACGCTCATACAGCATGATATAGATGTAGCCGGATCCAAGCATATCAAGCAGCACGCATACAGAGTGAACCCCACAAAACGTATGATTATGACAGAGGAAGTGTCTTACTTTCTGTCACATGGGCTTGCTAAGCCCAGTGGTAGTCCTTGGAGCTCACCCTCTATTTTGGTTCCAAAACCTGATGGCACTTTCTGTTTTTGTACAGATTACCGTAAAGTTAATTCAGTCACCACTCCAGATGCGTACCCCATGCCGAGGATGGATGACTGTGTAGACCATGTCGGTGCTGCAAGGTTTGTCAGAAAATTGGATTCATTAAAAGGTTACTGGCAGATACCGTTAACCCCACGTGCCTCAAAAATATCTGACTTTGTGAAACCAGACACCTTTGCCCAGTATACAGTCATGGCGTTTGGCATGAGAAACGCCCCCGCCACGTTTCAGCATCTGATTGACCTTGTATTAGCAGGTATGCCGAATTGTGAAGCGTACTTAGATGACCGTGTAATCTTTTCAGATACTTGGGAGGAACATTTAACTGTTCTAGAGACTGTTTTTAAATGGCTGTCACACACCAGTCTAACAATTAACCTGGAATTTGGAAAGCCTACTGTGACCTACTTAGGCCAACAGGTTGGTCAAGGTCAGGTGCGTCCGGTTCTTGCCAAGGTGCAAGCAATCGTGGCTTTTCCAGTTCCCACCACTAGGCGGGAGCTTCAACGTTTTCTAGGGATGACTGGATATTATTGGGGTTTTGCCCAAACTTTTCGACTGTTGTTGCCCCACTCACTACACTGCTAAGTCCATCCCATCCTTTTAGTTGGAATGAGGCTTGTCAGTATGCCTTCAAATGCATAAAAGTCCTCCTGTCAGAGTCCCCTGTTTTAAGCGCCCCTGATTTCACCAAGCCATTTAAGCTAGAGGTGGATGCCAGTGCAGTTGGTGCTGGAGCGATATTGCTTCAAGATGACACAGCAGGTATTGAGCATCCTGTGTGTTACTCCTCAAAAATTTTTAATAAGCCCCAGCTACAGTATTCCAACATTGAAAAGGAAATACTAGCATTATTACTGGCTCTACAGCACTTTGAAGTTTATGTCGGCTCCAGCTCCGAACCCATTGTGGTGTACACTGACCACAATCCCCTGACCTTTCTGTCACGTATGTTTAATCAGAATCAGCGCCTGATGAGGTAGGCGTTGATGGTACAGGGTTACAACCTCTCCATTTGCCATAAGAAGGGTTCAGAAAATGTGTCATGTTCTGTGTGTTTTCTGTATTTTTGATTTTTTTTGTTTGTTGGCTGTACATATTGCAGAAATGTTATATCTGAGAAGCGTACTTTTAAGGGGGGGGGTTTACATGCGACAACACGTTTGTTCCTGTCTCGTTCTCCCTTTCTTTGTATCTGGTGCTCTGTCTCTCTCACACACTCTCTGTAGGTCCACCCCTTGTTCTGATTGGCCAAAGTAGACACCACAAGTGCTCTGATTGGCCGATCGTCCCTGTCGCCTCCCAGTAGCGGTTCGCCGGCGGAAATCCCGCCTCCCGGCCTTTAAGAAGACGCCAGAGTTGAGAGAACAGGGGGAGAGAGTAGAGAGAATTGTTGGCTCGTTATTATAAATCTGTAGTTAAAAAAAATTGGCACTTTGTTTTCTTGTCCTATCAGGTTGGGTCAGGTTAGTGCTTTGGTTACACATTGTGCATCACGATAGGAGACTAACTGTTAGATACATTAGGTAAGTGGTGGACACCAACTCTTGCAAGTTTTGTTTTAAGTTAGAGCAGAGTAGGTTAGGTAGAGTTTTGTTTTGATAATAGAATAGGATAACAGCGCAGGTTTAGGGACATTTTGTTTTATTCTGTTCTTTTCTTTGATGTCGTCGTGAGGCCCACCTGTTCGTTTTCTTCTCTGTAATATCTCCTGTAAATAGTGTCTTTGTAAATGTTGTCTCTGTTTCTGTACTCACTGTTTTTTTTGTATATACACAACACGCTACTTTTTTGTAGTTACAGTTTTGTCTCTGTGTGGTTTTTTTCCTGTATCCTGTCAAGTGTCCCTTTTAAAAACTCGATCTCATATCCCTGGTCGTAACAAAGAAAAGTGTAAAGAAAAGGCAGGATGTCATGTTACTTTTTCAGAAAATGGTGTAGGTCCTTCTTTTAGGTCCAAAAGCTACCTAAATCATCCCTCTCATTTTCTGTAACCACTTAATCCTTACCAGGGTTGCAGGTACCTGGAGCCTATCTCAAGGTCAGTGACCGCAAGGCAGGGACTGCCAGAAACGAACTGTAAGGTTTAATGCTAATTTAATGCTAGTTTCTGGTTTCTAGTTTCTCAGTTACTGTGTAACCTGTTAAAATCTTAATGTCACTATCAGTTCTGATGTGTCTTTGAATTCTCATCTAGCTAATGTAAATGGAATATCCTTTCTTTATCTTCAAATTATTGCTAAGCTAACAAACACAACGTTGGTGCTATCGTCCCAACACTCCCATGATCACCCGAATTTGTTGAAGGTAGAGCGGGAGGGCACCAATGTCTCTGAGTGCTCTCACATCTATGAAGCTGCATCTGTCTCTTTTAGCTAAGCTGTTAGTTAAGTCATTTATATTTCATATCTTGTAAATTCTAACAGAACTAAATAATTTTTTATCTTTTCCAAGTTGTCCGGTACTTCCTCAAAGCAGAACAGTTGCCCACCTATTCAAACCATCGTCTGAGTTTCCTACTTTCCTATATTCTAGAACAGACTGACCCTCATTGGTTGCTCTCTTACTCACTTGTCATCCAAACCAGTTTGTCAACCTTGGATTACCTGCATGTGCTGCTCACCCCCTAATCAAAACTGCTGCAATTCACACAGACTCCAGCGGAGCTGCATTACCAACTACAGACCCTTTCTGCCTGCTGCTAACTGTAGACTCTAAGGCTTATCAGTTGTTAAGTGTGTATACTTCTTGCTCTTTTATACTGTTAGTCATCTTTATAGTGATATTCTTTTATACTCTCTTCCTATGTTGTTCCTCCCAAGATTTAAGGAATTTTTCCTTGTGTCTGTCGTCCTTGGTTTGCTCAGTAAGGGTTGCTTTGTGACAGCAGCACTCGTAAAAAGCTCTATATGAATAAATTTGGCTTGATTTGTCTAGGGGAAAACTCAGGAAAGTACTTACACTTCATGGTTTGCTTGAACACTTTAAATTACTATTTATTTGTATTGTCCACTGTAGATGCTTTGTAAATGCCTGCATTTAACTTAGATGTCTATTTAATTTACCTTAAATTTCCCAAACCCTTGCACTAATCCAAACTCTAATCTCAGTCCAAAACCCAAACCTAACCCTCGCCCTAGGGCTAAATCTGACCATGGTCCTACAGATAATCCTACAGGTCCCTGTAACGTCCCGTTAACGGCCACTAGAGGCCGTTTTGCCGGCCACGAGTGCTCTTCCGGTCCTCCCACTGGTGTCCTGCCAGGACCCTCGACTAGCGAGGAGGAAGCGAACAAAAAGGCCCGCTCTGAGCATTCCGGTGAAGGCGCCGGCTACAAGTGCACTTCTGGTCTCCCCGCTGGCTCCGAGGACCCTGCAACAGTTCATGGAGGAGCAAGGCCAGTTGGACAAGGTCACGAAGCTGGTTGTGGCTGTCTGCCAACTGCAGCCCCGCGAGGTCACGCAGCCGGTCTCACCGCCCCTCGCGGCCGTGGTTCAAAGCCAAGCCGCTGAGCAAGAGAGCACAGCAGCTGCCGAGCAAGGGAGCACAGCAGCCGCCGAGCGAAAGAGTCCTTGTGTGGCAGCAGCCCCAGCGTCAGTGAGTGTGCGTCCAGTGCCAGCGCCGAGAAGGCTCCTGCCGTCCATCCCAGCACCAAGACAGATCCTGCCGCAAGTACCACAACACCAAGATGGCTCCTGGAAGCAAAGAACCCGAGCATCGAAGCAGCTTCAAGGAGGCTCTCACGTCCCTTGCCAGCGCCAAGGCTTAAATAGTCCGTCCCAGCCTCAGGTAGCGTAGCAGCAGGGCAGCTAGGCCCGTAATCCGGGCAACTAGGCCTGTTAGCAGACCTGCTAGGCCCACTAGAAGAGCTGCTAGGCTCTTTAGCTGAGCTGCTAAAGCCCGTAGCAGCCCCGAGGCTAACTCCGATAGTTGCTTGGTCCCAGAGGACACGGAGGGAGCTCAGTCCTGGAGG
>JBBPCX010000006.1:14303321-14327833 GCA_037974365.1 Hydrocynus forskahlii
AAGCCCGTAGCAGCCCCGAGGCTAACTCCGATAGTTGCTTGGTCCCAGAGGACACGGAGGGAGCTCAGTCCTGGAGGAAATGGAGGGGCTCCCCGTAGGGGGCTCCATTCTGGAGGACACGGAGGGGATCCCCGTAGGGGGCTCTGCTCTTGAGGACAGTGATGGACTTCCCAGAGGGGGCCTTGCCCACAAGGACAGTGAGAGGCTGTTTATTATGAGCTGGCCGGGGTGCTCAGAGAAATAAGATTTGTGTTTGTATTGGTTTAGAGTTTTGTGTTATATGTGTCTAAGTTCTCTTCGTGGTAGACCTGAGTGTTGGTCCACCGTCATGCTGAGTGGTTTTGTGTTTCTCCTGTCTCCATTTGTTTTGAGTCTTGCTTCTGGCCCTCGTGCCTTTTGTTTTGGTGAATTAAATAAAGTATTCCGAGAAAATGGCCGTGTGCCTAAGCGTCTGCTCTCATTTGGGGACGAAGTGGAAATGTGACAGTCCCACAGGTACATCTACAGATAATCCATTGGGGGACATTCAAATAAAATGAGGCAATTAGTTAAATGTAACTATCGAAATCTGCTAATGATATTGCAAGGAGTAGAAATGAAAGGTGTACCTGCTCATTTGCAAGCCAATAGGACATACATCAGTATCCCTGTGAAATCTTTGCGATAGTGTGAAATGTATTACTTGATTAAAAGTGTAAATTTCCCAAGTGATTTCCTGTCTGTATCCACCACTGGGGAGGGTAAACGTGTGTGATGCCATGATGCCGAGTTACTTGTGAAGTCTTCAGCAGAATAACTAATTAAGATGTGATAGGATTACAGTGGTGGGGAAAGCTCTTGTCAGGGTGACTGGAAGAGTGTAACCATGGATCTGCAATCAACTGCCAAAACAGAGGCTTTAATTACTGGTGTCTGGATGGCATACTTGCCAGACTCCTTCAACACAGCTCCAACCCCTGTGAGGGCTAATAAACAGCTGGCATTACATTCTTGAAAGGGAAAACAGAGCTAAATAAGGGCTAAAAGGGACAGGGAAAGAAATGCTAAATCTCTGTGACCTCGTAGCTCTGTCCTTTTTCTGGCTGTCTAGTCAAATCGAGCCTGCTAAAGTTGTATTAATATCTGGTCCTAAAACCAGGGATACACAGTTCTCCCCAGGGTTGAGAAGAGCACCAGAGCAGTCAGCTTCTCCAGCTCTGCTGATTTGGTGCATTATACTGCTTACAGCACAGCTGTAATAACTAGAAACATTTGAGTTTATTCAACCAAGGAACTCTCAGCCCTTTAGAGAAGGAGAAATGGACAGACACCCTCACACACATAGCTACATATACTGAAACAGAAATGTAACTGCAGATTAAGAGATGTTCCTGGTATCAGTTAACAGTTTGGCTTAATAATTATTTTTAAAAAACTGGTTAGAGACTATCTGACCTAGTCTATAACATAATTTTCGAGATTTTCATATAATTTCATACTATTTAATAGTCCTTATGGAGGTTGCACTGAGGACATGGTTGAATGTGCATATTAATTAAAATGTATATAAAATACAAAATGTGTATTAGGTTTGTTTAAGCAAAAAACAGACATAATAGTATTTCATTTAAGCCATTTAGACAAGTCACTGTATAATAGGAATGACCATAAAATAAAAACATCCCTTGGAATATATCATGTTAGAATAACATGTGTGCAGAATATATTTATACATGTCTACATACAGACTTGTACAGAGTGTTTCTTTGCCTCATGAGTGCTGGGAGAGGCTTCAGCACCACTCCCCATGAACCTGGTAAGGATAAACGTTTCAGATAATGGATAGATGGATGGATAGATGTCTACTTACAGGGAGCGTAGTAAATGTAGCATAAACAGCATAAAGGAGTTTAAAAGAATAAGAACCAAACCGTAAAGCAAGATTTAGCAAGACACTGGCAGGCACTGTGACATGACCCACTATCTTAAGAAAAAAAGTATATTAATGTAATCTTTGCGTAAGGTCATTTATTACAATCCACATATAATAAGTCTTTTTCAGGAGCCGAGTTTTGGATGCACACAGAGCCAGTGCCCTCATTGTTCTACGGCTCATTGTTAGTGAGGCTCTTTTGTACCGCTGCGCATTCAGCCGTAGTTCCAGCCACTCAGTGCATCCTTCATCATTAAGCACACACACTCTTCCAAGTCTAGCTCTAATGCTTTTATTCCACAAGATTCATTTGGCTCTCCAACCATCAGCCTTGTTTGTTGTATTTGCATGGTATTATCGGCTAATTGGATTCCTCTGGGTTTGTTTGTGGTCTGATGAACGGACTGGCAATGAAAATGTTTATACCACCTACTGCAATGAGGATGGCAGGCTAAGAAAGTGTATTCTGGGTTTACAGTGGACAGTAACATCACTCAGGCAGTCTACAGCATCTCAAGACAATGGGAAGTGCTGGAAAGCATGGTTTAACTGTGAGTTTTGAATGCCCTGACTGCGTTGCAGCCTATTTATCATCAAGACAGGAGGATTTCACAAAGTGCCTGTGAGAAGAGGCCCCACAATTAGAACTACTTCAAAGTAAACACCAGGTGTTTAAACCAAAGTTTAAAAAAAGGTCATTATCTATGATTTCATTTTAAATGAGATTTACTGTCACTACTGTTTCACAGATGTTTTCCCCTTAAGCCATTGACAAGTGCACTGTGAGGACCTGCTGATTGTGAACATCTTATTTTGCTGATCTATAAACAGTGTATGTTTGTTCCACCACAGCAAACAAAAAGCAAGGGAACAGGAAACATAACAGGGCATTTATGCTTGCGGGGTTGATATGAAATACTCTTGTGACACATTGAAAACACGAATGTAAGTTTCCCACATTTTTGATCTTCTGCAAACTGTTGCTTTTGGTATTGCACTGCATGTACTGTTCAGATAACAATGCTTTTGTAGGCCGTGTGTGTAGCTCTGTATTTCTGAACAATGTTGGACAAAAACGATAAAATGAAATAAATGATAGTAAATTACTCATTATTATTGTGTATAAAATATTCTTGCCAATTTCTCACACATTTCTGTTTATTTGTCGTTATGAAATTCCTCAAGTGTTTTTCCCATGATACTGAGTATATATGAGTAAATGAGTTTGGATTTTAAAGTTTTACATTATCAAATGTGTCAGAATGTATCAAAAATTGAACAATGCATGCTGTGTATACCATGTTATGTGTCTGCATGTGTGTGCGCATGCGTGAGATCATCTGAGAGCCTGGTTGAAGGCCCACAGGGACCTTATGCATCTCAAAATGTGTGACAATTCTAAAGATGAAGAGAGGTCACTATTCTATAATTCATGTAAATTCATGAGCCATAACTCATCTCTTTTTGCCTCCTCTCCTCAGGTAAGTCGCAGCTTTCAGCAGAGAGGACAATGATCCTATAGTTCACAGATCACTGTGCATTATGTCTATTGAAGTGTATTGTATACTTGCAATAGGCTCTCCCCTTATATAGTGTAAGCAATAACAAGGAATAACATTTATGGATGTTATTCTTGCCATGTGACATTCAGATGTGGCCTTCGATAGCACAGCTGTAAAAGGCAGCTTTGGAATCCCCAGTGATTCAAGAGAAAGAGAGACAGCCTGACAGAGAGTAGGAGAGAAGAAGGAACTTTTTAACAGAGATAGTTTTGCTAGCAGACTACTGAAATGCCTTATTCCAGATTATGGCACATTCAAGCTTTCATGATCATGTTGGGATTATGTAGACAGAATGTTTGATGACCAGAAATGTTACTGGCATGTCCAAGCAATAAAGAGACCTTTTCTTTGTATAATATAAAAATCTAATCTTAAATGGGACTAAATTGAATGGAATTAATCGGCAGATTAAAACATAGCATCAAAGTTCATTTTCATTATCAATTGCAACTGGCTTCAAACTGTATGGAAGTAATAATGGAATAAATGAATTAAATTTGTAATATGTGAAATTAATTTCATTCAGTCAGTTTGATCAACCACTGCAGTACCTGACTGTTTTTGACATCTTGATGAATTCACATGTTTTGTCCTCACTTATAATTAATGGTCATAGGTAATAAGGACAGGTAAGTAATGGCATGAATAAGTGCTGATTTGCAGGGTCCAAGCAGAAGGCTGAATAATCTGACCACTTCAACAGGTAAAAGAGGACCATTTGAATTTTGTAAATGTCATGTGTCAGCTGCAGCATGCCATTTCACAAAATTTGGCTTGCTTACATATAAGGTGGTAGTGATGCAGTGTATCAAATTTTGTGAAGTTGTTTTGTTGCAAAATATTGGCTAGTGTAGCATTAGATTTTGCATTGATGTTATTCACTACGTTGCACTACTCCACAAATGAACTGTAATGAGCGTGCCTCCTGGAGGACAACTTTCCATAAAAATTCAGCCAATTTTGACAAAATGGTTGTCAAACTATTGCACAGAAAGTACTTTGAGGGACACACCCACCCACAGACACAAATCTGAGGCTTCGCGCATGCAAAGTTGCATGTGGTTTGGTGAAGTTTAAGTATCTTAGTATGAAATCTTTGACCAAAATTCGGCGGAAAAAAGCAACAAAAATGTAAGATTTTCTATGTGGTGATCATAATCAACCCGATCTCACGACCTTTCGTACAGCCATCACGATATACAATGTAATCAAAATACGTGCTCTGATCACGCTTTAGGGCTTTTTTTCCTGCTACGACAACGCTTCACTACCCTGTATTTTAATGTGCAGTGTGTAACACCGCCAGTATCAGAGCTAACTGTTGACTGTTGGGTTTAAGGTTAGGATTAGGGTTAGGTACTTTACCCGTCTCGCAACCTTTCAACCTGTTTAAACCGCTTTGCAAACAAAAACGATAAGGAATCAACTCATTATTTCTCTCCTACTGCCCCTCACTCACCACTTACCACTGATACTGGCGGTGTTACGCAATGCGCATTAAAATACGTTGGGTAGTGAAGCGCTGTCCTAGCATGAAAAAAAGCCCTAAAGCGTGATCGCAGCAGGTATTTTGATTACATTGTATTTCGTGATGGCTTCACGAAAACTCGTGAGACCGGGCCCTTATAATTAAAGCTGGATCTGTATGCAAGCTCATATATAAAATGACATGAGAGTATACATGTTTACATTGACCTTTTATAAAGGTATTCCCAAAGGGTCAAGTTAATTTTCAATTGTGTTTCATAAGGGAACAGTGTATGATCATAAGACCCTGAGATGAGTTGTCAGACAACAAAAGCACAAAATACTAATTTCCATCATAAGGGAATTTATGTATAATATAATAATAATAATAATAATAATAATAGAAAAATAGAACTTTTACCAGAAACCCATTAGAGGTAGACATGGCATAAAAAGAGCCAAGAACAAAATACTAACTGAAGTACGAAAATGGACATGTGATGGAAATCGATTTGTGCTCTCTCATCTCATCTAGCATTGTAAGAGAAGATTATTCATTCATACTTACAATAGTGGTGATTGTTCTACAGGGCAGTTTACAGTACCATAAATAGAAGAAATCACCTGAATTTTCTTTGTGGGCACCCACAGAAAAATAAATAAATAAATTAATTAATTAATTACTTAACAGAAAGCAGGTTATATACTGTAGGCTGTTGAGTTCTGTAGTAATAAAAGGTCTCATAGACAGATGACGTGAAAATTAAGTTGTATCAGAGCAAAGAAAAGAGAAGATTTTAGTGGTATGACTGCTAATGACAGCAGGTGGATGGATTCTGCATTGTGTAAGCATCTTTACTGATGCTACCAAATGTCTTAAAACATATTGCACATTATGTACTCAGTCATACTGCATCAAGACAATAAACCCAAACATGATGTTACTATTTAGCAGGGGGGTAACCCTAACCCATTTGGCAGATTAGGAAAAAATCTAGTTAAAATCTTTCAAAGATTAGAGTAGCCTGTTTGATAATGCCAGTGGACCGAGTGCAAGCTAGTGGTGCATGGTCATTAGCTGGCCAGCTGTCACTCTTTCTGCATTGGTGGATGGTGCCTTGATAAAAGTAGCCTAGCAGAGCCACACACTTCATTGCACTACCTGGCTAGACCGATGACTGTAACTGGCTAAACAGCAATGAAGGCGGACTAAGCTTTAAACAAGGAGATTGTTTACTCCCCATGCATTCTTTTACTAAAGACAAAACTCAAGGACCTGGCAGAGCTTCACCAGTTAAAGTTGGCTTACGGTTTCATATCTGTTTTTATCTAATTCTTATCTTACTCTTCTTCAGTGAAATTCTTGGTATTATTTCAGTATAGACAGGTATTATGATGCATTTATAATGATATTTTTAAGCTTTAACAACCCAGTTGCTGGTAATTGCCTGTTGCTTACTACTTTACTCAGTAGTAGCTTTTTAAAAAAAGCACTTACTGAAGCAGATGTAGTGGTGTATTGTACTTCATAACTTCTTCACATAATGATAACTCCCAAAATAAGCTTTATTAAGTCAGCAGCTGGTAACTAACCAAATCAAACCAATGAGTGCAACTGGCTATTACATTTACATTTACGGCATTTAGCTGACTCAAACCTGTAAAGCTACACTATCAATGTCAACTATCTCCCATCAGCAGCACGCCCACCCCCCTCGGGAACGACAGCCGGGTGGGCCGGTCTAGGCTCAAAATGCCCGGGCCGATTTTTTTCCCAGTCCAGCCCTGGACCTAGCCCAAACCCTGAAAAACATGTTCCAATACTTTTGTCCATGTAGTGTACTTTTCACATACATCTAGCACACAGGTATGGTGTGCAGAAAACTATGATGTATAAATGATAAAAGTGCTCAGAAAAATGTTTCATTCAAAATAGTTTTTGTTCAACACAGTAGAAATAGTAAGGTATTAACAAAAAGCCACTTAACTACAAGACAACCACTACAAGGCTTAATACACATTTTAAGAGTAATGTAATGTCCTTCTATATAGATGTGTAACCAAATTCTCACACTTCCATTTTCATACCATTCATAACCCAACTGCAACCTCCTTAGTGTGGAAATACAATGTCATTTATGTTTCATCTTTACATGTGGAATAATTTAACTTCTCGTTTTTAAACATTGCACTTTATAATCACTGATCAACAGCTTTTCCATATTGTTTATAGAAAACCCAATTTCCAGTTTATGTCCAAACATTTGGTTCACTCCCTCAAACATATTTATCTAGCACTTGCAACACAAACCAGTAACTTTTGATTTCAGTGATCCATGTTATTGGCTTCCACTTCCTCTGACAGGCTATTAATCTTGGAGGGATTTTTCGTCCGCTGCTGCCGGCTGCTATCAGTGGCTAAATTAGCAGTCTGGCTTTGTGTCCCCACTTTAGCATGAAATTGAGCATCATTGTTGTATTCATCATCTTTAAACTCCTTATCTGCTGTGCAGCACCGCCCTTCAGGAACAGTTTTCTCAGTATTTTCTCAAGGAAATCTGTGATAAGGATTCCTTTTCTCTCCTAAAAACAAAAACAAAGCATTACTCTCGGGCTGCAGAAAATGGTCTCACGCATTGTTTCCTTCTTGTAAAGGCCTGGAGCAAAGCCTTCATCCCTAAAGTGAATCTTTTTACAAATCCAAATGGGGAAAAACAAAGTTCAAGGGAGAATGCAGAACAACAGATATGTTTACAGCCACCTTGATGTTTCTTTTCTTTTCACCTCAAATGTCAATGAGATGCCGGTACATTTGAAGGCCTGTAAAGACTTTTTTTTTGGGCAGAATACAGATTTGAAAGCACTGATACCACTATTAATGGTCATGCATCTGTTAACTCCTTGTGAAGTTATTCCTTTTGCAAAGTTGTCTCTTTTATAATATAAGAAATCTATGTTTATAGCTGTATCAGAACATGTCTCAAGGATTTTGAAGCCATTTATTTATCAGCCTCACCCTCTGATTAATTTCCAAGTAGGTTCTCTGTTCAGTAAAAGATGTTACTTTCAGCACCTGGTTTCATATGAATGTTAAGCGATAATCATAAGCGGAGGTATCGATTATTTCTCTCGGAGACACTCTTGGGTGCAGTTTAATCTGAACCTAGATTAAACCCAGCCCCAACGCAAAGCTGATGGGCTCCAGGAGAGCAAGCATTAAACATGCTGCACTTCAAGTGCAGCTTCCACTCGGCTGGAGGAGAAGCAGAAGGCTTTGTACAAGGACAAAATGGCCATAAATCTGTACATGGGTGAAAGCTGTTAAAAATGAATAAAGTCCCAGCTGATGACAGATAAGGCATTTCCAGACTATGACAGATAGGTTCCTGGAGAATCACCTATATATGCCAGCAAAATTCCATTCCATCACTCAGATAAGAGACGAGTGATAGGAGATAGTGATCTGTGTCAACACACAAACTAAATTAAAAATATGAAGACTTAAGATTCGATACTATCAGAGTACATAATGCAATTTATTCTGCTAACATTACACTTTTAACTTCAAAGGTTATGGATAAGAGAGGGAAGGAAGTTGTTGATTAATAGTTGAGGAAAAGCAATGTTATTCACAAGGGCGTTGGTTTCACCAAAGCCAAGGGAATGGAATACTTGGAATTAACAACTTTGTCAGATATATGTGACCTGAAATCCTCACAAAGGAAAATCCACTGGATTACATATTACCATCTTCCCGGTGGACGTAATAGGGATTCCTTTTTTCAATCACTTCAAATCTATTCACATGGTTTGCTCAAACAAAAACAAAAACAAAAAAAAACAGTGCACTGCTTCCACATGAATAAATAAAATTTCACCAGCAGAAGAGAGAAAATGAAAGACAGTTATTACGTTGGTGGTACATTACTCATTTACATAAAATTGACACACGTCTGTATCAAGTGTTTCAAAGCAGTATTTCATTCAGTATCTTATTAAAGTGTTTACTGTGCTTTAAAAAAGTGTTTAAACTTTTCTTCAGCCTTGTTGTCCTTTGTAACAACAATACAATTTAAATTTTAACTAAATGCACAAAGATCCTATAACATATTTACACTAGTCAACTACAGCCATAAAATCACCCATTTAAAATTGTGTAGGTCCCCTTGTGCCTCCAAAACAGTTCTAATTTGTTGAGGCATGGACGCCAAACGGGGTGGTAGTAGCCTAGAGGGTAAAACACTTGCCTGTGAACCTGATGACCACAAAGTCACAGGTTCAAACCCCCACTTTCAACCATTGTGTCCTTAAGCAAGACACTTAACCCTCAGTTGCTCCAGGGGGACTGTCCCTGTGACTAATGTTTGTAAGTCGCTCTGGATAAGAGTGTCAGCCAAATACCCCCTTTCTCTCAATAAAGTGTGCTGTTGTAGCTGGCATCAGTCCTGTAAGTTACAAGATGGTGCCTAGATGGATTGACAAGTATGTCCCGCATATCCAGGATGTGCTTGATCAGAACCAGGGAGTCATGTCCCTCAGATCACTAGACAATTTCTGAGCAATTTTTGTAGTGTAACTAAACGGGAATACTGGGGAGGGAATACTGTTACTATGAATGGATCTACTGGATCGGCAACAGTGTTTTGGTATGTGGTACTTGTGAAAGTAACAATAAAATGAATGGCAAGACACAAGGTTTTCTAGCAGAACATTGTCCAAAGCATCACACTGCTTCTGGCAATACATTCTCGAACCAAATCTACACTAAATAAGCAGCATAATTGCACCTAGCCATCCATATTCTGTAAAAGAAAACATGACTCCAGACCACCTCCTTCAGTGGTCCAATTTTGCTGAGATGAGAAAGAACAATTCCCATGTGCTTTTGGTGGTGGAGGGTGCTCAGCATTTGCACACTGACCCTTCTGTAGTTACACTGCCCCATTCGCAGCAAGCTGCATTATAGGTTGTGACACCTTTTTATCATGGCTAACAATTGTTTCAGCAGTCTGTGCTACAGTGGCTTTTCTTTTGGATCAGACCATAAGGCTAGCCCCCACTCCCCCATGTATCGGTAGGAGCCCATGACCGTATCGCTAGTTCACCACATTTCCAACCTTGGGCTACTTTTGGTATATACTACACCCTACAATACCTGTCAGTTTTAGAGGTTCTGATCCAGTCACCTAGTTATTACAACCAGAACCTCGTTAAAGTCTTACCCACTTCTCCTGCTTTCAAGACACCAATTTCAAGACCTAACTATTAATTTGCTGCATAATATATCTCTCCCTTTGACAGGTACTATTTCAAATAGAATCAGTGTTCACCTGTCTCTTCACCTGTCCGTGGTTTTAATGTTATGACTCATCGGTGTATAAAGATATCTAACCTTAATAAAATAATTAATGTTTATTAACACCAGTGATAATATGCAATCATTATTCATAAATTTCATATATATGATCTATAAAATCTTGAAAAGTATAATTGTTTATAGATCTACATCTGTAAACAAAATACAAAATGCTTGCTGTGGGGGATTTTTTTTGTTTGTTTGTTTTTTGCTTACACCTTACACTTTATTTGCCATTTCGAAAGCAGGGGCTGATCTTTGCAACTGAAACAGCACCAAGGCTCACAAGATCAGATCCTATTGTTTTTCAAGAGACTGCAGTTGAGGCAATCAATGAAAAATAGCCAACGGCTACCTCAATATCAAAGCGCAAACAAAGCAAGTAGTTGCAGGGATCTAGCAAGCCAGAATCCCAATTAGCCAAGGATTAATGAGAAGAATGCCCATCCATCTATACAAGGCAGGCCTGTGTTTGTCAACTCTGCCTGCCTGCGTTAATGGAGGGGAGGCAAACTTTGCATGTAATGTAAAGATTTCACACATGCTAACAACTCTTAATTACCGAGGCTCACTGAAAGCAACCAATCAGTCCAGAGACGCTGGGCATGTACTAAATGAAGACAATAATGGAAGAAACCATCAATGGAAGATGGTTTCTGTATGGTACTATGTTTTCTAACTCTACTATGAGATCCAGTCTGAGCCTACCAAATCAATACCTGTTTAGGGCACTCCATTTTGGGGAGTAGGCTGCAATGTTCAACAGAGCCCAGCTTTTGATTTCTATCTATGCGTCTATATGAGGAGCTATTGATTAACTTCACATCTCACTCCAATCCTATGATTCCCTTTCACCTCCAGCCACTCAAAAATTGGACTTTGTGACGCAAATGCAGGAGACCTTTACAAGTTCATTTTTTTCTGAAGCACCATTTTCCAGCCGAGCATTGTGATATTAAAAGCACTGAATGAGAATTATGAGGTCTGTGGTATAGGACTGATAAATCATTCAGAAATCATCTACTGTTCTTAGGGGGGAAACAAAAGGCAAGGTAATTTACATTCATAATATGAAGAGTTTTCACAGAGACTAATTCAACTCACGCATGTAATGAGCAATTTTAGATGAAGGGATGTAATGAAGGACAAAAGTTACAATGAAAATTGTGCTTTTGATGGTTTTATGCTTTGCTTTAATGTGTGATGTTTTGTGATAATGTACATGTTATCCACTGTATTTTATGGACACCATTTGTGCACGTTTTTCATGTTGAATGTGAGATCTGTCTTCATACTGATTTGAATCTTACAGTGGGCATGATGGTCAGAAGTGTGTGCAGCATGGGCTATGCTGCAGACTCTGGCCGTGTGCAAGGTTTCATTAGAGGAGGCTGGGAGGTAAATCCACCGCTTTTGTTGTGAGGGAGGATGAGCCAACTTTACCACAAATGAGCTCCCTTGACTCAAACCTTCTATACAAACAAATACAAAAAAGCTTGAGCACACAGATCCCAATTCGCACTTGTACATAATAATTCCATTGTTCTCTATGCAGTCATGCTTTTAACTGCCTTTACTTGCCACTTATGTGGCTTTGATTCTTTATACTTTGAGTAACCATAACATTAAAACCATCTGATTGATACTGAGTAGGTCCCACTTGTGCCACCAAAACAGATCTGACAAGTCAAGGCATGGACTCCACAAAACCTCTGAAGGTGTGCTCCAGTTAGCAGCAGATCCTTTAATACCTGTAAGTTGCTGTCACGTAGTGGTCCTGTCCAGACAGGGAATGAGAGGCACAGATGCAGACTTCTATATGCAGGCGATTTATTTACAACACAGAAACAAAGCAACAGAAACAGGCACGGGGGCCAGACACTTTAAACAGAACCAGGAGATGAGGAAGAAGCTGAGGACAAGACCAGGAAAAGGTGAGGGTAAGCAAATCTAATGCTCCCATGGCTGGTGATGTTGAGGCCGGGGTGGGAGCCATGGCTGGTGAAGCTGAGGCTGGGGCAGGAGCCATGGCTGGTGATGTTGAGGCCAGGGCGGGATCCACGGCTGGTGACACTGAGGCCAGGGGGGAGCCATGGCTGGTGACGTTGAGGCAGAGGCGGGAGCCATGGCTGGTGACGATGAGGCCGGGGCGGGAGCTACAGCTGGTGACGTTGAGGCCAGGATGGGAGCCACGGCTGGTGACATTGGCGCTGGAGTTGGTGAGGCCGGTGCTGCAACCGGCGCTGGAGTCGGTGAGGCTGGTGCAGAGACCAGCGCTGGAGTCAGAACGGCCGGTGCAGAGACTGGCGCTGGCGTCAGGGTGAGGTGGACTGAACTGAGTAGGGCTAAGCTGTAGTGGACTGAATGAAGCTGAACTGAGTGAAGTTGAATTGAGTGGAGCTGGATTGAGTGGGGCTAGACTGAACTGAGTTTACTGAGCTGAGCTGGGTTGGACTTAGTCGAGCTGAGCTGAGTAGGACTGAACTGAGTCGAGCTGAGCTGAGCTGGTCTGAACTGAGTTTCGCTGAGCTGTGCTAGGCTGAACTGCGTTGGGCTGAGCTGATTTGAGAAGTTAGCTGGAGATGGGTTGCAGGCTGAAGCCTTGGATGGAGATGAGTTGAATTGAGAGTCCATGTGAAGGCTAAGCTGGATCATAACCTCCAGTGTCACAGGCAGCTTTATGTGGGCCAGCTCATCTTTCAGGCGGGGAGCTAACCCCTCGTGGTACTTGGTTCAGAGAACCGAGTCACTCCACAAAGCCTGAGCCGTCAGAGTGCGGAACTCTGCTGTGTATTCCTTCACTGAGCAAGCTCCCTGCCAGATGTAGAAAAGCCAGGGGGTTGAAGACTCACTGGAGGTACTAAATGGTGAGCAGGAGATGCTGGAGGAGCTGGACGGTGTGCTGGAGGTGCTGAAGGAGCTGAATGGTGAGTTGAAGATGCCAGAGAAGCTGAATGGCGTGCCGGGTCCCGTGCGTGCTGGGGACGCAGGAGGAGTTGACTGGCGTGCTAAAGATGGTAGAGGAGCTGGGCGATGAGTTGGGGAAGGTGGAAAAACAGGATGGTGGTCCGGAGAGGCTGGATGAGTCCGCTGTGCCTCGTAGATGGGAGCATTCTCTCACATAGCAGTCCTGTCTGGACAGGAAATGAGAGGCACAAGCACAGACTTCTATATGCAGGCGATTTATTTATAACAGAAACAAAACAACAGAAACAGGCACGGTGGCCAGACACTTCAAACAGAACCAGGAGATGAGGAAGAAGCTGAGGACAAGGAAAAGGTGAGGGTAAGTGAATCTAATCCTCCCATAACAGAAACAAAGGTCGAACCAACTTAAATGTGAACTGGGAACCAATCAGCCGGCAGGTGTAATCAAAGCTTTAACTAAAGCCAGCTGTGAGAGGCGGAGACCAGTTCATAGTCCCACAGCGACCTCTAGGGGCTGCTGACTGGTACCGTGACAGTTGCAGGGTGGAGCCTCTGTGGATTGGACTAATGTGTCCAATACATCACCCCAGATGCTTGATCAAATTGAGATCTAAAGAATTTATTAAAGTTGATACTATGAACTCTTTGTCATGTTCCTAAAATCAATCCTGGACAATTTTTGTAGTGTGGCAGAATGCATTATCCTGCTGTTGTGTCCAGGGGGGTGAGGAATTTATTTTTTCTTTTTTGTTGCTGTGTGTTTCGTGTTGTGTCTGTCTTTTCTGTTTTTTGGGTTTATTTTTGGTTTGGCAGTGCCGGGGAGCACTTAGTCCTGGGGGGCCCCACCCCTAGGGACGATCAGTTGGCTGGAGCCAGCAGTAACAAACTGGGGGGCGGGGCTTGGGGCCTTTATCAGTATGACAGCAGCCATGCTTCGGGGTGCACGGATTTCTGGACATTTTTGGGGGAAAGCTTGGCCAAGAAGACTCCTTCAAGTGACTGGAATGCTGCAGCCTCCTCACACTTGGGTCTGAGAGTGGACTAGTGTACCAGAGTCAGAGTATGGGGCTGGCGACGGCGGGGAGGTGAGCCGAGTCATGGTGAGGACGGCGTCTCTTTGTTTTGTCTTATAGGTGGCTCGCTGCTGGGTGGAGAATGCCAGAGTTGCATAAGAGAAGGAAGAGAAGGAGGCCGACAGTGCGAGAGAGCGAGTGAGCCAGCACAGAAACCTTCCGCGATCCCCAGCCAGCATGAAGGGAAGTGACTAAGCTACCTAGAGTGTGTGTGAACCAGTCTTGGGCAGAGGGGGGAGACGAGAGGTTTCTGTGCGTTTGTGTTTATCGAAGCTTGAAGTCGTACCGGATGGGAGGAGGATGCCAGGGGCAAGGCCCAGTGATTGTCGTGACTGATGGGTTGGAAGGATGCCACCTCAATGTGCTGAGAGGAACCCGTGGTGGAAAAAGGACAAAGGGAATGAGAAACTGTATCGTGTCTGGAACCATGCATCAGGAGCATGAGGGACAGTGGCGCTGCCAGCCAGGGGGTCAGCCGAGGCCCAGGAACTATTAAGTTTGTTTTTTCTTTTCTTTTCTTTTCCTTCGTTTCTCATATTAATTATTGAATGTGGGTTTCGTTCTTGTTTGTGTATGTGTTTATGCTTTGTTTGTTTCTCCCTTTCCCTCATAACAAACTGTATCTGGGTGTTGTAGTATCACTAGAAGTGTGTCCAGTGAATGTAAGAACTAGATTGCTGTGGTTCTAGTGTGGGATGCTGTGTGTCCAAAACTCTGCTGTGTTTTGCATGGGTGTGGGAGGTTCAGACCAGGGAGAAACCCATATATGTGCCAAGAAGAGAAACCATTCAAATGGTATTCTGAAAATGGTATTCTGAAAATCAGCTTTTGTGGTGGTTGGTTCTTTGTCATTGCATCGTGTCTGAGAAGGCCAGAGCACTCCATGGGCTGTTGCGGGGGGTGAGTGCGACCTCCCGCCAGAAGGTGGACTGGACAAGTGATTGCCGGCAGGCATTTGAAGAACTGAAGCAAGCCCTGGTCCAAGCCCCAGTGCTGGCTAATGCAGACTATACCCTGCCGCTCCGCCTGTACACGGATGCGAGCTTCCAAGGGCTGGGGACCGTGTTGACCCAGCTGCAAGGAGGATAAGAAAAAGTAATCGCCTATGCACACAGTGTGAAAAGCACAAAATTCAGCCTCTGTATTAATCCATTCACCAAGTGAAGCAGGGAGTAGCCAGTAACACATTGCCCGGGGAGCAGTGCGTAGGGATGGTACCTTGCTCAGGGTACCTCAGAAGTGCCTTGGGAATCGAACCCACAATTTCCTGATCGCAAGGCAAACCCCCTATAACCACTAGGCTACCAGCTGCCCATGCAAGCAGGATCTTGCATGAGGCTGAAAGGAATGACCAGAACCACAGTGTTTTCAAGCTAGAACTACTGGCCCTCAAGTGGGCGGTGGTGGAGAAGTTCAAGGACTATTTGTGGGGAGCCAAATTTGTGATCATCGTCCCTTGCTGCACTTGAGGACCGCTAAACTGGGGGCAGTGGAGCAGCAATAGGCTAGCCAGTTGGCCGTGTTTGACTTTGAGCTGCACCATAAGCCTGGTAGAGAGCACCAGAATGCCGATGCGCTGTTCCGACGAGCTGGGACGGTAGTTGTAGGTCAGATTCAGACGAATGAAGAATGGGCAGAACGGCAGGGCCAAGACCCCTAGGTGGCTCAGGTAAGAGAGTGGATGGCCTCTGGGGCCCAGCCTACCCTAGAAAAATGAAAAAACTTATCTGGTGCAGGCCGGCGCTTGTGGGGGGAGCGAGAAGATCTTCAAGAGGAACAAGGGGTGCTTCGTCATCACTTATGGCTAGGAGGGGAAGAGTGGGGATGAGCTGTGGTTCCCCCACAACAAAGAAAATGTATTTAGGCTGCGTATCACAAAGCCCTTGGGCACATTCGTGGTTGTGGAGTGACGTTGAGCAGTGGCAACAGGACTGCAGAGAGTGCCTGGTGGGTTGCCCCAGGGGAGGTGAGTCTATTCCCTTGGGGGTAGTTGCAACATCATACCCATGGGAAGTGCTCGCCGTAGATTTCCTGTCACTGGGCCAGCCAGAGGACCCATATCCCTACCTATTAACAGCTGTTGATCTGTTCTCAAGCTTTGTGTTCGCAGTGCCCACCAAGGACCAAACGGCAGGGATGGTGGCCAGAGTGATCTGGGAGGAGGTGATACGGACGTATGGCTGCCCGGAGAAGCTGCTGTCAGATCAAGGTCTGGCGTTTGAGTCCCGGGTGCTTTGAGGGTTGTGTGAGCTGTATGGGTGCACCAAGCTGAGAATGACCCCATATCGACCCCAGGGGAATGGGGCATGTGAAAGTTGGAACCAGACGGTGTTGCGGCTGCTGAACAACCTGCCCATTGGAGAACAGAGTTGATGGAGAACGCATCTACCTGAGCTTGTCCAGGCTTACAACGGCTCTCTCCACAGTAGCACCGGCCTGTTGCCATTTTGGGTCTTGTTTGGGTGCCAGCCATGCCTACCAGTAGACCAGCAATGGGGGCTGAAGGCAAAGCAAGGCCAGAGGAAGAGTGGGTGAAGAGGCATCACCTGCGCCTGTGGCGGGCCCGTGAAGTGGTGAAGGCAGGCTGACAGCAGCAAGCCCCTACCAGGCCCTTACTCAGCGTGAGTGGGGGCTTGCATTGGGGGAACGGGTCCTGCTGCGGAACTTCCACCCACGGGCTGGGGGTAAGGTGGTGTTGTATTGGCAGCCCAGGCTGTGGGTGGTGAAGCAGCAAGATCCCGGGATCCCAGTGTTCCAGATCCGGCCTGAGAACGAGGAAGGCCTCACAGCCTAACTTTGGGGTGAAGCCCGCCCGCTATGGGGAGTATTGCTCAGGATGAGCTACCATTTAGTGGGGGAGAATGTTGTGTCCAGGGGGGTGAGGAATGTATTTTTTCTTTTTTGCTACTGTGTGTTTTAGGTTGTGTCTGTCTTTTCTGTTCTTTTGGGTTTATTTTTGGTTTGGCAGCACCGGGGAGCACTTGGTCCTGGGTGGCCCCGCCCCTAGGGACGATTGGTCGGCTGGAGCCAGCAGTAACAAGCTGGGGGGCGGGGCTTGGGGTCTTTATCAGCATGGCAGCGGCCATGCTTCAGGGTGCAAGGATTCCTAGACATTTTTGGGGGATAGCTTGGCCAAGAAGACTCCCTCAAGCAGCCTCATCACACTCAGGTCTGAGAGCGGACTAGGGTGTCAGAGTCTAGGGCTGGCGATGTCGGGGAGGTGAGCCGAGTCACGGTGAGGACGGCATCTCTTTGTTTAGTCTTATAGGTGGCTCGCTGCTGGGTGGAGAACGCCAGAGTAGCGCAAGAGAAGGAAGAGAAGGAGCCAGCACAGGAACCTACCGCGAGGCCCAGCGATTGCCGTGACTGGTGGTTTGAAAGGACGCCACCTCAATGCGCTGAGAGGAACCCGTGGTGGAAAAAGGACAAAGGGAACGAGAAACCATATTGTGTCCAGCCAGGGGGTTTTTGTTTTCATTTATTTTGGTTGAGAGGGCCTCGGGGTGGTTACCGAGGCCCAGGAACTATTAAGTTTGTTTTTTGTTTTCTTTTCTTTTCTTTTGTTTCTCGTATTAATTATTGAATGTGAGTTTCGTTCATGTTTGTGTATGTGTTTATGCATTGTTTGTTTCTCCCTTTCCCTAATAACAAACTGTATCTGGGTGCTGTACTTTTACTAGAAGTATGTGCAGTGAATGTAAGAACTAGCTTCTAGTGTGGGGTGCTGTGTGTCCAAAACTTGCTGTGTTTTGTGTGGGGTGGCAGGTTCAGACCAGGGAGAAACCCATATATGTACCAAGAACAGAAACCATTCAATAAAAAGTATATTGAAAATCAGCTTTTGTGGCGGTTGGTTCTTTGTCATTGCATCATGTCCGAGAAATCCAAAGCGGTAAAAACAAACTTAGCTGTCAACCAAAATAAATACTGTTGGGGCCTTTTACCCTGGGTTACCACACTGCTAGAGAGGGTGTCCTAAAAGGGTGTACTTGGTCTGCAAAAAATTTAAGTAGGTGGTCTGTGTAGAAGTAATTTCCACATGCCAGGTACCAATATTTCACAGCAGAACTTTGCCTAGAGCATCACACTGCCCTCACTGGCTTGCCTTCTTCCCATAGTTCATCCTGGTGCATCTCTTCCCCAGGAAAGTAGAGCTCATGCACCCATCCATCCACATGATGTAAAAGAAAACATGATTAATCCGACCAGGACACTTTCTTCCGTTGTTCCACGGCCCAGTTCTGATGCTCACATGCCTGTTGTATACATTTTCAGCAGTGGACAGGGATAAGCATGGGCAGTCTGATACACAGAAAGCTGTGATGCATTGTGTTTTCTGACACCTTTCTATCACAGCCAGTATTTTCAGCAATTTGTGCAACAGACGCTCTTCTGTGGGATTGGACAAGACTGGCCAGCCTTCGCTCTCCATACACATCAATTAGCCCTGAGTGCCCATGACCCTGTAACTGGTTCACTGATGGTTCCTTCTTAACTGCTTTTGGTAGGTACTATCCACTGCATGCTCAGCCCACCCCTCCAAGACCTTCCATTTTAAAGAAGCTCTGTCTCCTAGCAATCACAATGTAACTTTTGTCAAAGTTGCTCAGATCCTTATGCTTGCATTTTTTTCTGCGTCCAACACAAGAAGTGACTGTTCCGTAGCTGCCTAATATATCCCACTCTTGACGGTGCCTTTGCAACCAGATAATCAATGTTATTCACTTCACCTGTAAGTGGTTTTAATGTTGTGGTTAAATGGTGTATGTACTATATTTTGTAGTCTGGGTATAACACAAAGTAATAATTTGCAACAAACTTGGCATGGCATAACATTTTTTAACATGAAAGATAATCTGCCTGGTCAGCCGAATACACAGCTACCTTTTTTGTCTAACCTTCTGAATCAGATATACAGTATAGAGATTACAATAAAGTCATAGATAAGAATAAAGTCAAAAGAAGATGATGTTGTATTTCACTTCTCAGTGTTATGTACACATTAATTGTATAGCAACAGCATATGGCCTTCATCAGAATACAGGTGGAATCTTGTAAAAGCTCTTCACACTTTATGATGAGGTGTTCCTATAGCTTATCAGCAAATGCTTTAATTATTAATACACATTAAAGCTTAGGTTAGAGTTAGGATAACATTAAGGGTTAGATTTAATAGAATTTAATAGAATTTATCACAGTGAACTGAAAGTTCAGTTATATATTTTTTTTCTGTAACAGTTAACACTCACCTCTCACTTGCTCATCAGCAACACCCACACATCGTGCATGCTCCTACACATGCCCCTCTCATCCCCCTTACTCCATCCAAGCCCATACGGTGCTCTAATTGAGGCCATAATGGCGTGCTACAACAGCATAACTTTTTCCTTCCCGGAGCATATCCAGGAGTTCAACCTTCTCCTCGAGTGTCTTACACCTTCTCTTGCACTTAGGTGCATTACCAGGAGGAGCAGGGCGTTTGGGCAGCATCTTACAGCTTTTAAATGAATGAAATGAAAACACGGGAACAGGAAGGCTTCAGCCAATAACTCAAGATTCAAGATTCTTTATTCGTCACAGTGAAATGTATCCTGAACTGCTCCTTTTGACTGTGCAAACATTATAAACAATAAGTAGGTTTTAATTAAAAATATGGAATTCTCTGAAACACACTCAAGTAGAAATGCTAAACAATAGAGAGTACACTAAAAGAGAGTACAGTCTGAGCGGAGCGGTCCGGAAGGCATCTGGATGTGGCCGTGCCAATTTATATTTAGCTGAATTTATATTTGGATTACTCTTTATGTAACAAAATTAGTACATTTTTCTTAATCATTTTGAAGCAAAATGCGTAAAAAAAAAACATATTGCCACAGAAAAGCAAAAAAAAAAAAAATGCGGAGAATATTTGCAGGTTCCGCATTATTGTGGAGATTTACGCGTAAAACTATCAGTTAGGTTCTCAGAAAAAATCGGAATCCGCAACTCCTGATTCACGTAAAACTGGGGGGTTACTGTATATACTGTATATCAAGTAAAACAAGTTCCCTTTATAACTTGGTAAAAGTACATAGCACTGCGTGTCTTGACATCTTGATAACTGGTTTTGTGGTGCTGTAGAGTAAAATTCTAGGTTTCATCCCACTGACTGTGACTTATTAGTTCATTAAATATCATTTGTGTGGTGATCCATATTATAATTTTATCAGGTGGATTTTTGTAGGTCAAAACAAAAAATGACATTTTCTGGCTAATGAAGGTACTCAAATGGTGAACATGCTGTAAGTTTCTTTACTAGGAAAGAATACTGTGTGATTTTTTGTAAATATTAAGGGAATAACTTGCAAATGTAGAAATCTCATTGTGTGCCAAAATATTTGAGTGGTAGTGCATTCTGTTTAATGTTAATGTAAAAAAAGATCATAGACAGTTGCATGGGATCTCAGATGTTTCTTTGTTTATTTGTTTGTGTTTGTTTCTTTCCTTTTCCTTTTAGTTTATTGTACTTCTTTAGAAAAATGCTGGAGTGCAAACCAGCTCGAAATATTGACACTAAGCATGCATCTAAAATATGACTTCCAATTAATACAACTATGCATACTGATTTAATTATTTGGGAAAGTTACTTCAGTATGGATTTTATTCTTACTGTTTTTCTTAATTCAGTTTTGATTAGGCTATTAATTTTCTGTGATTCAATAAATCAATCATTGTTTGCCTAAATTACCAACATTCTTATGGGAATGCTTCCATACAGTATGTTTGAACGGCCTATTTCAATCAGTGTAACACCCCATTAATCTACATAATTAGCTGCAATGAAATGTGGCTAATGTATATTTATTTATTCATTTATTTGTATATTTGTGTAGGTCATGTGTTAGTAGTCTATTTTTGGGTCAAAACAAAGGAAACAATTTCATATTCAGTCAATTTAAGATACACATGTTGAAGATAATTAACTGCAGATGTTTAAAGCAAATGGCAGTTTTAAAGCTAGGATCCAGGTAATGTCTAAAAAGGTTACTGAAAACAAATACAAACAGTAGTTTTTTTGTAGTATTAGCACAGCATGAAATTATGATGATCAAACTCAGTTACACACATACTATTAGAAGATCAAGAACAAAGTAACAAGTTAAAGAATACTGATTGGGATTTATTGTACTATTAGTACTTTGAAAATTGGTTAGGAATTGGCAAAACTATTTATAGTTTCATACAGATCCTCAAAAAACACAATCTTAACTGTTCTTAATACATTTATCTTTGCAGTTTTCTCTATGTCACATGAATTTGACAGTCTGTACAACAGTCTGTACAACTCCAAAGTCTCTCAGAAAAGTATTGAGCGTACAGAGTGTTAGATTACTTATCTGTACAGAATGAAGCAACAAGGATTTTCTCTGCATGGTGGTGAAATCTTCAAATTGCAGGAATATCAAAGATAAGTTATCTGGTAGTGAATCAGCCACATTGTGAAAGAAACAATCATGTTACAAGACATTGACCATCCATGGGCTTTCCTATTATGTGATATATTTTCTTACTTGATGCACATTATTTAACTGTGTAACTGTATCAGCTTCATAGTACTAGTTCCCCTCACAGAACTACAGATACAATAAGCTGTATGTTGCAGCAACACTGAGATGGCTGAAGGATGATATTTAGTTATTCATTTCCATTTCAAGATGAAAACGTGAAGCTGTTATTAAAATTCAGAGTAAGCCAGGGCCACAGTCACAGACCAAATGAGGTTGACAGAAGGTCTTTAATTTCATCACAACCTTTGTGCAAATAAACCAACTGTTTACAAGACAGCTAATTAATTCATCAGTCTCAATTACTGGCCACTTACAGTTCAGGGAAAACAATTAGTGATCTACACTGATCTACCTGGATCACCTCCTGCTCCGGAGAACTAAATAGCAAACAGAACAGCAAATACACTGGGAGACCTCCTATAAACACATACACTGGCTGGAACACACACACACACAGCAGTGGACAATTATTATTCAAGTGATGGCCAAGTTATTCCCTCAATCATGAAGCCAGGGGAGAGCCGTAAAGGTGGTCATTTTCTCCAAATGGACTGCCACACAAGTGCCCTGAATGGAGCACTTGAAGGAATGACCTAAAACCAACACATGCACACCCACAAACACATTAGAAAAATACATTGTATATGTGGCTTTAAAAATGGTGAGAAAGGTCATTAGGGTACAATAGATTAACACACACATCTTTTTTGCCCCCATCTTTCTTTAATGGTCCCAGTTTCTCTACCACACTTTTAAAATTTTCTCAATATTACTTATTCGTTTCAGGTTTGGTCATAGGCAGTTGTTGTTGTGAAGCAACCTGTGTGTGATCTATTTTCAGGAACAACTTTTCAGCTCATCACATACGTACAGATGGGTGATCTGCCTTCCAACATGTGATTCAAACTTTGATGACAATGAGCCATGGGATGACAAATTATATTTCTTTTAAATGAGAAAGGAACCATAGAAAGATTAGACAATGCTATCAAGTTTAGAGTGAGGGCAAGAGAAAGCAGATGTAATTAGAGAATGGTGTGAAATATGGCAATAAGAGCTAGAAGAAAAGAGCTAAATGTGATAGAAATCTGTCAAGTGGTAACAGAAGTCAGAAGTCAAAACAAATGAACTTTACTATCAGAGTTCCATCACTTCTGTATGGTCCTATCTTGGTCAAGCTTCATCCTGGCCTTTGTTACATAAATCAAAGCTTGTGCATATAGTCCTTGTCTTTCCCTGTGTGCTTTAATTTTTTGTGTTTACTTCCATTGACAATGTTGTAGCATTTGCTGGTTGTTACCTAGCTTTCATGGATGATAACCATGTCTGTCTGCATGATCTGAGTCAGTTTGCCTGTTTAAGCCAGACTGGCACAGTTTGGTGATGTCCCTGCTCATGTATACCTAGTTCAAATACAACTCAACTCACATGTTAATTGCCATGTTTACACAATATGTTTGAGTAGGGGAGCTGGCAAATTATGCTGAGCACTGTCCCTCCAGGAACCCAGAAGAATCAATTTGGTCAGCTAAAGAAACTTTTAATGGATGATTCCTTAAAAAATTACTTTTGCAAAAGTAGAAAATTGCAATTTAGTTGTCAGTCATCTGTCATTGAATTTTCTGCCAGCAGTGAGTTAGGGTTGCTGGAACTGTGTTATAATTTGTTTCACTACTCATCAAAAGACTTCATCAGATCCACTGAATGGTGGGTGAGAAACCTACCAATTCACACATTCAGATCTTGGACTGTCATGTAACCTCACACGTTTCACAGGAATGAATCAGCTACACATGTTTATATGCCAGGGAATGTTCCCACCACTTGCTCAAACTCAATAAGCCAAGGCCAGTGATTTTTTTTTAATCCTAAGAGTCACTGAAATAGTTTTTCACATCTGAGTCAAACATCCCATGCTTCATGGGCAAAACCTGCTCACTGAATTTCCATGAATTTCTGTTGCGACAGGCTGGAAGGGTCATGTTTCTTCTGCTGTCTGTTAAATACAGAATCACACAGATTTCCAGATAGTGAAGCATGACTCATCACTCCAGATAACATATGCCCACTGCTTTATAGTCCAGTGGTGGCTGGATCAGTGGTGTGACACACCCAAGGGCAATTTAGCATTTCCAATCCACCTGACATGCATGTCTTTGGCAGAGATGTATAGTAATGAAGTAGAACTACTTCACTACTGTACTTAAGTACTAAAAGGCTGTATCTGTACTCTACTGGAGTATTGTTTTTTTCTCCTACTTCCACTTTTACTTCAGTACATATTTTCGATGAGTTTAATACTTTTACTCCGATAGATTTTTTATGTGCTGCATCGTTACTCGTTACAATTATAAAAATGTTACGAATCATTCCAAACCCACATTATCACTGCCAGAGCAGTAGATGGCTCTGTCACAGGTTTGAATAAGCTGGCTCATCATTGAGCGAATCAGACGATCAAAGAAGACAGCGCTGCCTGCCTGCATTGAGAGCACTTTAGTTTGTTTTCGACATGGAAAACCCAGAAATTCCACCTTCAACTCCTTCACTTTCAACTGATCGTGGCGATGAGAAAGAAGACCACCCGTGGCCCTATTTAGAGTCCATGTTTGCATTTGTCGGAGTGAAAGACAATTCATATAGAATGAAGTGCTTACTCTGCCTCCC
>JBBPCX010000006.1:14344675-14394082 GCA_037974365.1 Hydrocynus forskahlii
CTCTCTCTCTCTCTCTCTCTCTCTCTCTCTCTCTCTCTCACATACACACACACACACACACACACACACACACACACCCTCCGCCGGCATCTGCCTGCTGCAGCTCGGCCAGCTGTGATTTGTGTTCAATAACGTGTGAACGCGTGCGCGGCCCATTCCTCCTGTCTTCCTCCGCGAGGAAAAAAAAATAATAATAAATTAAATAAATAAAAAACAGCAAACCCGCGCGACGGAGCGCTGAGACAGACCCCCAGCGCGCGTGCAGATTTATTGCGCTCGCGCGCCAGCTTAGAGCAGGTGTTTAAGAACTGCTCGGGCTGCTGTTTATAACTCATAACGCGCGCGGAGAGCGTCCACGTCAAGGCGCGCGGCGAGCAACATCAAAGGGAGATCGCGCGTCCTCATGATAGAGCGCGACACCACCTGGCTTGAGGACGAAGGCGAGCGCGAGAGTGGTGATTTATTACAGGCGCAGACTCCGTGCGCCGTTTCTCCGCGTCCCAGGTGAAAGTGGCGCAAGTGCGTTTTTTTGGCACGCGGGCTCTTGTCTGCCACAGGCTGAAGAGGAGCAGAGCCGCACGAGCGTCTCCTCCAATCAGCTCGGCAATCAGGCTCCGCTCCGATGCCGACAGTGACAAATATGGCTTTTAATATCCCGCCGCTCCGCATTAATTGCGTTTTGCAGGAATTTGGAGCGGCGTCGCGGGGAACGTGGCATGGAAGCAACAGTTTCCTCCACAATTAACACCGAGCAGGCCGCCCCGAGCCAGGCCCGGCTTGGACCGAGCCCAGGAGTCACACAGGCTCCACACTCACACAACAGAGAGAGGACCGGCTGTGGACTGGAAACCAAGCTCTCGGAGACCCTCCCTACTGGCGAGTTGGCGCGCAAGCCACAGCCTCCATCACCGCGTGGGAATGTTTGGCCTCAGGATTTCTCAGTGCAATCGCTTTCACAGATAAAAAAAAATCCAGTAAAATTTGTCTACACACTTTAGAAATCGAGGCGTCAAAAATGGTTCTTTGGAGCAATATCATAAAAGAACCACGTTTGGTTCCCTAAAGAACCTCTCAGATGTCCATGAAATCAGTCATATCACCACGTCACTGCAGTCTTGAACAAGGTGGAAGCACAACGTGTAGAAAAATTGTCTCTGGCAGTGTGAAACAGTGCTTAGCAGCTAGCCATGAGTGGTCAAACCCTCTACCTATTACTTCTATCAACATGATCATGATTACTGACTATCTGCACTTCAAAACGTCCACGTTTGGAGCATTACATTCTCAGATAAAAGCTGCCACTTTAGGTAGATCATTCTGACATGAAAACATGTTTCTACATATTACTGCCTTCAGTAAACACATCACTTTGTTCAGAATGGTGTCATGAAACACAGTTTGTTTTAATTCTCCCAAATAAACTCAAATAGCTGGATGCATAGGCTGTCATACATACTATTTTTTCTTAGCTCTGTTTGCTGTATTGATATGTACCTTGGCTGTTTACTCTGAGAAGTTTTAAGTGAACTGAAGAGTTCAAATTTTGCATAACATGAACAGGTGACTGATGTATGTGTTGACTCAGAGTTAATCAGATTTGCATTATGTTTTATGTCCATGAAATGCAGCAAAATCCAGAAATGAAGCACTGAACTGCCTTGTCTTACCAATTCAATTGTTTGCATTGAGTTAGGATATTTCTTTCATTTGTAGTCTTTTTCATTCGTCTAGTCACAATTTTTATTGTCACTGTATATTTCTAAATTATTTATCATAACAAATATTTCAGAAAAAAAATAAGTGCATGATATAATTTAGTGATAAACAATAGAACAAAATCTGCCACTGTAAAGGGCGAGAAGCAAACAGATGGATTAGCTATCAGACAGTGTGTCATTGTTTTACTATACCAAGAATTATATCTGTTTTTATTATAATGATCATTAGATATTTGACAGATAACTGCATGAAGCAAGTGTACACTTTCACTTAGTTTTACACCTTTGGTGAATGTAGGCTTTCTAATGTACCCCTCACCACACACATGCACACTGCACACACACACACACACACACACACACACACACACACACACACACACACACACACACTTCACAGACCAAATTTGCACCCCTGGGCAGAGCTATCATTGAGGGTTCATAAAAGTGAGCTGGTCTCAGTAATAAAGCCTTGCACACAAAAGACTGTTATTTTTCCTCTCTTTAAACACATTCCATTTTTTAACATAGGCACAGAGCTTTGCCAGATGAAGGTTGGCTGAGGTAGCTTTTTGCTGTAACCATGAAAACACTAATTTTCCCCTTAAGTCATAATGCATGCCTTGGTGTGTAAGCAGGAAAGCACTTGAAATGGCATTCTGCAGTCTGGTCTCCTTTAATTGGGAGGCTAAATGCTTTAAAGCACTGGAAAAGAATGAATCAGAGATTTTGTGTAACATGCCCAGGGTAGAAACATAACATCGCTCTCTGGCCAGCTATGAGAGGTGCAGCTGAGCTGGAATGGAATAGAAGAGGGCTGAAGTGTCTCCTGCCTGCACCAGGGTGCCAGGTGTGTGTTACAGATATAGCTTCAGGGAATGATCTCTTACAGAGCTTAACACCTTGTCAAAATGGACTTCACAGCCAAAATCAAGAACAGCCAAACATGCAGCATGCCAGGCACTGTGTCTGCGGATATGTGTCTCTATGTTTATGCATAATCAAAAGCAATGTGATTTTAACCATTTAAAATAGCATCTAATGCCTCAATCCCCTGATATGTAACATTTCCCTTTAAGAATGCTTCCTAGCAGCTCTGTTTCCATTTTGTGCAGGAAAATACTGCTTTCCACATGGTGTGTTCCGTTCTTTATGGGTCAAGAGGAGATGTTAGATTCAGCCCCCTTACTCTGTGGCCCTGTCGGGCAGGCCCTGCTTCAGGCTAGCCCCGGGCCACGCACTTCCTTACTTATGCCATTCCTTACTTTCTCCAAAGTGGGTCAGTGGTCATATCAATATTGCAGTGTTTTGATGCTGATCGCACAACTTCGTACCTTCCATAATACACAGTCAGCTGTCACAGTGAGCGAAAGCACCTCAGTCATGTCAGCGTTCCCTGACTGAGGTAAGGAGACACAAGTGTGCTTACTTGCAGTTTTGAGAAAGCTTTTTGCTCGACTTCCATCACAGCAGCTTACGCTTGATGCCATGATGTAAGAGTACCAAAGCCCTGTCCATCTCAGAGAGAGATCAACACGTGAGAGAGGAAACAGCCGAAGGCAGAGCAAGTCCACTTTTCAGGGGACATGGTACCCACAATTTTTGCACACTCACAGCTTACATGATGATCAAAAGGAGCCAATAGTTCAAGACCACAGGACACTTTCTTATCCAGTGATGTTGTTTTATATGGTTTCAGGCCCATGTATTTCAGCGAATGATGTGATGCTGGTTGGTCAATGATGTAGAACTGCACCCTGTCGATCTTATCGTTGCAACTCAGATCACCATCCTTATCATAGCTTCTTCATGTTTTCGGCTGGTCTCATATTGATTTGAAGATCCACTCACTGTCAACAGACCTTTCAGCACAGATTAGAGAGGGTGTGCAAGCAAAAGGCAGGTAGCGCTCTTTGGAGAAGAAGGTGCAGGGAAGCAGCTGCCTGCATGGTCCCAAATGCAGACCTGGGCAGCAGATTGGATTAGAGCCCTTTCTAGCCTCTCCTCATTTGTTTGCCCTCAACCTTGCTGGCCTTATCGAGACTGATTCTCATCCGTCTCTCCGCCAATCAATTACCACGGCACAAACCTCAGCAGCCGTCTTCTCTGGACAGCACGCAGAGGGCCTCGACAAAACCCAGGGAGCACTGCATGCGAGGCCTGATGGCTCCATCCATTACTCTGCCACTGTGGATGACAGAGATGATTTGTTTGATTGGTGTTTTATTTGATCAGTGTGCATACGCAGATATGGGGAATTGAATGAAATAGATGTGATTGAATCAGATGCTCTCTGAGGTGTTGTGGAGGGGACTGGAGATGGGCCTGCCTGGGGCCGGCATGGCGATGAGAGCAGTCCATGACAGAGAAGCACCTTGCTGTTCCCCAGTGGAGAGAGCGAGCCCATCAGTGTAATGCACAGTGACATCACATTAGCAGCAGCACTCAGCACCTCTCCTCTACCACTGCCTGCTCCATTAATTAGGGCTGAGCCGGCTAATGGTACATTCCCCCATTCCAGAGTGAGGGAATGCACACACCACCATGACCCTTTCTCGCTCCCTCTCATACATGTGTGCGCATGCACACATACACACACATACACACACACACACACACAGTCGTAGTCCAGCCTGATTGGGCTTTACACTGTCAGTGCCCTATCACACGGCTGAGGTGTAACTGAGATCTGAGTTGAGGACAGCCATGAAATCAATACTCTATTCCTTCTCTTAATGACTATTTTATCAATGAATTAAAGGCTAGTAAGGTGTGTGTGTGTGTGTGTGTGTGTGTGTGTGTGTGAGAGAGAGAGAGAGAGAGAGAGAATGAATGTGGAGGGTTAGAGCTGATGGGCCAACAGTTGCTACTTGCCAGCCCTGATCTTTGAAAAGGTACTAAACTACAGCTATGGATTAGTTCAGACAAGAAGATTACATTATACATCTATCAGCAAGGGCATATCTAACTTTTGGGGGCCCTGAACACGATTTCTGGGGGGCACCACATACTTCCATTACAGTCAGGGGAGCACAGCTCTTGTCCTGGAGGGCTGGTGTCAATCATAGTTTGGAGATTTCTTTGCTCAAAGACACCTGGTTCAACTCACCTCTTAAATGCCGAGTTTAGCAGGTGTTTTTGAGTGGGGGAGCAAACTCACGACCAGAGCTGCTCACCTCTGGCCCAACTACTTCCCCGATATACACTTTACAAATGGTTTAAAAACAAAATAGGCAAGAATAATGCTTTGATACAAATATTTAAATGTCACCAACATCAATAACAAACAAACTTCCAATTAAGTAAGCAAGTAAATAAATAATTAAATAAATAAAAAAATAAATATGTAAAATGGTTATCTTACCAGCTAATGTACTGTAAATTTACTGACCACTTAACAGCAACGCTTTTCTGTCTACATATTTAGGTAGTATGATATATTTATGCTTCTTTAGAAATTAAGCCACACCACATCTTTCACATGATCGGCTGCTGGTGTTAAATATCACACTTTCATGTATGCGCTCAGTGATTAACCACGGTGTGAGCATCTACACCTGAATTTACAGGATTTAAAGTGGGTTAACCACGGCTGCATTTTTTTTATTTTGTAGAGCTGGAACATCACAATACCTCAAGAACACCATGTAAGCTGAGCATGCTTTATGAGACAGACTTCTTGCTGTCCAATTAAAAGCCAAAACAAACAGCATACCGTTAACACAGAGAAATAATTAAAAAAAACTTTTCCTCTCATCTTCCCTTTTACTTCTCTGTCATGTCGGCTCGGGTAAAGAGGACACAAATGCAGAAGTTAACGGAACTCAAACAGACTTTAATGACAGACAGGCAGGTACACAGTCACTGAATCACGAGGAACTTTGCAACACAAAACACATGAGGATTCTTTCTCTCAGAATCACATGAAGGGACCCGTTCAGCTGCTAACGGACCTTCCGTCCACTGACATGGTCCCAATACTTGTATCGCTCCAATGCGAGAGTCACGAGGAGCACTAGGGTTGAAGGCTCTGCACAGACCGCACATGTCAGGACATACCATGATGTAGACAGTAGGGTGACGTGACAGGAACTCCCCAGCTCAGAACTCCGGTGAGTTTGACCGCTGGGGGCAAGGCAGAGGCGGCACAGACGTGACACTCCAAGTTTTGGCTGAAGGATACTATTTTTTGAGGCATAATTAACCAATTGCATTTTTTACCCTAGTCAAGCATCTTATGCAACATAATGGCATGGTAATAACCAAAAGGTTGTTTCGGGGCTACCTGGCGGCTATGAGGCCTTATATCACAGACTGGGCAAAGCTAGCAATGCCTGTCAACTTACTTCTTTCATTACTAACCTATAGACTAAAGCTTTGCAGTAACATTTATTTTATAGTCCCTTAAATTCTAGCTGTTAACTGGATAAGTGTGAAGCACAAATGACTCAATTCCCAAATAGTTTAACTACGCTATTATGAAAGACCCAGCAGATTTTAGCTATTAATCCCCAAAGCATTATGTAAATAATGGAGTAAATACTGTAGAAAAAGGAGAAAAAAGATTAAAAGAATTACACAGGAATACTTTTCAGGGTCAAGCTATTAAGCAAAATAAGAATGCAGTAAGATACCACTTTTATATAGAGAGACAAGGTGATAAGTAGAAATATAAGATACATTTACTGTAAAATCATAGTTATCTTTTTCAGTCTAGATCCAAGTGCATCCTCAAATACATACTATATAAGCATTTTTATCCTATATAACATTACGTGCTGCACCATTTACTTATCATTTACATTTAGTTATCGTTGTGATTTACGTTCCTATGTAAACATGAGGCATTACAGTGAAAATTGGAGTTTGCACCATGTTACTTCAAAAGAGTTCTAGATATTAGGCTAATGAATCAAACATAGTAAAGTTGCATAATTATTTGAACACCTAAAACTTATTAGACATGTCAGTGTAATTAGTTGGACTGTCTGCTAATTGAGCAACACTTTATTCAAAGTTGTATTGGAACTTAACATCACACAACTCAAAATAATTACCTTGTACTGTCACAGCCATGCGGCACGTACCAAGGCCCCGCCATCCAGGTCGCAGGAGCTTAGCATGTTCCTCTCCCTCATCCGTTTGGGTTCTCCCTCTCACCTGATTTTTTGGACCTGATCTGCATTTCTCTTTCTCCCTATGAATACACATCCTGAGCCAGAGTCTAGCGTCTGTTCTCTCTCATGCCAACTGGCTTGCATGGCGTGTTTTTTGTCTGTCCTCTGAACAGAGTTGACCAAAGCAGTATGCCTGGCAGTGCCTTTTCAGCACTGAAAACACTGGTCAAGGTTCAACAGCTTTGGTCAAGTAGACCAAAGCGTTCAAACTTGGTGTTCCCTGGGCTTTCCTCCTCTAAACTGTCCTGATTTATCATGCAGCTGAAACAATGTTCTTTCCAGCCCTTTCTCTGTTCTGCTGCTATTCTAAAGCCACTCCATGTTTTGGTATTCCCATTTACCACCAATACTGTTTAAATAAAAGAGGCACAAGTGCCTCCTGTGAGTGTGTCACCTATCTGAACACACCATGCTATCCGCCAAATACTTTGGAGATTTTACTTTACATTTACCCTGTCACTATCTAGAACTAAATGAAATGTAAAAGAAAGGCTTGCCATCTTTTCTGTAGTGATTTCCTCCATGGCACTTAAAGACATGAACACACGCTGCTGTCGCATAGTATGTATGCACTAATGAAACTCTTATCCTGGATATAATATATAACTGTTCCTATTGCAAGCAAGACCACAAATGAATGGTGCTGTAAGATTTAATACTTGCATTAATTTGTTCAATCTACTGTGTCTACTGCGTGGCCTGCGAGACACAAAACAACGCATTGGTCTATATAATGAAGTCAACACCAAATTACAGCATGCATGCACCATCATTCATGGTGCTGTATGCATTTGCACTATACATGTGCACAGTGCACCCCTCCTCCTCATGCACACATCAACAAATACATTTGTTAAAGAAGAGAAAGCCCCCATATATTTTCAGACAGGCACCATCATTTGGCCTAATGCTTATTTACTGAGTGAAGAAGGCAAAGAGACGAATGTGCCAGGAGAAATAAGGTGCATTAGCAGGTAGAGCAATCCGTTAAATCCTTTGGTCTTGATCATTTAGGTAATGTCCCGTTCATTTTAGATTCATGACTCCTAGTCTGCCTCGCCATCGACTCAGCTCAGTGTAAATCTCTGCCTGGCTGTGATCATGCTCTCATCCCCCCCTCCCCTTTCATGTTTACTTTGAGGATAATTAACTGCATAATAGTATCCCACTTCTCTTTTCTTTTGAATCAAACAAGAATGAACACAATCACCTGGGATTCAATATTCTCTCTCTCCTTCAGTTTATCCTGAGCTGAAGTAGCTCATGCTTTCATGCTCACTAAAGTAGACAGAAAAACTTTCATTGGATTAAGAAGAAAGACCCGTGAAGAATGACAACATATGCAGAAAAGTCTGGATTTACCACAGACTATCAAGTATGTAGACAACTATAAAAACAAAATCCAATAAGAATGTTCTCTGGACAGTACAGTGAAACAACATCTCCTTAGAACAGATCTGCTTCCGTTAGAATCAGAAACAGTTTTGCGGTTCTGAAGGTTCAGGGTTCTGTTGTTCTTTCCTAAAAGGGCAATTCCACCAGTTGAAAATGAACATAATTAAATAGTTCAAATGTAAAGAAAGGTATTCAGAGTGGTTATATGTGAAATGCTCTTTGCAGCTATAATGGCTTCCACACTTCTTGGAAGGTTTTCCACAAGATTTTGGAGTGTTTCTGTCAGAATTTGTGCCCATTCATTCTGTAGAGCATTTATGAGGTCAGGCACTGATGTAGGACAAGAAAGCCTGGCTCGCGATCTCTGTTACAGTTCATCCCAAAGGTGTTGGATGGGGTTGAGGTCAGGGCTCTGTGCGGGCCAGTCAAGTTCTTCTACACCGAACTCATCCAACCGTGTCTTTATGGACCTTGCTTTGTGCACTGGGGAACAGTCATGCAGGAATAGAAATGGGTCTTCCCCAAACTGTGTCCACAAAGTTGGAAACATGCAATTGTCCAAATATGCCGAAGGATTAAGATTGGCCTTCACTTGAAGGGGCCTAGCACAATACTGTGTCCCAATATTTTGTACACACACACACGCACACACATGCAGGTATGTTTATCTAAAAATATATATCTAACATTTTCACAAAAGATTGGTCTGAATCATTTTGGTTACATTACAACAACTTCATGCTTTTTTTGGCTGGAATTCCCCACTGACACAGGTGTTCAAAATAAGATGAAAATAAGTCACTCAACTGATAATTACTAATCTACAATGAATACTTTGCACAAATAGAATTTCATCCTTAACACATACTCTTTTTACCGAACCATTTAATTATTTTTGTTTTTTAGAGTTTTGAACTACAATAAAGGGCATTTGAGAAAAGGCCATTTTTAATAATACATCACATTTCAAAAATGTCAGTCTGAACATCATTAACCAGTATCCTGCTCAGTCATCATTCAGGCTATTTTTTTATTAAATGGGCTCATTTGGATCAGTGATTCTGTAGTGGTTTATTTTAAAATCTCTACAGTGGGCCGGAACAAACAAGGCAGAGATACATGTGCTATGTCAGACATAAGACATGCAACAGAGACGATACACAATACAACACTGAATTATTATAAAAGCATCTCTACTTCTTCGGAGACATAACAAGAAACAATATTGTAATGGCTTAAATGTAAGCACAGATTTCGACTGTGATTAGGTAATACTGCGCTGCCGCAAAGTCATCTCCTGTTGATAACTTCCCCCCTTAAATATTTAACTTGTAGCTCTCTTTCAGAGCCAGTCCTGTCCCACTCTACAAAACACTTCAGGGAATCCTTAATATTTCAGCATCACATCAATAATGAACACAGTGGCACCATCCTTCTTATTATAGATTTTATTACATGCGTTTTTAATAATGCACTTGACAAAATATTATCTTGCAAGCTTGGTATTTGCATACTGCACCTCTAGTTCCTGATGACTGGAAAATAATCACTATCCACGAATACACTTTTCTTGTTTGGGGTTAATTATGTGCTATTCTCAGATGCTCACTGGACTATTCACACGTCCAACACTGAACCATAAAAAGGCAACAGACTAATAACAAAGGGCAGGTCAGAGTAGATGCACAACATGTACAACATGGTTTGTTATCCTTGCTGTTGGCTTTTCAGAGCGATTTTGTCTAGTTGTGCAAACGTCCAAGAATTAAGTCTCAGTAGATAGGGGATGCTGGATCATATCTGAGTCATCGAATCCTGGCGCAGGAACTAATCAGCTCCCCCCCCCAATCTCCCAAACTCAACTAGGGGTTGAGTAAGATCTAATAAACATTAACATAAAATGTAATGAATGTGCTAGGCTGGATCTGGTCATCAGAAAGCTCGTTCAGAATCATCTTGGTAATCAAGGCCTTAAATTAAGGTCAATGGCCTCTGTCTTACATTTTTCCCCGTTTTTTTCTGAGCACACACAAAATGTTATCAGGCACTTCTCATGATGTATTTTGTTTCAGTTTTACACAGTCTGCTGGAGGGTACAAGTAAACAACTGAGAAAAGAAATGTTTCTGTCTCTGTCTTTAAGAAGAAATGACGAGGCATGACTGTTCAGTGATTATATACACTGCTGCATAGGGCAAAATATCCAATTATTACCAGATACAGTAACTACAGCTTGCAGTCTCCCTTAGCATTCACTTGGGGGTTAATTTAACTATTTTATCAGAGAATACTATATATACACACACTACATGCTCTGTATATTATAGCCATCTTCAATAAACAACCTGAATTTGGAGCCTCTTACTTTTCCCTGACCAGGGCTATGAGCATACAGGTTCATACAGGCCCTGTTTAATTGAGATCATCACCCCAGCCTGATTGGGAAAGAACATCATAAAACTGCTCCTAGTCTAGGCCTCAAGGCCAGCGGTATTGGCCCATTGAAGAAATTGCATGTTTTGATCTTTTGTGCTAAATTGAAAAGGGCTGGGAACTGTATGATTGCATGAGGGCTGATTCCAGATCACCGTTTGCAATGATGGATTGAATCATTATTGTGTATTTGCTTGCTGGGTGCCCTTGTGGCAGAGCCTTGAAGCATCCTTGAGCACACATGTGCCTAGCTACAGCCCATACAAATGGAGTGTGTGATTCTTCAAAGGGGCCAGGAAGAGCTGTAGTCCCAGATGACCAGCCTCATTTGACCTCTCTGCATCCCACAGGGCGAACGCAGACACTGTGATTTATCTGCCCAGCCCACACTGCTCCTAAACCTCTGTTTACTGGAGTTACTGAGCTACCTTCTCTTTTTGTACCTATGTAAATTTGTTCGGAAAGTCATTCTTCATTTGTCATTCACCCTGTCTGTTGAGAACATTAACACTGAACACAAACATTGTCATACATTTATCTCAGAGGCATAATACCCATCTCTCCGTCTGTCTATTCATCCATCCATCCATCCATCCATCCATCCATTCATCCATCCATCCATCCTGCCATCCATCCAGCCACCCAGCCAGTCACCCACCCATCTATCCATCTAAGCTGCTCTTTCTGCTTATTTTTCCAAAATTAAATAAACCTGAAATGTGCATTAATGGGAGGTTAAAAAAACAACAAAAAAAAAATGTTGGACACAGTAATGCCAAACAGCCAAATTAGTATAATTGTGAATTTATCCATCCACTGCAGCAATTATCTCAGGCTTTTTGTGGAAGAATGAGCAACCACTTTTGAATGCTCAATGGGAAGGCTATAAACAAAGGAAGCGTACTGTCTGGGCTTTCATTAGTTCATTAGTTCACAGTAGTAAACAATTTAAAATATTACAATAACTGCCCATTGCTACATTTTTAGAAAACTGTCATGAACTTGAATGCCTCTGTCCACTCAAAATACTCATCAGTCTGAAAAATGAAAAATATTGATCATCTTTGAGTTAATAAAAAATTTAAATTAAAAACAAAAACCAGAAATACCTGTTACATTTGCTGTTTCAGAATGATTTTAGCTTTGAACATTCACTAATGATCAGAGAAAAGGAAGATTCCTGCCTGATTAAAAATTATGTAACCAGACTGCCTTAAAATTTGGAGTTACACTCAAATAAATATGCCAAAAAGGTTGTGATAAAAGCAAAATTTTTTGTTCCCTAAAGAATCTTTCAAAGAATGAGAGAACCCTCTGTGCAAATTAAACGGATGGAATTTCAAGGCAGCCTGGAGAAACAATTCACAGTGCAAAGGTTCTTTAAAGAACCAATTTTTTGGTAAATACCCTCTACTTTATAAAATCTTTAAAAAACAAATATCTATATCACACATGGTTCTTTTGGGAAGGAAAACAGTTCTTCTATTTAAAGAAGGCTTTTGGTGCTTTTACATTTAAGAATGATGTGAACTTTTAAGCAAAAATTCTACATTTTGTCAACGTATTATTTTTCGTTTGCATTCATTCATCTTCTGTAAATGCTTAATCCTCACTAGGGTCATGAGTACAGGTGCGAGGGACTCACCCTGGGTGGGGTACCAGCCCACTGCAGGGCACACACACACACACACACACACACACACACACACACACACCATTCACTCACACACTCACACCTATGGTCAGTTTAGAATCTCCAGTTCACCTTGCATGCATGTCTTTGGACTGTGGCAGTAACCAGAGACCCGATAGGAAACCCACGGCCAGGGCCAGGACCAGATTCAAACCCCAACCCTGGAGGTGTGAAGCAGCCACTGGTTACCGCACCACTGTGGGGCCTATTTTACATTTACATAAAACAAAAATATAACAGTTCACATTAACATGAAATATGAAGGTTATTTTTAAAATTATCAGAGTATTTGTCTCATACGGTACAGCATGAAAGAGTTACACTATGAACAGTACATTTAGGCTGAGTATCACACATTTTGAGAGAGAGAGAAAGAGGCAGGGAGGGCTAGATTTGTATTACAGTACACACCAACAAATTCCAAAAACATAAAAGCAAAGTCCAACATATGAAGGACACTGCAGTCTTCACACTAAAGATATTCTCCATAAGCACTAATGCTTGAAAGGCAGGGAGATGCTCCATACCTATGACATTGAAATGCTGTTTACAGTGGACTGTTTCATCAGGTAGATACAATATTTCTCTATTTCAAAGAACTAAACTTTAGATTTTGCTTTGCCTCAGCACTTGCCATCGATGCTACCCAACAAGTTATTATTTTCCATATGAGCATTTTTATGTTTCCACCTAAGGTCTATGTGAAAAATTGTTTCTGAAAGCAAATGGTCCTCAAAGAAAATGTTATACTCATACACTTCTCACCTCCTTGAGCCTTTTAAATAAACATTTACATCGTAATAGAGTGCCCCGTTCCACTTGCGGGTTATTTGTTTGTAGTAAGTGTGTGAGGCGAATAATACAGTGAGTTTGTTTGCGCAGCAAGGGCATTCTTTGGTCCAGCAGACTACACAACTCTCTATATGACTTCACAAGGTGAAAACTATAGACCAGACTGCTGGGACATTTGACTGCAGACTCACAGGAAGGGAAGAATATTGGCAACACCCTTACAATCCAGCCAAAGCTAGAACTTACGTGACAAACTTTCTTCTCAGCAAATGTTAACATTACTTATTCATCTGACTGACTCCAATTATGATAAGCATAAGTTAGAATTGGGCAAAGTCAGAGGAAGAACATGGCATCATTTGAAAAAGATCATTGTTTAAACCTGTGCAGTTTAGCTTATTCCCAACATCACTTCTTCCACCTGCATTGTTTTTTGTTAATCGTGTTTATTTGTTTTTACTTGTGTTGTGGCAGGTCTTACTTAAGATTTTTATTGCTTAGCAACTGTTTTCACATGTGTTAAATGCATGCGTGTTATCTTAGTTACTTTAATCAGTTCATTTAATTTTCCCTTAGTCATTTATCACTAATGTTATTCTTGTTGCTTTAACAATTCTGCTGCCCTAATTAATGTTTCCATTTTCATCCTCATCTCATGTGTACGGCATTGTGTTGTTTATTAGTAATGATTCTGTCTATCTCTAACAGATTTTTAGTGCTTTGTGTATAAGAAAAGTGTATCTTATTGTTAAAAGTCTTATAGTGACCACTGGAGCACAACTTAAGACTGATTTGGTGCTTAAGTGTAGTATTAAGTGTTTGAGCCCTAAATATTAGCATCTTCAGCTGTATAGAACCTGGAAATTGGTGCTATTTTGATGCCTAGCTGAGGTAGTGATGTAGGACCTGAGGACAGAACCAAACGATTTTCATTTCACAGAACATACAGGTAGGGTGGCAGTAGTGGCCCGGGTCCTTTTTGTTCTGCGTTTGCATGTTCTCCTTATGTCTGTGTGGGTTTCTAGCAGGTACTTCAGTTTCCTCTCTAAAGACATTTAAGTCAGGTGAACTGGAGATGCTAAATTACCCCTGGGTGAGAATGCCATGTGCAGCTTTTTAATAAGTGAACACCGATCAGCCAAAACATTAAAACCACCCACCTAATAATGTTTAGGCCTCCCTCGAGCTGTCGGAACAGCTCTGACCCATCAAGGTATGGATTCCACAAGACCACTGACAGTGCACTGGGGTATCAGGCACGTTAGCAGCACATAATTTAAGCTAATGTTTAGGTAGGTGGTACTTCAAAGCAGTTTCCACATGAATACCAGGACCCAAGGTTTCATAGCAGAACATTATCCAGTGCATCGTACTGTCATAGCCAGAATCAACTTTTTCAGCATTTGTGCTACAGTAGCTCTACTGTGGGGCTGGAACTGTAGGCCTAGCTTTTAGGTGCCCATGACCATCGTTGGTTCACCAATCATCCTTCCTTGGACCACTTTTGGTAGGTACAAACCACTGCTTACTGGGACCACCAACAAGATCCAAGATCCTTTTATAGTGTCTGCCTTTTGGTCATCATGTAAGTGGCCTAACAGCAAAGCAGCCTCCTACCTAAAGACTAAGTACATCCTTTCACAGTAACAGTATTCCCTAATGGCAGTGGCCCTTTCAGTAGGATTATGCATCCTGCCACACTGCAACAATTGTTCAGGCATAGTTTTTGACCACCAAACGGAAGAACTGAAAATTGAATTATTAAAATTTTGTAAAAACAAAAATAAATACAGAAATAATTTAATAAGTGAATTGAAGAAGAAACCTTTTTGGTTCTATTTTAGGTAACTATTCTGTTTATGAATTTATTTATGTATGAATTAACCAATTAGTTTATTTTTTAGTTTCACTACAAAATTGCATTATCAGACAATTCTCAGGTGGATCTGATTTTCTGATCTACTTATAGACTTCTGCACAGACTTGTGGAGTTCAAGTGCATGCATGCATTACAGTGAAAAGGGAGCACAAAGAAATACAGAAGAAAAAAAATAAAGTAAATATTTCAAGATTCTGGCTTTCACATTGTGATTGCAAAAGAAGAAATATTCTTAGTTTTCTATGCAATCTGTACTGGACCATTTATCATGAGATTTTGTCACAATGTAAATAGCAGCCTGCATTTTTAAAATGATCTAAAAAAAAAAAAAACCAAACACACACGCACACAATGGCAGTACATCGTTTTGCTAACAGCAATGATATTTAAGAAAAAAAACTGAAATGATAAACTTGTCTACCCTTGAGCACACCCTCAGAACTTGTCCTCTGGGAAATAAAGCATATTCAAGAAAATACTTAGCATCAAGGGTTGGAATTTCTCATTCCAAAACCACATTATATGTCCTTCATTGCAGCTGAGATTTTCATCAGACTGCCGAGTTTCCTACAAACACTAAAATCCAACTATTCAAAAGACTAAAAAGCAGCGGCATTCGGTTTATTTCCTCTTTGTTCTGGTTTGTACGTTACAATGCCAGTCATTTATGTACCAAAAAGAGACATTTGCCAAAAAAGAATGCACTACCTTGGCATTTTGTAACTTATCAATCAAACCGCTCAGAACTGGAAAACAAATCCCCACTGCAAATCAGGTTAACAACAGAATACATCTTGTTCATCTCTTGAGACATGACAGCTTGAATTTGGATGGCAAGAACTGTGTGTTAGTCATTGCCAATGCTGTGACACCTCCTGCAGCCTGTTTCTCATTTTCTTGAAGTGATGGCTGCAGGCTAACATCACTCCACTGCAGAGTAGGAAGCATGGAAAGTAAGTATTTATATTGAATGGTTTATATCAACATTGCATCAGTTAAACCTTATAGTAAAATCTTTTTTGTTGTTTGAATGGTGAATGAATGGTTTTACTAAAACCAGATGTCAAACTTTGTCATGCCAATACATGCCCATGAGCAGATTTGTTCTGTGTGGGGTCTTTTTGCATATTTTACTGAGAGGAAAAATTACATTATGTGGCTGCACAATTTATAAATCACAGCACTGAGGAAAACTGACAGTGACTTCCAGTTCTGCCTGAGACAAGGCCCCGGTAGATTGAAATTCTAATGAATAAAAGATAATCACTTGTGCAGAGCTTTTGTCTCGCAGACTCAGCTCGTTTTCAATTACAAGCAACCACTTCGCCCTCTGCTCTAGAACTGTAGAACACAGTAATATTTCAGCTCAGGTCATTTTCCATCTGGAACAAACCATGCTTTACGCTGAATGTACCATAGACACTGGCTCGTTAGGTTAAATGTAATGCAGATAAGATTGATACACTCAGACCTCTGATAACAGAAGAAGTAAAACCTTCAACTACTGTCCACTCAAAGATCTGCATGGTTGTAAATAACATTTGGGTTTTTTATAGTACCAACAGCATTACTGAGAAAAAAACAGCATTTTTTAACTGTAACTTTAACTTTAACTGTATGGGGAAAAGGTTGACACCAGCCAAGTAGGGTCGGGTCTTACTGAATGTCTTTCTGTTCTATGAGAACTAAATTTTGTGCTTTCCATTTTCTCATTTCGATTTCCCCCATTTTACTAATTTACTAATCCTGGACATATTGCAGCATGGCCTTCAAAGTTTCTCTAGGCCTGGATTACATTTTAATATAACTTTCTTTGTGGTAGAAAGATTTGTCTGCAAAGACACAAAATACACCATCTGTTTCTTCCCCCAAGCAATTAGACTCCTAAATCAGAACTAAATAAAAAATTGTATATCACAAACACACACACACAGAACTGCTTCCTGTCACATAGCATACACAGTTTTGCAGAAACAAAGAAAGTGTACTCCCCAGCCACAGCAAAACCCTGTATTTATTATATACTGGATATTTCCACTAATCCTGTCTCTGCTACTTGCTATTTTTGCATAATTACTTATAACTGTCTACCTTTGTGCATTTATCAACTTGAATACAATATCATTTATAATACTGTTTTAATTCTCGCTAGTACGGTTACTGATCTTGTCAAATGCTCTCTGTGTTGTCTGTTGAAGTATTGTACTGTTGCTCCACAAGAGCAGAGGATTTGCACTCTTGTAGTCCTTGCAGTTGTGTAGTCACCTACCAGATTTTGTCTTCTGAGAAAGAGAGTTACTGATCATGAAAACCTATTATGTTTTACAGTATGTGATGAAGACTAACTTTGCAGAGCAGCAACACTATAGTGACTGTTTTGATTGAAGTAGTGGCATAGCCATATCTGTACAGTGCTGTCCCACCTGGTCAGTGTCTTCAGTGTGCACAATTTTCAGTATTCTGTAAGAAAAATAGTCAGACAAACGAACAAATAGCTAGCTGGTGGACATGATGGAGAACGGACGCTAACACCAGCTGGGTATTTGTTGGGAGAAACAACAGGTGCCAACAACCAGGTGAGTGGGAAACAGGTGGAGAGGGAAGCGCCAGGCTCAGTGCCAGGGCGAACAGGATGACAGGCTTGTGGTTTGTGAGGCATGGCCATGACAAGCATTCTATTTATTAAATATTTATTTTTCATTCATTCATTCATTCATTCATTCAGTTTACCAGTGTAGTTCTGCTCTTGTTCTAAACAGTTGTATCTGTCTTTCAGTTAGACCCAAACTATTCATTTTTTCAGCGTGGAAATGTATTTATTTCACCACAGTTTTACCCCAGGAGGTCAAAAATGTATCATCTAGATTTAAATATATCACAGCTGAAAAGTACTGTATTGGATAGAAGGAGAGGCTTCATAAAACACAAACATGAATGAAAAGGTACGTATTATAATGCAAGCAGTTCTAATAATCTACATGCTGTACTTTGGTCTAATACTGTTCCAGTGTTTGTAATGAACTTTTCTTCTGGACAACCCTAAGAACACGTGCCACTTGCCAGCATCAGTATCACATCTATGTATGTGATCCATTTGCCTGATGTTGCTTGCACTGGCAACATTCATAGTTTCCACCCCAGCCTCATTATCAAATGCATAGGACTGTGGTGTGATTAAGGTCTATAGTCATATTCTCCTAGTGACATGGGACGCTATCCTGTCAACCAGCTATCCAGTCAGGATGATGAACATCCTCCTCCACATATTAGGGCTTGACAACAGCATGCCCCAGACAGATCTGACATGTATGACTGACAGTTGCCCTGTTTTAATAATGAGCAGGACCTAATTGTGAGCTGAATTATTGTCGTATTAAGATCCCTCATGTCTGCATCCATCAGCTTTACTGAGACTCATGACCAGCCACTGACAAGAAGGACATGGATCAATTTTGCATACATTTGTTGATCCACTTCATAGATATTTGCATGTACTATAATAATAACAAGAAGAAGAAGAAGAAGAAGAAGAAGAAGACTACTACTACTACTACTGCTACTACTACTACTACAATAGTAACTATTTGTGTAGCAGCTTTCATACAAGAAATTCAGCTTCAAGTGTTTTGTAGAAATGACATGCATTAAGTAATTGGCATAATTATGCCAAGTACTCAATAAAATGAAAAAAAATAATAAAATAAATAAAGTTTAACACTCAACTTGATCTTTATATTCGACTAGAGCGTACTTCTGACTAGAATGCAATGCCCAGCTACAGCTTAAATCTCAACAATATCTTTAAACTAGACTACTTTATGTCTGACGAGAGCTTTATGCTCATGAAACAATTTCCGGGCAAACTGAACAGATCAAAAGTAATAAATAATTCATATGTTTTGGATCATATACATATTATTTAGAAACCTATCCTGCCTGTAGTGTGTTCTGTAACTTTAAGCCATAACTGATAGACTATATCCCCAATTTTCTTTCAGGTGTGGCTAAAATATTTTTACTGAAGACCAGTAAAAAAAAAGTGCATAACTGTAATCCTATGAGTGGTCATGCTTTAGCAGTGAGGGGTCAATGTTTAGCAGTGAGGGGTAAAGAAGAATAATGTTTGTCACCATGTCAGTGTGGAAATTAAATCTGAAATCTAGGATAACACCAAGACTTCATCCAGGCAATTAATTTCCCCAGATTAATAAGCAGCAAGATTGATTGATTTATTTATCTATTTTTGGTTTGGGGCTGAAAAGCAAGGTTTTAGTTTGCGCTCATTTAACTTAAATCACTGCTCATCAGTTTATTTATTGCCAAAAGACAGATAGCAGTGTAGTTTATAGCTGCTGAATCATTTGGTTTAGCAGAGAAGTACAGCTGTGTGTCATCCACATAACTATGGAAACTCACATTGTGTCCCCTAATAATGTCATCAAGTGGCATCACTTGACATAAAACTCTCCCTTTCATGTATGTTTTATCTTTTATCAAATGCTGCGCTTAGGTCCAAGCGGCCAATAACTGAAGAACATCTTGCAGAGTTTAGTGTGAGCTTGCTGATTATTGTAGTAAAAGCAATTTCAATGATGTGGCATGTCCGGAAGCTGATTCAAATTCCTCCATGATAGTATTTTCTTTGAAGAAAGAATTTTTTTGTACTGAGACTAGCTTACCAAGGATGTTACTCATAAATGGAAGGTTGGAAATCAGCCTATAGATGGTCAGTGCAAAGTATATGGGAAGATGCCTGTTTGAAGAAATGTATTTATATTCTGGAGGACATGACTTGAAACACCATCAAACATTTGCAAATGCTGTAGGGACAGGGTCAATCCTCCATCAAACTATAAAAGTAACTTAATTTAATAATTGACTGAATATGGACAGTTCACTTGTAAATAAAACCCACGGCTTGGTTTAAATACAATTTATCAAATTATTGATATAAGAGCCATCAAGAGTATGAAGGAAAACCTGCTGGGACAACAAGGAAATTTATCTCAACATGCTGGACACAGAGGCTGGTTTTAGTCTAAAAGTTTAATGGTGTTTGCTAAGCAATGTAGCTGGCCACCTTAACTGTTCTACTGTTTGCTTGTGCAACATACTCTAGTTCTAACTAATTTAAGCTTAAAGTTAGAAATGCACATCTCTTGGTTTGTTTTCTTAAAGAAAGACTTGATCTTTTCATTCAGTGGAGGAAACAGGACTACTATTTGTTTGGTGTCTTTTATAGGGACATTTCTTCCGCAAAAAAAATGGAAATGACCACTTAGCCCCTCTTGTTTGGGCCTATAGCACTCTCCACAGTTATTATACACTCTCCAAAAAATTTTTTTGGTGAGTGAAATAACATCACAATTAAAAAAAAACCCACTTTAAGAAATATTTGTTTACATGTAATCATGTGTGCTTTAATCTTCTAACATTTCACAACACTGGAGAATACAGAGAGAGGGATCTTTGACAATTCCTATTTCTCTATATCTCTGTATCATCCAGAGTTCTGGGTCCTCTCTTATGCACTCTCCTCTTCAACTCACCCCACAGGTTATCTGTGGGATTTAGGTCTGGGGACTGAGATGACCATGCAAGAAGGTTGATTTTGTGTGTGGTGAGCCATTTCTGTGTTGATTTAGCCATGTGTTTTGGATCATTATCCTGCTAAAAGAACCAGTGACAACACATTTTCAGTTATCTGGCAGAGGCTACCGGATTGTATTTAAAATGTCCTGGTATTTCAAAGAGTTCATAAAGTCAAGTATTATAACAAGATTCCCAGAGGAGAAAGAGGCCCAAAGCATCACAGATCCTCCAGCAGACTTAACAGTGGGTATGAGATGCTTTTCTGCCTATTCATCCAGACCCACCTGGAGTGGTTGTTGGCAAAAAGCTCAATCTTAGTCTCATTTGACCAAAGCATACGGTTCCAGTTAGTCCCTGAAGTGTTTAGGAAACTCCACACATTTGTTTGTCATTGTAGCTTTTTCTTGTAGGCATTTCCTGCCTTACTTAAATAGCATGTTCTCTATATAAGTACACCATTTAGCTTCAGAAAATGCCATTCCAACCCTATGTGTACTTGTGTATGTGGCTGGGCTGACAATAAACTCTCTTGAATCTTGAATCTCTTGTGTTTCCCATTTCAAAGAGAAATGGGCCGCTGTGTCAAGTCATATTCATACCCCAGGAACACAGGAAGTCATGGATTGCTAATTAAAAGTCTCTGGACACTCAACTTAAAATGGTAAGATAAAATGACAAATTCTTCTGTTAAATTTATTTTATAGGAATTGTTAGGGGTGTCAATAATCGTGGCACCAGCAGTTTTGGTAAAGATAATTATTTCTTAATGATGGATTAAAAATAATATTTTTTCAGTGTGAGACTATGCTAGTGCAATAAAAAAAGAATTTATTTTAAGGCTTTTTACACATCTTTATCCAATAATTGTGGAGGGTGCTGTACATAAGCTTTACCCAGAGCAGCTTGTATTAGGTGAATATGTATAGTGACTGAGAGAGGTTGGAGGCCAAAACAATTAACTTAGACTTGATGGTTGAAAATCTAGTTTTGTACATCTTTGTAAATATTTATCTTTTGTAAACATAATTTTTCTTTTGTTATCTGGGACTTGGTTTGGGATTTTTTTGTTAATCACACTTGTTGATTGTTGATCCCATTAATGCAATACAGGTGAATTTTCATATGGGTATGTTTTTTGTTTACAACATTTCCTCTGGGTATATCTCAGCAGCAATACTGGCTCTAACGGAAGTTTTGTTTTTGTAGAACAATGCAGGGACTGCAGGTGGGTTGGGGACTGTGTTAAGTGCTGGTAGGTAGTGGTACTCGAGTTTCAAACATTCTCTGTAATAATCTTTGCAAAGTCATCCTTTCTTGACAGACATATAGCCTTTAATACACAATCTAGTTTTGTTGTGTGTATCACACTGAACTGTGAACCTAGTTTTCTTCCATTATCTTCTCTTAATCACATTAACAGTGCTATTTTTTTTAAAAATCTCATTAACAGTGCTATCGTGACATTCTGTCACTTGAGCTTTTTCCAACCTTTAGTGGAGAAGCAGTATTTAAAGCAGATGACAAGACATTGCTGAAAAAGAGCAGTCCCTCCTGTATGACTTCAACGTTCTCATAATATTAGCGAGCCTTGATGCAGCCTTCAGCCAGACAGGAACCTTTTTTATCTGGAAATTTATTTTTATTCACTGTTAGGAGTAGCTTGGCATCAAAAACACAGTGATGGTCAAATACCGAAACATTGTCAATTTTACTATCAATGCTAACCCTGTTTATATTACTAAGTCTAGAATGCTCCCATGTTGATGCCTAGCTTCTTTTGCATGATAGATAAGCTGAAAGCTACCCAGTAAATTTCAAAGCTTCATGGATTTGGAGTCTCTTTATTAATATGGATTTTCAGGTCTCCATCCATAATCATCCATCATATCTAGTGATATCTAGTAAGAATGGCTCTGAGAATTCCTGTAGAAATAATGATCTTTATGGCTGATATAATGTAATGATGAGCACTGATTATTTCCTTTTGAGCTAAAGAGCAAGAAATTCAAATGAAGTAAATTAATTCAGGTCAATGTCATTACACCCAAACTGTGCAAAGAAAATGGCTGCAATCCTACTGTGCTACACCAGTACCAACATACCGGTAGTGCTGTGTAGCCAGGTCTCAACAACGAACACACAAAACAGTGATGAGATTGTTACCCAAAAAGGATTTTTAGCCAGTGATCTAACATTAAAAAGGGTTTAATTCAGTGAGAGGAAAAAAGAGAAAAAGCTATGGCTGAACACTGACAAATTTAAGGTTGCTGATTTGTAACTGATTTAATGCAGCAAGCAAGTGCAATTGTAAAACAGGGAAACTGCAGTTAAATCAAACACATTGTCCTGTATTGATATATGTTGGTCCTGCGCTCATAATAATAATGTGTTCTTGCAGTTCTGCTCCTGATCACACCTGATGAGCTACTTAATAAGCCTTTACTGGGTTACAGTGGTGTGTTATAGCAGGAAATAGTCAAAATGTGGAGAGCAGAGTGGGCCCAAGAAAAGAGTTTGGAACCCTTATGCACTAAACATCCTTTCAAATGAGTGTAAAAAATCTTTTTAAAGTTGAAAGAACTGCCATATAATTTACATTCAGGTTCTGACCTAAAGGTTTTTACCTAAAAATGTACAATGGAACCAAAAACCATTTAGATTCCTTAATATCTGAATGTAAATTGTTGTTGTTTGTCTACATTAGTTTGTCACTATGAGCATCTAATCCTCACCATATTGTTTGCCCTTTACTTTATTGCTATGACATGTGCAGCTTGTATTTTTCTCTTTGCTCCTATGTGCTGGAACCCGAGAGCTGAGGGAAATAGTCAACGTCACTTGTTTCTGAGAGCACCAGATGGTTTTGTTTCTTCCTGCAAATAAACAAAAGTCTGCTCTCTCCCACTCTCAGAAGTGAAAAAAAAAACAGTAATTCGGCATAGTCTCTGACATTACCGCTTAATTCCTCTGTAAATACACCACAGTGCACTAGCACCTGCTGCCCTCCAAACCAATGTTCCTGTTCCTTTGCAGGGATAATTTTAGAAACATGGCTCTAAACAGTGAGGGCTCTTTCACACGTCTCTGTTTACGAGTCCACTTCGATCTGCGCGAGCGATGAGTATGGTGCATCAGGCCAGCAGCACATACGCCAGGCTAGCCTCGCTGAGGGCCACAGACAGAGCACCCGGTGTGTGAGCAAACACGTCAAGGTCAGACCACTTTGCTTGGGGAGATTTCTCTCCATATCGTTCCCCCTCTCCCTCCCTCACCACTTCTCTCCCTCGCACTCAATCTCTTCGCTCAGCAGGCTGTTTCGGCAATTTCATGAAAAACACTGTCCTCTGAGAAAATTATGTCGTTCATGATGCTCAGCTCCAAGTTATCAGCATATACAGCTTCGCCTAATTGCCACTTTCTTTCATTTGCTGGTTTACAAATGTGAATTTCATGTTTTTGTTTACATGGAAGTGTTTATTGATTTGTTTGGTTCACTGGGGAACGAGGCAATAAAAATATTGTGTTCTGCTGAAAGTTTGCACCTAATAAAACACTAAACAGTCACTTTTTGTTTCTGCACTTTGCCACTTATTTTTCCTTTTCTGTTTCTTTTGCACAATTTTCCTGTGCAAAACTGAGGGGTTCATGAAAGAATTTTTTTTCTTTGTAGCTATTCTTCTTATTATTATCCTTGCCATTAAGCAATTATTTAGCTTTTTGTAAACATTTTTTTCTCAAAATGTTAAATAGCTTCGGTAGCAGATCTAAATAGCAAATGCTAAAATGCAAATGTGACTTTCATATCAACCCAGATGTTTTATAAAGGAAACATGGCCTTGGATGGCTAGAACTGAAATATGAGCTCCAGTTGCAGAGCACATCTTTGTACAGGCAGGTGGTGCTTTCAGATGGAAGACCACCAATACCCATTCACAGACCTGTTTATAATACCTTATACTATTTCTAGTGAATTGAATGTTACAAAATTGAATTGAATTGTATAAAATGCCGTGTTTAAGGTAACATTGAGACTGAAAGTAGTTTTGTTATCTTGATACACTGTAGAACTGGAAAAAGTGTTTGTGAGATTTAGATCGATGAACACAGCCTTTGGTCCTCTTAACTAAGATAAGATAAGATAAGATAAACCTTTATTAGTCCCACAAGTGGGAAATTCATTTAGTAATGGCAAAAAGTGGACAGTACAGAGTTAAGAGCAGCAAAATTGAGAAAAAAATAGAATAGAATAAAAATAAAAATAGACTAAAGTACTATGTAAGTACTATGTAAATAAAAATAAAAAATTCTCTCAATATACAGTCTAAGGATGTACAGTATAAAATCTAGGAATATAGTGTGTATAGCTGTATTGTACAAAATATACAGCTATTTATTTTTAATGCTTTGCTTAACTTTACTTTAACTGGAATAATATCAGTTAAATGTAAGGTCAAACAGCATTTTTATTGTGTAAGTTTAGCAAAATAGTAACTTCCAAACTGAATTTACCTAAAAAGTTTTTGCAGAGCACAAAAAAGAAACTCTTCTTACAAAATGTAACACATCATGAAGCACCTCGACTAAAAGACCCTCGACTAAACATGCAAGAAGGGAGTTGCTGTCCTATTACAAACAAAAGGAGTGACCATAAAAGTCCACAAGATCCACAAATCAAAACCAAACTTTATAACTGTGAAGAAAATGCTTAAAGGACTATTAATGCTTATATAAGAGATATTCATCAGGGATTGGTTGTACCGACTGTGTCAGGTCGTAAGTTTTACCAACTGGTCATAAGCTGAGTTTTTGCTAAGACTGTAGAGTAGATTTTATTCCTTTGTGGGAGTGAGCATAAAGTCAAATGAATTTTCTAGGCTGGTAATTGCTTTAAAAATGCTTGTTCTTTGCTTGTCAAATCGCTGTTACACACCACACTAGTTACAGTTCTGCTGCAACTCAAGTGTCTAATTGGTGTGATACATAGCACTGCTTAAAGCTGCAGTAAATAACTCTGACAAAAATAACTGTCATATTTGTTAAAGCTGTCACTATGTCCGAACATCAGCTAACTTGATTTATGACTTGAGGACATGTCACTTGATGTCTGAAAATCTTTTCACATTTTAAAACTTTTTCAAAGTTAAATCCAAAGTGAATATTTGTTGTTACATTCATTTATTGTCAGAAATACCCTTTTCTCATTTTCTGCTGTGGGTTTGATAGCTGTGTTGTGTGAAAACGTCCTCACCTCACCTGAACTAACTACAAGCAGAAGCAGAGTTGGCAGTAGTTTAAGCAGACTGATACCACTGAGACCAAACTATGTTCCTGTCCAGGCAAAAGTAAGCATGTTGCTAATCAGGGTTGCTATCTCCACAACACTGTCGCTGGGCCACGTCTCCATATAAACAGAAACACAGCAGTCTCAGAACTCATGCAGGGATCTCAGGTTACTGGAATCGGGTGTAGTCCAGTTTATTGTCCAGGAGCAAACATCAGTGACCAAGCTGGACAGGATAGGAAGCTGGCTAGCGTTAGCTTTTAGCCCATCATGGACCCCTGCCTTCATGCTGCACTTCTGCTTCCACACGAGTCCACTTCCTCACACATCACTTTGTGATGTCCCCCAGTCAGCAATATCAGTCTCAGGGCCTGGTCCTGGGCAAGTCAAGGCCATGAAGCTTTTCCAGCAGTCCATCCTCCATGTAAGTTTCTTGTTTATATCTTAGTTGTACAAGAGACTGGCATAGACATGTGCATCAGTCATTCCGATGCACATGCCTGCAGAAATTTGGTGTGAAACTCCAAGCAAAAATTGGATCCCAGAGAAGCTGCTATGACCTAGCGCGCTGCCATCTTGGTCAAAACAGTCGATGGTATGTAGTAAACACTCATTAGACACACTCTAAAGAGGAACACTCCTTGACAAACATTGACCTACCTAGTAAACAAAACTGCATTTTCTTGTCAATTTGCATGTGCATTATTATATCTACCAACCAAGAAAATAAACTGTGAAGTCTCTGTAGATCCGGCATATTTCCTTTTTTCTAACCCTAACCCAACATCTAACTGCTCAGGTCTGCATCACAAGTATCTTGCCTCAAATGCTCAAACACACCGACTCAAGCATCTCTCAAAGCTTTGTTGACACAGCTGTCAGTCCACACTCAGAAATCTCTGAAGGACAGGAGACTTTAAAACTGTAACACCACATATCTTGAACTTTAAACAGTTTATGACTGATTAAAAATATTCCCTCTTTAGTTAAAATTGGGCAAACTGCCCAACTGAGTCTCCTCTCATTACAGTTAGCTGGACATTTAGCTAAGCTAACCGGTTCCACTTAATTCGGAGACAGGCTTTTAGTTTAAAGCCTTAGTGTAGGAGTCAATTTACAAAATTTAACATTCAAAATAAAGTAGGCCTGAATCTGTTTTACAACCTTCAATTATCTGCAGTTAATCAAGAGAGATGCAATAAAATGCCAGAACTCATCACTGTTAGCTTAATGCTAATGTTGCACACAAAATTATATTACTAGACTATCAGAAATGAGGGTTTTCCTTTCGGAGCTAATGTGTATGGTAAAGTTACTTTCAATATATATTCTCTGCATTAATGCTATCTTTTAGTGTACAAAACCATAAAAAGTTTAGATGTGGATTCAAGCAGATGAGCAGAAGCGGATTTCTGAACTTTGTACAATGATAAGTAATTTTTTTCATTAATCACAATAACATACACAGGAAGAAAACCTCTTCACATACTATATGAAGAAAACCAAATGAACTTTGAAAATATTGTATTTTCTAAAATACCACCTCATAATAAACAAAACATGGAGTATATTAACATGGGCCTTGAGTAAAGAACTATTGATAATATTGCTGATATCAGTGCATTCTCCTGGACCTGTGGCAGTGATACGGCATCACACTCACAGAAGGGTTTCTAAAATGAGGTGTCAGTGGGAATTAGGCAGGTGGCCGAGGGCTCAGCTAACACCATCATGGCAGGACGGACAGATCCCAGTGGCACTTGCTATAATCAGACCTGATCTCACAGGAGTCAGGAACCAAAATTGGTGCTGATGCGGTGTTTATGTCAGAGGGCCAGTGCATAAAGCTATAATTGACACGGATCTTTGCAGGCATATGTACACTCACTCCCCCGTGCTCTTTGCAGAATGCACCGCAAAAGCATACAAACATTTGTACACTAAAATCTTAGATGTGCAGATTCTAAAGGAAAGTACTGTAAATTCTGTTCATTTCTAGAATATTTTCAAGAAAATGAATTTTACTCAATGCATGCTTTACTTTCTTCTCGGCAGCTGGGATGTTAAAGCCTCTGTGGGCAACTGGGAGTACAAAACGATGTTATTTTTAGGGTTATACATATTTGCCATTGTTCTTTAGGGCTATGCTTTGAAAAAAAAATGAAAACAAATGAAAAAAAAACCCTTGTGATTGCCCGTCTAATGCACATAATGTATCTGAATGCAGATTATTTATTTTTCACTTCTCTGATACATTATTCAAATGCTTCTCATTACACAGATGATTGGGAACCAATTATTCCTGGGCGATATACAATTTTTAATTAATCTGAATTTACATAGCGTGCGTTTGGAATTGACATTGTTATTTTTAATCTAAGGGAATTTGACTGCATTAATGGTTCACACACCGCATTGGGGCCAGATGACGTGCAGCTCTGAAGGCTGTGCCGTCTCCTCCGGGCCTGCAGGAGGTGCTGTGAGGAGCCTAGGGGCGAGGTCAAGGCCATGACAGCCATGGCCTGCGGAGCACACCTCACTGGAGAGACAATTAGAGCAGACAGAGGAGAAGGATTACCACGAGGAGTGATGAATTACTGCAGCCTCGCAGACAGACACATAAAATAGCCTCTGGTGCATTCCTCTAACAGACCTCCGCTGTCCGGCCCATGCATTATGACAACCAGGCCTCAGTAGACTCATAGAGGTTGATCTGCTCTCGGAAAAAGGAAAACGGTCCTTGTGGAATTAGGCAAGAACATCCTTGTGGTCTTCCATGAGGGTTTTGTCATTTGCACTAAAACCGGAGAGAAACGGGTGAAAAAAGCAAATAAACAGGGAGTCTGTACTGAAAGCAGTGAAGGCTCACATTTATTGAACACAAACAACGATTTTGAAATTAGCATCTTTTCTTCAAAAATGTAAAAATACTTTTGCAACACTGCAACCATTAATAGCCTTCTTAATTCTAATCGCAGACCCTTTATCTCCCCAAAACCTTCCAGAGCATTTTTTTTTTTTCAAATGTTCAGATTTTTTTTTCTGTCTAACCCAGATTTGACATGACAATAAATGGAAGCATTCAGTGCTAAGCTCTAGTCTTGAATGGCTGCTATTTAGGGGGCGCTAATCCTGTTTTTCAGCCAGAGCTCAGTGCTGTGAGTAATATGTGGGTGTGCAAGGCAGTTGGAGACTCTTAATACCCTGCTATGATGTTCCTCTCTGGGCTTTGTGACCCATGAAACAGCGCACTTTGACGTGGGCGGTTCTGAACTGTCACACATTGCTGATTGTCCTGACACATAGGTAGCATGCACATTTTTCCTTGCATGTCTAACAATTACCAGTAGTGAGTATCACCACTGTTATCATGCTTGTCATCATGGCTATTCCATCCATAACCATTACCGACATGTTTATGATGCTGACTACCCATCATGTCCAGCTTGAGGCTGATGCTGTATTCAATTTTTTTTAAAAAGAAGGAAAAAAAAAAAACAGGACCACATTTTTTTTTTGGTCATTTGTTTGCCCATGTCCTCGATTGGTATTCAGCGTGAGTGTTTGCCCCTGGACAGCAAGAACAAGACCCTGACCAGCAGCATCACCTCCCTCTTCCTGTCCCCTTTGTTCCAACCAGGGCAGTCTGAGGGTCACCTGGCTTGTAGGTTATTTCTGATCCCTATCTGCAGTTTCAATAGAAGCAAGTTCCAAGGCCATAGCTATTAACACAGTCCATTCAAGCATCTAAAGCTGCACTCACTCCATCCCTTTCTGTGTGTGGGGGGAGAGTGTGTGCATTGCATGTTTTAGATGAGTGCACATCTATAAACAATGCAGTCGAAACAACTTTGAAGACGGCCACTTCTTTTCTCTACAGGTGAACTATTCAGTACTGTTGGAGTGCTGTGTAATTTCAATGTATTTTGATGAGTACACAGCTTAAAAAAATCTAGCAAGTGCTTGAGTACTAAATGATTTAGTTCTTAGTACATCCAGCATTTTTCCTCAGAGGAAATGAAGTTTGTTAGACAGCACCCTCTTCTTTTTGGGGGATTATCTTGGTCTAAATGGGGTATCCAATCTTATTTACACAGGGGTGCAGGTTTTCAGTGGTGCAGGTTTTCATTCCAAGTAAGCAGGAGTTCACCTGATTCTTCTTGTTTAATCCGTTGGTCTCAGACTTGACCGTGTGAACTCCTACTTCATGGAATGAAATCCCACTTTCACTTTGACCCCTTTGAGGACAAATACAGACCCCCTGGTCTAAAATAATCTTATAAACATCCAAAGTAAGAGGTGTGACCTCCCACTAAGCATCCGAGAGGCTGTCACTAACATAACCTGTTGAATTTGAGCACAAAAAACAAATGTGTTCAAATGTGATATGCGATTAAGATGTAACAGCAATATTTTTATATTTATCCCTGAAATATATTATTTGAATAAAATATGCATAATAGAAAGTACAAATCCGTCAGAATGCTACTTGAGTACATTGTTGCTGGATTGAAAAAAAACTTTCATAATGAAAGAATCAATGTACATGATCCTTAAAAGCTTAAAAGCTGTTTATATTGACTTACACACACATTCCTACCTTGATGAGAAAAGGTCATTTGTTACTACCCACATATGGACAAGACACATTATGAACATTTTATGACCTTTTAAATTAAATGTTAAAAGTACAAAAACAAAACAAAAGCAAATGTTTACAACAGTCAAATAAAACATGACTAAAATAAATAGGATGTATAGACTATAAAATTAAAATGATATTGACTAAATAAATAGTATACCTTTCCAGCATGAGTGACTCTTTAATAATACCACTAGTTCTGCCACACGGTTTTGTCTTTTAGTTTGATGGTAACTGTGTGGATGAGATATTTAATTCCTGTGGAAATGATGTGCATCCTGAATCAAATACAATCAAGGCACGATTTTCTCTGTGTATTTTATTTGCCCCTTAATCAACTGGATAACAATGATGTTTTAAGAAAGCAAAATTAAATGCTGATTGCTATGTAGGTTCAAAGCACAAAATGAATCCTATTTCAGGTCCGTGGTATTCATCTGGCTTTTTGGCTAAAACATTCTACTGGTACAACAGACATTTTTATGTTATTATTTTTATTTAAATGTAGTCTACCATTCTTCTGTTGCTCCTTCTTTTTCATTTTTACTTTCAGCCATTACATTAAAACGACCTGTCAAATATTGTGTTGGTTCACCTTGTGCTACCAAAACAGCTCTGATCTGTCAAGCTATGGACTGCAGAAGGTCTTCGCTGGTGTGCTCTGTTATCTGGCACTAAGACATTTTCAGCAGACCCTTTAAGTCCTGTGAGTTGAGAGGTTGGGCTACTTCGATTGAACTAATTTGTCATGATGTTTTGATGTTCACATGCCCATTGTTGGCACTTTCGCAGTAGACAGGCATCAGCATGGGCATTCTGACCAGTCTGCAGCCACACAGCCCCATGCACATACCATTTGCGGGATCAGACCAGATGGGCTAGCCTTCACTCCACAGTTTTGGTAAGTACTAACAACTGCACTGGGAACACCCCACAAATCTGTTGTTTTGAAGATGCTTTTACCCAGATGTCTAACCATCACCTTTTGGCCATGTTGGCCTCAAAGTCACTCAGGTTCTTTCACTTGCCCATTTTCCAACACATCTACTTCAAGAACCGACTGTTCACATGCTACCTAATATATCGGATTGCTAGGTGCCATTGTAAACAGATAACCAACGTTCTTCATGTCACTTGTCAGTGGTTTTAATGTTATAATTGATCAGTGGCTATGAAATGGAAAATTCACAGCATGATTTAAGACCTTGGGTGAACTTGTGCTACTTGCGTGAGCATCTTCTTTGACGTCATTGACCGATAGCCACCTACATGAAATTAATTAAGCAGGAAATGTTTGCTTTACCAAATCCGGCTTTCCCCAAGAAAGGAAGAACTTTCTTTGTGATGAATATTGTTCCTTCAGCCCTAAAAATATGAAAATGAACTTTTTTCTTAGAAACACCATGTGCTCTCGTAGCACTGTGGTAAATGTCTATGCGTCTGCATGCTTGAGAGTGTGTGTAACCTCCCGCCGCTGCTGGCGGTCTCATTCTGCTGCTCAGGGGGGCTGCTTTCAGAGGCGGCTGCTGTGATTGGAACAGTAATGGATTAGCCCTCTCTTTCTCACTGTGGGCCTCCAGATAAGGCTGGCATTCTCCCTCTCTCTCTGCCTCGCCAGGTCCTGGGTTATCTGCTGTAGGGCTTCACTGAGACAGAACCTCTGCCAAGAAGGAAGCCGCAGTATTTCCAGCATGTGTCAGGGTGTCGGTGACAGCTTCTTTAATGCAGATAAGCTTCTCTTTTCCTTTGCTCTGAGGAGAAGAAGAAAAGTCTGGTCACAAAATAACAGCCTCTCACATGCAGGGAAGAACTAGCCAGGCTAGATGGCTGATGGGCATCTTTATACAGCTGAGAACACAGTGGGTTGGGGGATGCAGGGTGGTGAAAGGGGCTTTTTAATTGCTCATTGTCCCCCAAAACTGCTCATTCTATTTGCATACAATTACTGTAAAGAAAGTGCGTCCAGGATGAAAGAGGTATGAGAAGCCAAATGGGAAGTGGCTGACAATTTAATAGGGAAGAGCTTTGTGTGGTTCTCATTAAGTCCCTCTATGTCACTGTTTCTTCCAGAAGAGATAATGTAATACTGTGTACAGATAATCTCAGGAGAAATTACAATTTCTTCCAAAGTGAAGTGCAGAGCTTAGTTATAGTAAATGTGTGTGCAACTCACATTAGCCCTGCAAGCATCATCAGATTCACTATATTAACTTGTCATTGAGAAGGGTATGATATGATCAGGGTGAGAATGTATTATAATTATGAATATACACACATTGGGCTCCCGAGTGGCGCAACTGTCAAGTGCTGGCCCTGTCATCAGGATATTGTGAGTTCAGTCCCCAGTGGTGATGCAGTCATCCGTGGCCGGGAGTCCAAGAGAGCACAATTGGCTTCACACTTTCTGCATGCGGTGGGATGGCCCTCCCCCTCCACCCTTCACTCGATGCAGTGCTAGCCAACATGGGCATCTGTTAGCTGCTATAATAGAATTTACACCAGTGTTCTCCTCCAGGTGTGTTAAGCTGTTCAGTACCCTGCATTAGTTGTAGTTCAAAAAGATGCAGTGACTAGTTTCACGTGACTCAGAGGAAGCATATGCTTACCCTCCCATTGGGCAGTAAGTACGTAAGTAAGTAAATGTGTGGACACACAACCCTGCATATTTTACATTCATTGCATTAAATATTACAATATTTTTCCCCTGTACATTTACTTTTTAAATATCCTATATATATTATGATTGTACCTTAATTGAGGTACAACTCGTCAGAGTGTGTATTTAAAGGAAATATGTGAAAATGAAGACCGAAGAGCATATTAAAGAAATTAGAGCTCAAGACATAGACAAGTACAAGATGAAAGGCTTCAAAATAATATCCAAGTTTTTGGATTACCCAGTGAGCTCCGTTGGATCATTTTGAGAGGAAATGGAAGCTGCTTCATACCACAAAAGACTGCCTGGACAAGACTATCCCTCAAAACCCAGAGCAAGAAGGGGGCTTGTGAGGAAAGCCATAGCGAGGCCACAATAAAAGGAGTTACAGAGTTCAGAGGCTGAGACTGGAGTAACGGTGCATCAGACAATAATATCAAGAGCTTCGCATGTAACTTGTCTGTAAGGGAGGGTGGCTTGAAAGAAGCCATTACTGAAAGCAACATAATAACACAGCAAGAAAAGGTTTTGTGGTCAGAGGCGACTAAATGGTGCATTTTGGCCAAAATCTTAAGCACAAACCAAACACTGCCCGTTCCCCAAAAAACATCATCCCAAAAATGAAGTATAGGGGTGGCAGCATCATGTTGTTGTGACCTTTTCCTCAGTGGGAACTGAATTTTTTTATTGAACTGAATAGAAGAAGGGATGCAAAACTCCATTCAGATACTGCAAGATCTGATCAGTCACTACACTACAGCATGAGAGAAACTTCACCTTTCAGAAAGACAAGAACATCAAGCACAAAGCCAAAGTAACAAATCAGTGTGAATGTTCTACAATGGCCTTGTCACAGTCCAGCTCTCAATCCAGTCGTGAATCTGTGGTTCGACCAAGCATTAGTCTGCAAGTTTTTATTTATTTCTTAAGAGATCTACTGAAGAATAGCTGTTAACTTTGAGACCATATTGCAGTTAAAATAATGGCTGGAGCAACCAGTGTAGATGTTATTTGTTATACAAATCTGATTACTTTAAAGGGGATTGAATGCTTTTGCACTGTATATGTTGTCTAGGCACTGTGTCTATTGTCACTGTCATGAGAAAATGACTTGGCTCTATTTGTGTTTGCTTGTTTACATCCTTTTTTCCTTCTTCTTTAAATCTATTTTTGGCAATGATGATAAATAGATCAGTTCCTGTTAAATGGTAGATGAAGATACCGCACTCTGATAAGGATTCCATTAAAATACCCACCCTTCTTTACTGACAAAAACAACTAGCAATACTTAAGTACATTGCTTGCTTGGCACTAAAAACCCATTAGTCAAATAATTTGCAGACACTTATGAGTAATGAGGTTTGTTCATGCGCAAAATTTTCCAAATTTACAACCGATGATAGCTTTTGACATTAGTACATGAAATCAAGTCTTGTGTAATGTATGACATTGTAAATATAAACAGTTTTGACAATAAAAGAGTGCCTTCAAGGCAAATATAGGTCTATATTGTGCTTCCCCTTAAACCTGACATTTCACCAAGCCAGTATTATTTTGTTTGACTCTGGATTGTGTTTGTGAAAGAGCATACTGAAAGGCATGCTTGTAAAAGCTCTCTGTGTGTCGACAGATGGAAGTCTGAATCAGAGTGCCTCTTTGCTGTAGATGGAGCAGTGCATGTAGATGCTCTGTCCTCATACAGCAGGCCACCTTCCATTACCTGCCATAGGGCAGTGAGTGGCCCTCCTAGATTGTGTTCAATAGTTTTCAGGGGAGTGAAAATAGCCTCCAGGCTCCCATAGCATATTGCAGTCCAAACTCTAGCCTTTTTCCATTGCCATGGCAACCTCTGCGTGAGTGTTTGTGCTGCCCAATTATCTCACATATTTGGAGGAGAAATGTGGGATACCTGCTGGCACTGACCTATTGGGTTAGAGTCCTACTGGAAGAGCACAATTCCACTCAACTGATGGCTATCTTGAGTATTTTTATGTTTTTACAGGATATAACAGATTCTTGCTGAATTTAGTTATCACTTGTGCATATAGAAACACCTTTTGTTCCTCACCTATATATATATATATACAGTATATACATATATATATATATATATATATATATATATAGGTAAGAAAAAAAGGAAAAAAATATATATATACATATAGGTGAGGACAGTTCATAGGTGAGAGTGTGAAAAAGGAACAATACATTAGTGTGCAGTGATGTTTTTCCTAGGTATTCTAAGATAATAAGGAATGCACAGATTGGGGTGGAATGTGAGAAATACATGGTGAGACAAATCAGAGGGAGAGAGACAGACTTTTTCATTCTAACAAGCTCATAGATCAAAAGATATGCTGATGATTTGAAGTTTTCTCAGGCCTCTCTAAGTGCTCTCCCTTCTTTTCTTTCTGTTGTGTTTCTGTCCTTTTCTCTACATCTTTCACTCCTCTTGCTGGTGTACATTCTCCCTGGAAGCTGGATTTAAACAGAGAGCTCGAGAATTCTAACAGCATGATTAGGACACATGAATATAGCCGAATGTTCACACTGAAAATGTGAATATATATTTTTCCTTCCATAAAATCAAGAATTCAGGTTGTGAACTAGATGCTGTGAGAAAGAGAGAGAGAGAGAGAGAGAGAGAAATATGTACCGGCAAATATTCTGAATAATAATAAGATTTAAGAAAAATAGCTGTAGGGAGCATGATTGACCTTTTTCTAATATAAATGCTGTAACCCCAGCTCCAATGTATGCCTTATATGTCTACAGTAGCCATTTCTTCTCACCTTGAAGGGTTTAATTAAATGAAGTTAGACAGGAGCACACTGTGTTTTGTCTAAATATATCTCGTAATGTGGTTCAGGGGCACCAGCTCAACCCCTGGAGGACTAGGAGTGACAGACATCGTATTTTTAAAAAAAAAGGAAGAAAGGGAAAGCAGATGTGAAAGAAGCGGCGTCTTCCCTTGATTAATGTCCCCCAGCAGTTTACCGCTGAAGACTTCAAATGGCAGTTTGATGTGCATGCAACACCAACAGAGGATCTGTACTTATGAGCAGCACTGCCGGATGCGATGTGGCTTATTGCTTTATCCATGAACATGCAAATGGATTCTCAAGACTAAATAGTTCTTTTAAAGTTTTAGGGAGAGAAAACTGTACATGTCTTAAAGTACTAATAGTGTTTACCATAGTAATGGCATTTCACTCGTAATAATATAGGACTCATGACTACGAATCATCCCAGTGCAATTTATTTGGCAAATGTTTGCTATCCATCTTTACCACGGGTTTATTATGTGTGTGTGTGTGTGAGAGAGAGAGAGAGTATTTGCATGCATTTGTATAATCCTTGTTATCCTGATATCTTTTATAAACTCAGTTTTGGTAGGTAGTGGCAAAACATACATTATGTGTCATTTAAGATAGTCAGATCGTAACAAGCTTGCTACATGACTTTTGCAGAAATCTCAGCTGTGTGGCGGGAGAGTGATAGCTGAATGATATCGGATCATCTCTTATTCTGCAGGGCTATTAACTTTTATGTGCTGTGCTTTAGTTGCTAAATCTAGCGTAAGAAATCAATGAAGCAGCTCTAAATTATGTATGTTTAAAATATCTGAAATGGGACATGAATTTTGATATGCACGTGTGCAGCCTAGTCCTCCATTCGCAGACCCCCCTCCAGACACATGTACATACATACAGCCCATCACTCTTGTACCATTGCTTGCAGATGAATTTGCAGATTTTGTGACACTGTTTTGACAAGTGGTGACATTCATTTGCTTTTATATCAATTATAAACTGTAAATAGTGTTCACCCAAAAGATGTGACCCAAAGAAAGCACGAGGCGAACTAAACATTAGTGTTATGGATATAAATGTAGAAGTGCTCAATTTTATTTGTTATCTATAGAAAAGTTGGTACCCCAATCTCCTAAGCAACAGTGAGGTACAAGCTCAGTACTGAAACATGAGACACCACATGGCTGTCAGCAGTGGCAGTTGGCTGCCAGGTTAAGCTTTGAGTCAAAGGCAAACATAGCTTGTGTGGATACACATCATTGGAGCAGCTTTACCATGTCCTCAGTGTGACCTGGAGAGCCGTTAGGACTTGCTGCCCTCAGACCTCATTAATGCACCACGCTCCTCTATATTCAGAGCCTGCTTCAGTGTAGTGCAACACTGTGCTCACACTGCCTCCTCAACAGGCAATGCACCTCCTCCTCATCCATCATCCTCAAGCAGATACACAGTGTCTCATCTGATCTCAGGGCTCAGCTATTCTATATGCATACTGGCTCGTTTTTGCTCTGTGGTCCACACAGACTGAGAGGAGTGTCTGATGAAGTGATGAAGTTGGACAAAAGGTAGTAAAAGGGATGGTTGACACAGTTTGTAGAACCTAAAATGTGTTTCCTAGCTCCTATTTGATCAGATTAGAATTTTGGAGAAAAAGGAGACAACTTCTGAATGTCACATTCTACTGCAGTAACCATTCCGGCCTTATTGGACCTTAGATGAATGCCTAGGTGTGCAATTGGCTTTGTCTAGCTGGACAACTCACATACCTTTCAAGAAGGAGTTACGGAGTGTCTGTGGCTCGATTTCAGGCAGCATGAGCTGAAATTCCAGGAATGCCATGTATTTGACATTGTATGCACGAGTGCCACTTCTTCCCAACCGAGCAGCAAGTTTGCTACCGAGGGTAAATATTCTGCGCTGTAATAACATTAGTGCCTCACAAGCAGACTTAGCGGTCCAGTAAGGTCCAGTAAGATTTTAGCAAAAGAGATTTTAACAATTAACATAGCTAGTTAGCCGATGAAACAACAATGAACAATTTTGTGCCATGATGCAAAAGATCTAAAAAAAAAATGGAAAACAAAACATACATAATGTGAGTACAAATGTAAAAAAAAAAAAACTAAAGAACTAAACTAAAGTTTTGTGAAAAAGCCTACTTATGGGGCTCTTTGGGGTATTGCCAGGCTGTTTATTAAAAAAAAAAAAAGATTTTAAAAAATTATTCAAAATTTCTTTTGGATGTTCAATTTCTTCAGAGATTTAGAAATGGCGAAAGACATACTTATCATATTAGTACTTATACATATTTCTTACTAATTACAACTGTGTCTGAGCAAGGGTATCTTCAAGCCACACCTAGACTGCCATAGAATGTCTGAGACTGGAGCGCAGGTCAAAAAACAGCTAACTTAGGCAAAATGCTCACATTACAATAAGTGTGAACAAACTTGGCCTTGCTCTTACATGCATTACAATAAGTGTTATCACATGAAGGATATACATGCATTATGAATGATAACAATAACATACATGGTTCATTGTATGCTGCTTTTATCACCTAAGTATGGTGGCCCTAAAGGTCAAGACCTAAGACATATAATATATGACCCAAAATCTCATACAATAGTAAAATACCACATGAAAAATCCTGACACAAAACTTCAAAAAATCTACACAAACCATCACATAAGAGTCCCACCAACACTACCTAGATTTGTCCCAATACTAAACAGTGAATTTTGCACAGTTAAATAGAGCGTCCCTAATCACAGTTTGAGCATCCAAATCTGGACTAACAGAGAAAGCTGCTAACAGTATTTGTGAATGAGTTCACCACATTTCCATATGTGTGTTTGAATCAGTTTGGTTGTTTGAAGTGTAAACAAAACTAATTGTTAACAAACTTCAGGTTAACTGCTGCTACCTGCAAACTCAGGATGATGACGCAATAGTAGAGATGGTGTCAAGAATCAGTTCCAGGTGAGAACCAGTTCTAATTGTCCAAATCGGGTGATCCATTCCTTTTCCTTTTATCGACATGGCATGTTTACTAGCATGTTTTTTTCTGACAGTTACTCATTGCAAAAACTCTTTCATCATGATTTCAAACTTTGAGTCTATACTGCTAGATTCCTTTTCAAGTAGTCATGGAGTGTCTGTGGCTTGATTTCAGGCAGCATGGGCTAAAATTCCAGGAATGCCATGTATTTGACACTGTATGCACGAGTGCCACTTCTTCCCAACCGAGCAGCAAGTTCGTTACCAAGGGTAAATATTCTGTGCTATAATAATATTAGCGCCTCTCAAGCAGACTTAACTAATTTTGCATTGAAATCAAAAGTCTTTGATTGGGGCATAACTTTGCTCAGGTCCCAAGAAACACTAAATCTGCCCCTGATTGTAGACAGTCACTCACAGGTAGGACAGGCCACATCTCAGTGACTGGGTCCAGGCATGACCAAGACTAGAGTTTTATATAGTTCTTTGCTCTTGACTAAATTTTTATGTAGCAATAATATTTGTTTGCTGTCCTATTTTTTGCATGTGCCCAGTATTTATTTTTATAATATTTTGTGGACTGCTTAGCCCTTTGTTTTCATGAGTGAGTCATTTGTGAACATATTTAAGTGAAATGTTCTAGGCTTGAACTGCTGTCTTCTTGCTTGCCACTGTAAACTTTTTAAAAATTAATCTCATAATCGCTCACTATGTATAGAATCAAACTTTGTGATGCCTGGTCAGGTTCATTACTGCGCAAATTGCTGTGCATGAAATAATGCCAAGGCTTCAGGCCACACTATCAGTGCATCTAGTTTCAGCTTTCTATTACTGTATGCACCTGGCAGCAGTGCATATCCTGACTGTATCATCAAATTGTAGTTCACATTAATGGGATAACCTTACTTTTCAAAGTCATGGTTTCCCCAAGTACTTTCACACTTCCAAATGGAATACGCAGCATTATCCAATTTATTCATTTACAGACACAACAATTTTGACAATTCGGCATTTAGCATGACAGAATGTTTATTTTGTGAAAAGGCTGTTCACTGAGCACATTGTTAAAATGGTAAAATGCTTAGTACTGATTATTCTTCTTTATAATTTATATGTGAGCCCAAATGCACTGTAAAAAAGGAGGGGCTCTCGTCTTTGTTTTAACCAATAAAATCTTATCAATTCTCATCACTAACGTAGAGTCTAAAACATAAATTCTGATCTGATTGTTCTCATTAAATACCGATATGTACATACAGCTCCGAAAAAAAATGAGAGACCACTGCAATTTGTTTTTAAATCAACATCGCTGTGAGTATGACAACCATTCCATGCCAGTGTCTGTTAAATTCCTACACAAGCACCTCATTCTGCTTCATGAGGGACTGATTAGGTGATCTTGAATCAAATCTTATTTAATAAGGAAAAGTATAAAAAAAACGCTGCTGTAATCAACACTCTTCTCATGCAATGTGACCAGTTGGTTGCAAAACATTACTAGAAGTTCGTCAAAGGTAATTACTGCCATTTTGTTTAAGAACAAGAGATTTGTTTTCTTTAAACACTGCATCATTTCTCTTATTTTGATGTTTTGTCATTTCCTTTAAAATGTTTTAAAGAACAATTTTTATTTGGAAATTAGGATAAATATGGTCAGCAGTTCTTAAAAAACTAAGACAAAGCTGTTCAGTTCAATACTTGCACCAATAAAAGATAAAACCTGAGAAACTGAAGTTTTTTGCAGTGGTCTCTTTGTTTTTTTTCCCCAGAGTTGTATGTGTATCTATTGCTACAATTAAAATATTATATTTTTGTGTCTACACAGCTCTGAAAGCATCAGATCTGTATCACACTGAGGCAAAAGATCAACAATAATTTAAATTAATGATTTTCTTTCATTTTTTAAAACTGAAGAGATTTGTTTTTGTTTTTCCTGAAAACCCACCATGTAAAAGATAAAGACCTCTTTGAGGGTGAAATTATGTAGTGAATAAGCAGTTTTAACAAGACAGAAACAACTGGTACAATGTGACTTATTTCACCCACCAGTGAACTCCCATGGAGTATTGAAGCGGTTGTAGTTGCTATGGGCACAGCAATAAGAACCTTTGGTCTGAAGTTTTGATTCTAATAAGTAAATAATTAGGATACTATTGAATTTGGATGATTTTCTTGTTGTTTGTTTAAACGGGCCCTGTTAGTTTCACCCAAAACATTTAATCATCCTGTTATTGTGCCTCATGTTTTCATAATAAACTGCCAAATCTAAGATAAGTACACCTCCTCAGACATATTCTTCTGATAAACCTTGGGTGGCAACAAAGGAAGAGATTCAAAATTACTCATTAGTATCTTTGAGTTGCCACTGATTTGCTCTCTGAAGGAGTGGATGTCAGTATGTGTTTGCAAAAATATCATAAAGACCACTTAATGAATTCCACAGAGTCTCTTTGGCACAAAACTAGTCTTGGATTCACACAAATAATTTATCGTATGCACAGTAGTGTGAATGTATATATGATGAAAGAAGTCAAGTCAGAAAATACACTGATCAAAGCTCTTGCTTTTCAAAGAATCTGAATGTGAAGGGATACGTGTACAGACGCCTGTTATAAAGTTAGAGGTGGTAGACTGCAAATACAGAGTGACTTACTATTGACATGTCCAGTTGTTAGAACCATTGTGCAAAACAAGGATTGAAAAACAAGAAGACGGATAACTTAGGCATATTCAATTGAAAAAAAAAATCATAATAAAATATGCAACACAGGCTATAGGCAGAATAAAGCAAAACTAAACTAAATATAACTAGACAACAGCTTAGAATTGCTGGCCCATACCCATGGCCAAATACATATAAAGATACAAATAAACAAAGAAATAATAATCACAAATTTCAGTCTGGCGTACACTGTAACATCAAATTATCTCAACAGTTTTTTGAAGGAGATCTGTTTCCCTAAAAATGTTTTACCAACAGCTGTTACATGAAAACAGCTCTACAAATGGTACCAAAAGGGTTCTGGAGTGATTCCAGACAAGAACGGCTTTTGATTTCCTAAAGAATCTTTTTATAAAGTTTGAACGACCTCCACATAATATTAATATTCTGTACCAAAGAAAAGTACATCCAAACCAAAGCCCATTTACCTTGAGAGTGTATTTGTGTAGGGCTATATATCACTGTACAGTTTGCACGCCTCAGATTCACACACTTGGGGTCTATTTGTGACTGGATTGTAAATCCAAAAACTGGAGATGGAGTCTGTCTCAAATCTAGTTACGAAACTCATCCTATTTTCAGCGGTTCAGCTTTAACTATAGCCAGCTGAAGTTTGACCTGAAAAGTAAGTAAATCTTCACCAGTGCAATCCCCTGCTAGCTTATGAAAGTGTCCAGCCATTTGTTATGTGGCCATAGTTATTCTTCCACACGGTTATTTCATCAATTTTTCTAAAATATTTCATGTTTACTAAAATACCCAACATTCATATTAGATTGCAGTGAGAAATGAGAAATGTATTCCATATTCTTGCTGTATTGGAATACAAGTGGCCTGCACAGGGAAAAACAGCACAACAAAGAGCGGAGTGTGTCCTTTCAGCCAACAGCTGCCGCTTCATCACAATGTCACCTCCTCACAGAAGGTAAACGCATTCCAGATCCAATCACCAATGGGGCCCACGGCAATCAGGTTTGTGTTTGTTTATACGTGTGTGTGTGCTTGTGTGTGTGTGTGTGTGTGTGTGTCCACTTCTCCGCGGCTGATAACCTCTCTAGAACCCCCATTAACCATCAGAGCAGCAGAGGGTCTTATCAAGCACACAGACTGACGACACACACACACACACACACACACACACACACAGACACACACACACTCTTCCCTTCTCCATCTGCATGCACAAGTGTGTTTCTATCTTAGAACAATACATTTTCCGAACCTCTGTTTAGTACTCCACAATCATCTACAGAAATGTTCATTTCATCTTAAAGTAACATAACAAAGGCAGCACTGCAGGTACGTTTCTCAGTCACTGTTTGTATGTGATGATGTCATGTAACAGTGTAACACCGTAAACACATGACCAAAAATGGTTCAGTAACTTCAAAACTGTATCAAAATTTAAAACTTGATCATTGGTATATCCTCCAGGGTCTATGTGCCATTGGATATAAGTCATTGAATCACAAATAATGCTTAATAAATCACTAATGTAATGTAATGCTCAGTTTGTACTTTATTTGAACAGAGTTTTAGTGACTTGACAGTTGAGTTTTCTTGAGTTGAAAATGGACACATTTTGTGAAGTTATATAAGTTTTTGCATGTGAATATGTTACTTTGCACTTTCATTTTCCACATAAAACATAAAACTAAAAATGATTTTAAGGTCAGATGAGTCTGTGTAGTACAGAGTGTCGACCGACATCAGTGCCTTAACCCAGCCATGGTTTCAGCAAGGTGGGTGGTGTTAATGTTTGCTTTTGAAAGTAATAGAAAATGACTGGTTCATGAATGCTGTTTTGACCTTTACCTAACAGTATAAATATAATACAACACGACCACTGCACTGTCTCTCTGTTGCAAAGCATCCTGAGAGCTAGTCAGTGTTGTCTGGCATGTTTTGATCAGTTAGGTCAAAAAAATCTGAGAGTTTAGTTGACTTGGCAACTACAGCAACTAATCTATGTTTATATGAGGGGTCCTGTGTGTCTGTAACAGTGAAAACAACTGGAAACAATGCAGTCTCATAACTGTCATCTTAACATTTCTACTAGATAGTGTATTTAACCTCTGTATTTAACTCATTCACCAAGTGAAACTGTGGGCAGCCAGGAACACAGCACCCGGGGTGCAGTACGTGGGGACAGTACCTTGCTCAAGGGTACCTTAGAGGTGCCACTAGCAGTCCTGCGATTTGAACCCATGACCTTCTGGTCGCAGGGCCAACTCCCTAACCACTAGGCCATCAGCTGCCCTCCTACCTTCATTATGTCATCTATTTAGCAAACTCACCTAAAGCCTAGAAAACATTAACGCAATGTTAGAACCGGATGGATTTTCTTCTTTTATTTTACCAAAATTAATTTGTTGAAGTGATCATGCCAGTCCAATCAGCATCAGGGTGTGAGCTCATCCTTAGCTGATGGAACATATCGTTGCTGTCTGGCGGAAACCTCGTAACTCCACTTTTGGTCTTTGTTGTTTTTTTTCATAAATCGATACTACTGGTCAGTCTCCACGTGGGTCTGTAAAATTATTAACCAATGAAAAGTGTTGAAAATTGTTATACCAATTTTGATGACACAGTATTCATTTATTTAGAATATACATCGTTTTTTGAGTTTCCTGAAAAATAGCCATTTTGGACATATGAGGTTTCGGCCCGACAGCGACGATATTTTGAAAAATATGAAAGCATCTCATACATCCTTCAGTTACTTTATGGTGTACTGAATTTGAATGTATATTTTTAATCCAGGGCTTATAAAATGTTTAGCCCAAAGGCTTGGATGTTGTCACACCCCTGGGGTAGTGCATCAATCGAGCACTGCTGAAGCAAAATATTTTCATGCATGAAAAAATCAAGTACCATTCTCAGAATGAAAAATCATATCAAACTCAAAAGACCTGTACAGTATCACTAGCCAAGTATGTTGTACGCCTTTATTGCACCTCATAGTTGTCTGACTAAGGAGCGATGGGGTGGGACATGTAGCGTACAAAGAGGCATACCCAGAGGGACCTGGGGCCATATAACATGAGAACCCCACACGATGACTGACATTTAGAAAAATGATCAATACTTAGAGAAGCAGTTGTATTACCATAGAGTTTACAGCACCAAGATTTATCTTAGCCCCAGGCAAAGGTAAGATTAAGGGAGCATGGGGCTGTCGAGACGGCCCAGCTCGTAAAACACCAGGCCATTATCGTCATGGCTGTAATGCAGGGCTTAACATTCAAGATATCAATTTCATTCCGTTACGGCCTGGGTATCCATTTGGAATTCTGCTACTGTTTCAGATTGGTTTGGGAGAGAGAGAGAGAGAGAGAAAGAGAGTGAGAGAGTGAGAGAGAGAGAGAGAGACGCACTTGGAAAGAGGCTCCCCAGCTGCTCGCCAATCGTTGTAATGGCTGTAATTTTCACCACATACAGGGCATTGCTGCCGCAGGAGACTATTACAATAAAGAATCGTTGTTTCTTTAACATTTTATAACAAGCTGCCACTGAGACAGAGTTCAGCTCAGGGGTCAGGTTTGTGCGGGTCTACGAGAGGAGAGTGGTGAAGGAGTGAGGACAGAGGACAATGTGGCCATGTAATGAGCATTTCATATGCAGATCATGGTCGCGAGGTGAACATTTGTTCCTTTGTCCTCAGCATTTCATGACAAATATATGAACAGAAAAGGATGACACCTCCATGGTTAAAATTAGTTACTAATTACAGCATCCCTTGCTGTCACTGTATTACGTCGTGATCATGCAGCCACTCTATTAGAGTGAGTCGACACACCACATGGTCAAGATGGCATGACAGCTGTCCGTTCAAAATGTTCAGGCACAGTTAGGCGCAAAACACAAGCCCAGAAAACCAAAAAAACGCTCATTCATGGTTTCGTCCTCATACATTTACGTTAAAAGCTAATTTAATGACTACTTTAGTGGCACATGCCATGTATAGAAAATCTATGGATAGAGCCATATTTACTACAGATGCTAAGCATATGTAGTTAGATCTTTAGGAGTGAGTAATGGAGAAGCAATGGGCCAGTAATGTAGTGTAGGAGGCATTAGTCATTGGCTGAACTGCAGTGGCTTCTCAGCCAGTTCTTCAGGCAGCGTGAGACCCTCTGCAGAACACCTGTTCCACAGCTCCAGATGGTCTGGACCTGTGTTTATTAACACAAAGCTGCCTCGGAGGCTATGCAGAGTTGTGTGTAGACACATTTCCAATTCATTAATAAAAAAAAGGTGAAAGAGCCATGTCTCTGTAAGACATTTCTTCAAACACCTCGCCACAGGCAGCCTGCCAAAAGGTAGACACAAATCAGCAGCACAAATTCTTAACTTAGGTGCTCCTATGCAGGCATAAATTATTTATTCCTCAATGACTGGAAAATCATTAGCATCAATAATTTCCTTATGGTTGATTTGCAGCTGAGATTTTTTCTTTTTGGGAGGTATGCCTTGAAAAGGTCAAATAGTGCCTGTAAATCAAGTGACCTTTTTGAGGATTTAGGGGGCTCAAATCCAACATATTGGTCTAAACATAGTCTGCAAGGCTAGGAGGCTTTATAACAGCGACGCAAAGCTGGATTATGTACTTGGGTGCAAGGTTTATTACTGTGTGTGAATAATTCAATAAACAGAGAAAAAACACATAAGAGCATTAACTGGTCTCACAGAGTGGAAGTGTGGCAGGTAGCTGGGTGGAGAATATGTAATCTTGTAGAGGAAGAACAACAGATTACAGAATAAAAAAGACGTGTAAAAAGTAGTTACTCAAAAGTGGTTATATTAAATCACTTTATGGTGCATTTCTTTTATGCGCCATTATTTATTATGGAATTTGTAAATTCAGTTTTAGTTGTCCGGGATCTTTAGAGAGACCTGTGAGACCACTAAATGCAGTGAGGGGGGAATAAAAATAGATAGAATGTCTAAGGGTGAAGCCATGCTCATTTTAAAACTGATCTGTGAAGTCCAACTACTCAAGTGTAACTGGCTATGCTTCAGAAAATGGAAGTGATGCTGCACAACAAAATCCACACAAAAGTACATTTGGCACATGAAGGTATCTTTCTGGGCCTTTCGTCAGACGGCACATAAGAAAGCCTCTGGCCACTTAACTCAAGCCTTAAATGAGAAGTACATGGTACCTGCAATGCCAGAAGAAGTCACAAGAGATATGTTGGGGTTAGAGAGTTTTTTAGGGTCCCTGTTTCATCATATAGGAGGTCATTGGGTACTGTGTAGTGAAAGGAAACATTCGCTACACAGTACTCAGTGTGGGAAGGTCCAGTGCATTTCTCTGTATGCAGGACTACATGAGGAACATACGTTTAAGGAACCTCAACATAAAGTAAAGCTTCTACTCTTCATTTTTGGAACGTATGTTTTTAGGAGAAGTAAATGGTTCCTGACTTGAATGTACGGTGCTAGAAAAAAATAATTGGTCTGCGCTGTGTTCCTGGCTGCCCGCTGCTTTACTTGGTGAATGGGTTAAATGCAGAGTAAGAATTCCGTGCTGTTCATATTGTGTGCTGTGTTCTGTTCACATATGACAGAATGGTCACTTTCACTTATATCTCAAATTTTACTTGGAGAAATAAACAACCAATAATTCCTATAGTTCTGCAACACCTTGGTTTCTGAGGAATACCTGTCCGTAAAAAATGAAGGAGAGAACAACCTGAAAATAATAATAATGTCTTACTTTACATTGCATTCACATGTGCATTGATATGTGCATTCAGTGTTATATATTCGCTATAAGACATATTTCAGTATTGATCATATTGAAACATGCAGCTCATTAGCTTGAGGGCAGGACAGCGCCTGTGCTAATGCTCACTAGCTACATGAGCTGAGAGAGATCAGCCCACTAATCAAGTGAGACAGAAATCCCAGCACAACCAGTAGCCTAGCCTCCAGTTTCCCCAACCCTGTACTCAGTGTACTTAGTAATAAATGTAGCATCCTGTACCTGTGGAAACTGTATGGCAAGTAATTGTGTAGACATGGCACATGAAGACATTGCTCACTCTTAGGTTGTTGATCAAAGACTGGTGCATCTGTACAGCCGCTGCTATGACGAGGGTAATCCAGCATTATTTACGGCCGCTGGTGATTCATGGCTGATGAGTTCAGCGGCACATCATAGGCCTCATTCATTAGTAAAGACATCTGGACTACTGCAGTCAACAGTGGTGAATAATGTATTGACAGGCCCCTGTGTTGCCTCTATCTCTCTCTCACACACACACACGCACAGTCCAAATGGCTGGGTTAATGCTACGCCTGAAGACATGTCACCCAGATTTGTTTCAGGTTTTCCCTCTGTTACTGAGCAGAGTTTGCCCATAAAACTGCCAGGCAAGCTTGCTGCCAGTGTAAGATCTTGCTTATGGCTTCTATACTACTAAAATAGCAAACAAATAGACACGATGTGCTAGAAGAAGGTATAACGTATAAGGCTTGATAATCTGTTATTAACACCACATTAATAAATGGCATTATTGATCACCAGAGAACAAATTAGAATTTTAGAATTTTCCAGCAGGCCTAAAGAAGATACACACATCTTGTTGCTAAATATGTTGTTGCACATTTGTCTTTGAAACAAATATAATTTGCATTTAAGCATGTCCCATGTATCTCTTTTTCATTTTATGTATTTATTTATAGTACTTCATTGTAGTACAGCAGCTGCTGTTTCATGATAAACTGACCAATAGGTATGCTTAAGAATGACTTGAAATAAAAACTTTAAGAACGTTTTTGAAGTTACATGCTGTTTTGTTTGGACAGTGACGATAGGCTTTTATATTATTGTTTATGCAGGTCTTTTGACCCTATAAAATCAATGCATAAATAGGATTCAATTATAAAGCCAAATGTCGTATAGTTATTTTGAACAAAATTAATTCAATCAGCTGCTGATAGATAGAGTACATGGTGTCAGGTACACTGTTATATCTACATGTCCTAAACTGGGTCATAAACCTAGCAACCATCTGTCCCTCTGGGTCAGGAGATGAGTTTGAGGGATTGAATTTACTGTGCTTGTCCACAGCATAATATATAACCTTTTAAAAGTGCCATCCTCCACCATACATTCTCATCTTTCAATGGATTCCTGAGGTGAAAATATATAATAGCTCACTTGCTATAAAGTTTATTATAATATTCACTTTAGAGAAGATGTTTTGCCTTTTTTGGTACTACTTTCAACTAGGGCATTAACAGAAAAGCCGATTAGTCGACATGTCAGCGTCAGAGGCACAAGTCAACACCCCCTGAGAGAAGTCGACAAGTCGTGTCTTTTTTCCTCTCTCTGTGTGCCCACTTGTGTACACAAAGCAATCTCCACCTCTGATTGGCTTACGCTGACACGCGTTCCTTGTCTTAACCAATTACCATAGTCCCTTCATAAAAAGGGCGGAAACGTTGGCGCGAGTGGAATCTAAACACAAGACCACAACAAGATGAGAGACACGGCAGCAGAGGCAGTAGGTGACAGATACACATCACACATGTGGAGATACTTCACTCTAGACACACAAACAGCACGGTGACCTGCACAATCTGCAAGTCGGTGTTAAAGTAC
>JBBPCX010000006.1:14394221-14417530 GCA_037974365.1 Hydrocynus forskahlii
CATGTTGATTGTTAATGTTACAGAGAACTTTAATAAAAGTTGCTCAGTGTTGGACACCTGTGTTCCTCCGCTGCGTCCGTGATGATGTCATCAAACAACTAGTCGACTGGACTTCGACTTTGTTGATGGATAAGTCGATCTGAAAAACTCTGAAGTCATTAATGCCCTATTTTGAACAGACCACATTAATACTGATGAATTCCCCTCATGGCAAAATCTACAGCTTAAGTCAAGCAGGTTTATTGTCATTTCAACCAAATACACAGCACTCAGCGAAACAAAACAACACAGAGAACAAAAAACAAAACACCAAAAGACTACATAAGTGTAGGCAGGACTGGAATACACTACTACAGTGTATTCCAGCTGGTGGCCTAGTGGTTGGGCGTTCGCCCTGCAATCAGGAAGTCGCTGCTTCACTTGGTGAATGGGTTAAATACAGAGGAAGAATTTTGTGTCGTTCACAGTGTGCTGTGGTGTGTTCACACATGACAGAATGGTCACTTTCGCTTTCACTACAGGACAAGACAACATTCAGCGCAGTCAACAAAAGCATAACTAGTCAACATTACTGGTGTGAATGAATACAGTATGATGACAAATACTGTATTCTAACAGTAGTGAAGTAGAGAAATAAATAATCTTGTAAAGAATAGCAGCAGCAGTATAGAGAATGCGCAGTGTGTATTAAATAAAGGGTATTTACTGTGGCAGTTGGGGTGGAAGTTTTATGGCAGAAGATGTTAGCAGAAGGGTAACATGGCAGAAGTATGTGCAGTGTATTGTGTTGGAGGATGAAGACATTCAGTTCAGGCATGTGAGAGTGTGTGGATGGGTGGGTGAGTGGGCTGAATGCAGTTTATGGGTCAGTTCTGGATCATGTACATCATATAGGCAGATGATATCGCCAGTGCCTTCTAAAACTTTGAAACTCTTTAACTGTCAGCTGCCCTTTACATTCTATGATGCAAAATGTTAATTAGAATAAACTGACATTAGCTCCACGTGCATCACATATTTTTCCTTCTTCTGTACAGTTATCGTTTCATGTTCATGAGGTTTTGTTATGACAGTAAATATATGCATGTCATACAGGCTTACAATGTAAAGATCTTTAGCAACAGAGCATTTAAGCAATGAGAGAAGAGTGGCAATCATGTGTTTATTTTTGAGCAATCAGTAATGTTTCATCAATAAACATTTCCTTCATGGAATCAATTACCAATGTTTTCAAAGTTGCTTAGAAAGTAACTTAAAGCCAGCCTCCCATGTATGCCTAAAACTGACTGGGTGAAAGAACTGCCTATGCAAACTTAATGTGGCATTATAAAATAAGTGGCAGCTGGTGAGCTATGTTTATGTGGAGTTATTTCAAAAGGGTAATGTGTTTGAGGCAAAAAGAAACCCTTTTGGTCAGTCTATTACAGTATAATTTTTATATACAATCCATTGACTCTAAAAGTTATTGGGGCTATAAAAGATGAAGGCGGTACTTCTCCACTGAGCCTCTGAGAGGCCCTGAAACAGGACACTTATGAAATGAAATGCTGCACTACAAACTCCTGAAAATCAGAAAATCTAGTTTTATAGTGGATGGCTTTTTAATGGGGTCTTGTGAGTAACTGTGTGGTATTGCTGTTTTCTATTGCTCCTGGACTAGTTATTTTCTCCTCCTTCTCTGTGGTAGGTGAGATCCTTATCTGAAACAATGGCTTCTTCTTTTGCGCTTTCAGCGCCCCACCCCCCGGGAAGGTGCGGCTAACGAAACATTCCACTATTGACTTTCCAAAGAAGATCAGCAAACACAGAATAATTGGTGGAGCTGAAGGTTTACCTCGGGCCCCCCACCTCTTTCTCCCTTGACAAGAATAACATAAATAAAAGGGAAGAAAAGTGGCAAAAACAGCCCTAAGCTGAGTGAGTTCAAGGCCAAGAAAGGCGAGAAATGACACTCATATCAGTGCAGTTGCTGCAAGGTAAACAATGACTCTTAATTAGGAGCTGAAGTTTTAATTAAGACGAGGCTGCACTAATTACAGCTCCTGACAGCGATGATTGAGTCTCGGATTCCATGTTCTGATTAGACCAAACTGTCGGAACCTCTTCCGCTCGGGTGGGAGACGGTAATGAAATTACCTGCCCTGCGCAGTGGGACCCCTCCTCAACACACTTATCCCCCTCCCTGACTCACACCCCTCATGCGAAGATGACACACAAAGTCTGGACACACAGAGTCAATCTACAGCACATCAGATTAATATGTCCCTCTCACACATCAAAATCACTCGCTCTCTGAATCAGAACCATGCTGTGGGAGAGAGAAAAACTGTGTGGCTGTGTGTGTTTGTGTGTATTTGTGTGAGAGAGGGGGGTGGATAGAGAAACTGTCAGTTTTGCTGTGTTTTATGATAACTCCTCAAATTAATTTGCTCTATATTACTATAAACACTCAGGAACCCACAGCACTCAGCATGGAGTCTGTTGTGAATTTGGATTATTCCACTGTATTACAGTTATTATCTGCTTCAGTAAGTACAAGATTAAAAAGACGGTGGTGGTTGAGATGGTGGTGGAGGGTGGTTCTGAAGGAGAAACCCAACAGTTTAAGCCTGCACAAATGAAATATTATGCTGCTGAAAAAGATCTTTGAGCGAAACTATCAAAGCGCTGTTTTTGGCTCTCTAAAGAACCTTTCAATAGATGGTTCCGTAACGAACCATTTTATGCATAAGAAGAATTTTTAGTTTAAAGAACCTCCGCATAATGTAAAGCCTTGAGAAAGAGCTAGTAATTTGATGAAGAACCTTTACATTATGTGAAGTTTCTTCGCTTGCATAATCAAAGCAGTTTGGACAAACTTGATCTTATAAAAGGTTTTCTTATTTTTAATTTCTTCTAATTCCTTATTTTGCAGCAATTAAGAAATAATCAATAAGTACCACATATAAATCACTACAGAGACCAAAAAAGTTAAATTAAAAAAAAAAAAGTTTAGAATTGACCTCACCTTTGTCTTGATGCAGCTTTACACACCCTTGGCGTTCTTTCAAGCAGTTTCATGATATGCCACCTGGAAGGCCTTTCAGCAGGAAGAGAACACACATGCTCAGACCTTGCTGTTTCCAAAAAAGTATTTGCTGGAGGCAGTTTGTCTTAGAAACAAATGTAATTTGCATTTAAGCATAACATCACTGGCCATAAAAAAAAACATAATTTTCTGCCATTTACAATGTGTGAGGCTTTCATAAGGAATGGACCACATAGACAAAGAGATAAATACAATATATTTACATTACCTTACACAGAAATTTAGAAATATTTTTACCTTTTGCCATAAAGGTACTATTTTGTTTTCTTTGGACAGTGATGATAAGCTACATTAATATGTGTTTAAGGTTATGAAAATGTGTGTTCATTTAGGTGTCTAAACTTTTGATTGATAGTGTAAGCAGTCAAAGCTAGATTTAGTCAAAGCCGAATAAATCATATCCACATAATGTAAAGGCTCTAGAAAGAAGTATTAAACTAATCAAGAATCTTTACATTATGTGAGTATTTGTCACATGCACAAATCAAACATGTTTAGAGAAGCATAAGGGTTCCTTTTTGGCACTGAATAACTCTTAGTGTGCGTACTCAAAAGGTGCCAGAAAAGAGCAATTTGGTGTAATGCCACAGAGGAACCATTTTTTGCTCCACTAAGGAATCTTTTACTGGATAGTCCTGGAATTTGAGCTTAAAAAAATAATAATAAGTGTTAAACAACCTCCAATTAAAGGTTTTTTCCTATAGTCACAGATCAATTTCACAAACCATATAGGAACCTATGTTGAAGAATGTGTATGTCCAATGTCTTTGGGTTGCTCTACTCAGGGTGTCATGTTAGGCACACAAACCATCACCACAATACCAACATTTTTTCCTGCTGCTTTCTGTGAAAATAAAAGAAAAGCAAAGAAAATCCTGCAACTGGCATAGATCAAAACAAAAAAAAATCTAAAGACTCTCTTGCAATCAGGATCACAGTGTGTGTCTGTATGCTTATGTATAGCTCTGTGCTGGTTTACTTAATTTGTGAATACCTCATGAAAGACTGTGCCCTAATGAACAAGGCACTTCAAAGACCAGCTATTAACTCCTCGTATGGTTTTTCTGTTTCATTATATCGATTTGCTCTAATTGAATGAAAACTTGAGTTTGGATTTTGGAGTGTGTGTGTGTGCAAGCATGTGTGTGTGTACATGCATGCACACTGCTGTTCTTTGAGAAGCAGTAACAAGCTTGAGAGGGCCTCCAAGGGACCAATTTTCCCTGTCTGTTCTGCAGGCCGTGTCGTGTCTCACTCTTTAGATGACATGATGGAAAAAAGAGCACAATTACAGTAATTGGTGCATAAGTTAGCAGCTACCTGCCAAAGTCTCTCTTCACTTTGAGATTACAAAGATATTTGACTTCCACTTTATTCAGGGAGAAAATGCTCTTCAAATGTAGAGATTACTAGAAATAGTAAAACTGATGAGAGTGCATTCGAGTTCTTTGAACAGTTTCACAGAAGAAGCATTTTAACTCCCTAAAGAGCCATTTTTGTAAAAGCCTCAGTATATGTACTTCAGTATTTAATTGTCACTTTACTTACCTCCCATTGCACATTTTTATCTATCTTAAATATTACTTGTAGATTGTATGGTACATATTGCTCTAAATTTTGTTGACGTGACTTTAATTTTATGTTTGGTACTTGGCAGAACATGCAAGCTCTGTCTGACTGTATAGGCAAGTGATTCAACCAGAGTGTTGTTTCTTCCTGTGGCGCTGTCACATCACACAGCTTGGGTCACTAAGGTCTTGTAGATACCTGGTATTCACATCCATCTCAGTGATCTAATCATAAGCTGATGAGGCAGCAGATTAAGACAGTCTTTCGTTGCTATAGACTGTTAAACAAGAAGGCTTGTTTGAATCATTCAATATATTAACCATTTTAGTTCTCTAATCCAATGACTCATTTTTATAAATGGGTTGTGAAAGAATGAATGATCTTTTTAAGGTTTAAAGCCTTAAGGTTTAAGACCCTTCACAATTTCTTTTTAGTTTAATGGTTCTTCCAAGAAACTTCATATTATGCAGAGGTCCTTCACAATCAGGCTGTCCATTGAAAGATTCTTTAGGGCAGCAAAATTGGTTCTTTTATGGCACTTTTTAAAGAAACCTTACTGGCACCTTTATTTCCAAGACTTGAGAGGCACTGGGACACAAACATTTAAGTTTGAATGGCTGACTCGCAATGCATATCCACTGGACCACCTTCATACCTAGCACTGTCCACTTCTATCCACATTTAAGACATATGTCAATGCCAGGTGGGAACAGGGGCTGAAAGGTAGTGTGCACACACATGTAGCCTGAACCATCAGTAACTGACCTCAACCCCATCCAACACCTTTGGGACGAATTGGAACAAAGATTGTGAGCCAGGCCTTCTCGTCCAACATCAGTGCCAGACCTCATAAATGCTTCACAGAATGAACGGGCACAAACTCCCACAGAAAAAAGAAGAGTGGAAGCTGTTGTAGCTGCAAAGGGCAGACCAACTCCTAATGGAATTCTATGTATTTGAATGCAATGTCATTAAAGTCCCTGTTGGTGTAATATATATAAATATAAGAAGTAATATAAAGTCTAGTCTGAGTTTGTTTGGATAACTCAGCTGTTCGGCTCCTGTTAGTCGATTATAATGAAAGACAACATGAATGTCTTCTTTAAAATGATTCGACATTTTGCTATAATATCAGCTGATCGGCTCCCCGTGGCTCTCTAGTAAGGAAGTGGAAATGGCCATTATAACTACATGTCACGTGATAACTCTAGCAATGTATTGTTAGCCAATCATAGTCTCACATCACAACAAGAATTATAGTTTATAGTGTAACATATAGTGTTTAATCGCAAAATGTCTGCAGTTTATGGAAGTTCACTTACTCCTGAAGGTAATATCTTTGCTGGTATACATTTTACTTTGGCTGGGTTGTTATGCTTACAGGGACACGAACCCAGTGACTGGGCTACCCAAAAACTACCCAACACTGTGAAAAACAAAACCTTCCAACAGGCTGAACCCAATGTTAAATGAATAAAGTAATTAAAAAACAAAATTTTTTAGAGTGTCTTAATGCCTTACTGACTGACTAGCTGACTAAATGACAGACTGACTGAATTTATGAATGAAGGAATAAATTAACCATGGCATCCATGTAAACAAAGCTTTTTGCCGGGCTTGGGTAATGCACTCTGTGTGGCAGGTGCAGCTTAGTAAGGCCATTAGGTCCAATGTTAGTGGTGGATTTTTTGGTTTTGCTTGTTAAACTAGCAAAGTCAGCATTTGTGGGGTTTCAAGGGAACACTATTCAGCAAACCTTGACTGACCATTTGTCTATTAATACTTGGAAAATTTCTTTTAATATTTCAGACCAGCTTAAGTGCCTGAATGGTCCTGAATTAGAATGAATTTGTCATGAGGTCCAATATTTATAATTCAGGCAGCCGATATTGTTATGCAGTTCCTAAAAGCCTCCCTGTGCAGTTCTGTACCACAAGCTGCTCAATCACATTCCCAGTGTTAACAAAGGGGAGTGGACAGCTTTCGGAATGTGTACACAGAAAAACATGACTGCTCTGTAAAGCAATGCAAAACTATTTCTTCTTCATTTTCCATATTATGAACATGATAATTTCTTAACGGATATGTGGATTGATCAGATATTGCATTAGCAGGGATGTTTTTGCGGTTGCGTCATGTAACTATTCTTTTTCTCTTCTTTTTTTAACACACACACACACACACACACACACACACACCACCACCACACCCCTCTCCCACCCATCTCCTGAGCCGTCTGCCTCCAGCACCCGTGCAGCGGGCCAGCGGGGTGGAAAATTGTGTCTTGTCATTTAATTTCCAAAAAAATCTTTGTTTTCACAGGATTAATCTCTCTGCTTTGCTCCACTTAAGTTGAAAGCTCAGCAAAACCAAGCGGGCTGTGTCTGTATCTGCAATCTGTCGGGACAAGTTTGAGAACTCGCACAAAGATGAATAATGATCAGCTTTTTTTTGCCATGGTGTGTGCCACCGTTTACTCTGCATAAGCCGTAAATTACCTGGCTAAAGGCTTCACAAGAGCTTGTGAGATGCATTATTATTGATAGAAGAATAGCTTAATTTACCTCCAACAGGTGGACAAGCTTTCTAAAAGTGCTACACTGGAAAGTTTGTCAACCTGTCAAGGAGCTTTGTTGAGTTAATGACAAGCACATTTGTGTTAACCTGCACTCAATCAGCGTTCATCTGTTAAACATAAAGAAATAAATCAATCACAGCTCTATATGTGTCAATGAAATAGACTAGATTTAAATATGTTTTTCTGTAAAGAATTTATGCAAAAACTCATTGGGAGTTTACCTTCCACAGCATATTATACAGTTAACAGTCTGTCATTTTAAAACATTTTAACTCATTGTTTCTCCTTTTTTTATTTCTTTATTTGAGAAAGTTAGTTGTTCTTTACATTTAATGATAAATTATTAATTACTTTATTATGTTAATGTAACACTAAAGTCAAATCAATTTGTATCCTCTTTAAAGCAATCATTTTAAAGATTTTATTATACTACGTGACAGAATACATGAATTATATGCATATATCTAGTAAACCTCAACTTTGTGTTCTGTCTAAAGTACAATATAGCATTAGTGGTATCATCCATCATAGCAGTGTCACCCATACATGCTAAATTATTTCCTACAAGTCACTATAACACCAAAATCCCATATACACCATAGTTCCAGAGGAAATCGAGGGTCAGGCCCCTGGTCAATGGATATAAGGGGGCATAAGCCGGCACTGGTGATTCAGTTGTTGTCTACACAGCTACACAGTGAGGCCTAATTAAAAGAATAGATTTTATCAAATCAGATTCCCTCCATTGGGTTAAGGAGAGAAAAAATCCTGTTTACAGGATCGATAGCTTTACAAGTGCACCCGCAGGCTTACAAAGACATGTCCTTAATGAAAACACAAACAAATGGGGAAAGAAGGAACCACTGAGCTGAAAAACATGGATGGCAGGGCTCAAAGCATAAGACAGCGCAAAGAGGAGCAGGTTACACTTATTAACCTTTCTGAAAATGGCCTGTGTGTTGAGAAGTTATTGATGACCTGGGTTATGAAGTCACAATGATTTCTCCAGGAAGCTGAAATGAAAGGTTAAACTATTCACATTAATTGCTCCATAGGGTCATGTATCGACAGCCTGCAGAGCTTGTCCACCACACTTGCCTAGTAGGGTGGGAGGTAGGCGAGCAGTCTTGATGTTAGCGAGTGTTATGAACAAACTGCTTTTTGATGGCTCTCTGTGGCTGAAAGAATGATAAATAACTCTGGAGGTAGCTCCTGGCAACAGCCATCCAAAACTTCTTAGGACTTGATTTCCCATGAATAAAATCACCATGGGATTGTACAGTACCTAACACACTGCATTTGCACATAAATGCATGCCTCTTACGAGTGCCTCTGCAATCCCATATGATTCCAGGCCACCATCGGTTACTTTACATCCTCTGATAGCTGTGTCTATTTGAGTCCAAGTCAATGTGGGTTCACTACTTTGAGATATTATGTACAACAAGAATGGAAAGAAATTAAGGGGGCGAGTCAGTGAGAAAACTAGTGAGGAGAGGTGGGTGAAGTAAATTGTAGACAGAGAATAGGGAGCAATTTTTGTTCTCCCTGCTGAATATGACCTCTGGGGGTGTGCAGTCATGAAGGTAATGGTGATTGAGGTAGATAGGGGAAAGGCGACAGAGGCTACAGCAGCCGTTGGGGTGGGGGTGATTTATCAAAGAGTCGTTTAGCAGCTTGGCTGCACACGGGTGCTCGCTAACACACCGGGTTCAAGCTAAGGCTAACAAAACAGAACCCTAAGGGGACAAATCAACTTAACAGGAAGAGAGACCATCTTGGTGGAATTTACAGAAGAGATACGAGCCATAAACACATTGTGTCTAGACATAATGGAACTCTTGTCTGGGTGAAAGAATGAGCCGCTCCTTTTCAGTCTAACTGGTTAAGAGTCTTGAATTATTTGAAGTTATGCCGGAACTAGAACTAACACACTTTATGTTTCTTGTTTTAATTCTTGGGTGAATTCATAAAGTTTTATGCTTCCCTGTGATCACAGTACATCTACTTATGCACTAACATTGCCCCACTTCCCAAAAGAACACAAAGTGACTTGTTGCAGACAAATGTACACCTGCACTGTGTTCAGAGATTCATAACTACCTCTCACAAGGGTGATCAATAAAACAGCAGTATATCACAATACTTAAAAACTTTATGCCATTATATGCCATGCATCCTCAGCATCGCCATACAGTTGTTTATTCTCACTTTAGCAAAACAAAAAGTTATGGGAAAGGCATTATGCATCAGAAAAATAGTCATGCCCTTTTTGTATTTAACAGTTATTAGTATATAAGACATGTTGTGGTACAAATGATAAAATATTATTCTAAGTGTATTGTGTATTGCAATTCACTTAGATATGCATATATCATACTGCCATCAGTTTTTTTTCTAAAATGTGGCGTATAACCTGCTTCTAACTCTGTTTACAGTCAGGATACTGTGTAATACGTAAATAAAAACAGAAACTGAAGAATTGCAAATCACATAAACTCATTTACATGTTTTTTTTTTTAATTATATGCGCATCTTGATTTGATTCCAGCAACATGTTAAAAAAAAAGTTGGTGCAGAGTCATGTTTACCACTGTGTTGCATCACCTTTTCTTTTAATGATATTCTGCAAACATCTAGGCGCTGAGAAGGCCAATTGCTTTTTGAATGTAAAAAAATTGCCCCATTCTTGCCTGAGATATGATTCCAGCTGCTCAACATTTCGGGGTCTCTTTTGTCGTATTTTTAATTTCATGACATGCCAGATATTTTCAGTGAGTGATAGGTCTGGACGGTAGGTAGCTCAGTTAAGCATCCAGACTCTACTTCAATGGAGCAATGCTGTTGTAATATATGCAGAAAATGGTTTGGGATTGTCTGGCTGAAATTGGCAAGGCTTTCCCTGAAAAAGACATCTTCTAGACGGCAGTATATGTTGCTCAAAATACTATATATATCATTCAGATTTAACAATGTGCAAGTGACCTATGCCATGGGGTGGTGGAGGCCTTGTGGGTAGGATACTTGCCTCTGGACCAAGAGGTCATGGGTTCGAATCCTACCTTTTACATACCACCACTAGGTTCCGGAGCAAGACCCTTAACCCCAAGTTGCTCCAGGGAGACTGTCACCTGTAGTTTGGGAATGGAATTTGCTTTGGATAAACACATCTGCTAAATGCTGTAAATGCAGTATGCACTAATATCATCAAGGGTGCTGGCTTTTAAACTATGTGCTGATTTGATGCCTGTCTCCACTTTAGTCCAGAGGAAGCAGCATCCATGATTTCCAACAGGACAGTTTTCCACTTCACCTCACTCCATCCTAAATTCTCCTGGGCCCAGAGAAGGCAGCAGCGCTTCCAGATCATGTTTATAAATGCCTTTTTCTTTGCATGGCATGAGTTTTTAGCATTTGTGGGTGTAGAAATGAGCTGTGTTTACAGACAATGGTTTTTGTCCATGCACTGCTTTCTACTATACAATCAGGCCTGTGTTTAATGCAGTGCCTTCTGAGGGCACAAATATTAAGGTCATTTCGGTATTTGTTTTCAGCTTTGTCCTTTATGAAGAGCAATTTCTTAGGATTCTCTGAATATTTTAATGATATTATGTACCAACGATGATGAAGTCCTCGAATTCTTTACAATTCTATGTTGAGGAACATTATTCCTAAATCTGTTGCACTTTTTGCCTGTGCAGTCTTTTTCAGAATGGTGAGCCCCTCCCTGTCTTTACTTCTGTTCATTTTATACTTAGTTGTAAATTAACATTATATTTTTTGTTTGTTTGTTTGATTGATTGTTGTTTTAAAGAATAACAGTGGACGGATAATGCAAACACATTTTACTTCTTTAATACATCTGGTATTAATAATCAGCGGAGACCCAACAGGGCTTTGTAGACCTTCAGAAAAAGCCTAAAGATTTCAGGGAACTAAAAAATCGTGTCTGTTATTTTAGTTTTTAATTTTTATTCAATAGAATCATTATGTTTTTACTACTTAGCAAGTTCTACAGTACTGCTCTTATTTCGTCAAGGATGGTGTTTATGGGGTAAGTTTATTCTCTGTATTCCTCTCTTCTTTTCTCCATCTGTGGCCTCACTCAGTATTCCACTCCATGGCACATGCCTTTTATTCAAAGTCTGTTTACCAGGAAATATTACTTTTTCGTTTTTCTCCCAAGGACAAGCACCAGCCTTCAACCTGCCTCATCCCTCCTCTTCCTGTTTCTGCATGTTTAGATGTACCTGATTTTCTGTTTGACCGTCAATTGCCTCACATCTATTCAGCTGTTAATACAGCAAAAACATAGTCCCTACAGACATGAATGAAATGTATGCAACTGTAAAATTATGTTATTTATTCAGCACCAGATTGGTTTACATTGCTTCAAATGAAAAGGGGAAAGTATGAATTTTTCTGTTTTTATAAAGTACTACATGAAGATTTTGAGAACCATTTCAAGCTGACATTTCAAATGCAATCCTCTTAAATGAAAAATTAGCCTTAGCAGAGATGGTGCTGAAAAAACAGCAGATGATGGTGTAGAAGGAGTCGTGCTTTCATTGAAGAATTATGACAATGAAGACATGCTAGAATAAATTAAACTGAAACTATATGTAACAACCTCATAAATTAAATTTGCCTCGAGCAATTTCTTGCCACAGTAACAGACCTGCCCATTACATTTAACCACTGGATAAAATAAATTAGGTCTTCATATCTCTGTCATTACCAGTTGTTATGAAGACCTTATGCATAGCACTTTTACCCTTTACCATCAATAATCCAAAGGTAAATGTTAGGAAACCCAAGGCAATAAAAGAAAAAAAAAATGGAAGTGAAAAGCCAACAGTAGAGAGATTAAGAGACGGTTAGCTTTGGCATAGTACACGACAGGCTGCATGAACAGAGCTGCCTCAACATAAAGACTATTTTCTCCACATACGTCATATATGGTTCAGCAAAATACAGTGAAATAAGTCATGAGAGTCGATACCAAATGAAAACTTAAAAAAATGCTACATCATCAGTTTATGACTATTACTTATTGTGTATACTGCTTTGCCTTGCTTTATTGTCATTTCCCAGTAGGTCTATCAATCTTAAAAGAAAACTAAACAAGAAATCTAAACAAGAGTACCATGCTTTGTAGTAACTGACTTGAGTATAAATCAATTTGAGTTCGCAGAATTTGGTTCAAATCTTTGAATCAAATGTGCTGGTTGTAGTTGAAATTCAGTGTTTAATAAAATCACTGGGGTTTCTATAGGAGAATGAAGGGATAACAGCAGAATCTTTTAAAAGCACACTGTTTTCCTTTTTTTTAAACACATCCTCTGGTTGTGACTCAAAAATCCAACGAATAGTGATGTTTTTTATGGGATGACACATTGAATAAGAGAGTACAAGGTTAGCTAAATGAGTGTTGTCCGTGTGGAATGCAGTTTTTGCTTTCGTGGAATCTTTATACTGAGTTTGATTGCGCAAGCTTGAAAATGTAAAGATTATTAAAAATCATTGGGGTTTCTATGGTAGAGTGGAAGGATGAAAGAACATTAGAGTTAAATAGATGAGCGCTATCAGTATGACATGCAATGATGTGCTTTGGGTCAAGAGCTAAATCAGAATTGGTCGTAGTTCAAATATTCAAGAAGTAGCAAAATCAATGTATTTTAATAAGATGACAGAAGGGTGAAAGAAAGAAGAGCTGCGAAAGATAAATGAATGCTGTCAGTAGGAGGTGCAGTTAAGTGCTTTCAATCAGCAGCTGAATCGTTATAACAAATCTGAACACTGTGTCTTGAAAATTAATTAGAAGTCATAAGGTTTTCACAGGAGGATGAAGGGGTATAAGACAGGATTAAAGAGGAATAAAGACAAACAAATGCATTTATACTTAAATCAGGTCATCCTTACCATGTAAACCAACTTTAGTGGCTCTGACTTTAGTGGTTCTAACTATAAGATTGAGAAGGCACTGAAACGACTCTATATCAAAGAGATAAAACCTGAAGGATGAAAAACAAGGATGAAGGAGGAACAAAGGTGTGAAAAAGCACTTACACCCAGTATTCAGAACTACCGAAAGAGGTTTAGTGTGTGAAGTTTAAAAAATGTCAAGCAGGAGCAGCTTAAAAAATAAAAGAGCACAAAAATGGAAGGAGGGAGGAAAACAGGGTGATGTAAAAAAAAAGAGAGGACATCAGTGCATACACAACATTCATGGAAGGAAGGAAGGAACAAACAAACGAACGAACCAACCAACCAAATTCGTTCATTCGTTGTTTTGTTAGAAAGTTGGATCTGTATGTAACTACATTTGAATAAAATCTATTGCTTTGATGAAGTTTCATCAACTGAAAATATTAAAATATTCCTTTATTGTAAAGACTGGAGAAAGTCACTTGAACCAATCTAACCTCAAGAGACTGAAGCTGAAAAGAAAGTTGTTAAATGTAATAAATCAACTGATGAAAGGTCTTATGCAACTTTCATAGAGATTAAAAACACCATCATTCAAACGGCCTGATGCACCACCTTTATTTGAACTTGAGCTTTTCAAATGAGAGCTGCATCCCAGCGAGGGCAGTTTTGTTTTGGTTGCCGTAACATATGTTACCGTTTCTCTCTCACACACACACACACACACACACACACACTCACATAATACAAAGGAGGCCTATGACAAATCTTTGTGTTAGTAATAAGTATGTATTACTTATTGAAAGTTACATGCTTGCATGCTTGACTGAAATCTGTAAACATCAGGGGCTAAGTCTATCCAAAGCTGGGGTATTGGTGTTGATGCTCATTTTCAAAATGTGCAATTCTAGGTACAGCAAAGTTCTGCCACCCCAGCAGATTTGTACAAATAGGCAAAGCAAACATGGTAGTTCTACAAAACTTATACTTTGTGACACCTAGTAACACAGCATTTACAGAGATAAGAAGTATGTATATGTAAGTTAGATCCTGCAGAAAACATTCCAAACAACTTTCAGCAAATTCACTCCAACAATCTGGTTCCAAATTCATTTCTTCTACTTCTAATGGAAACGCCATATAAGACGTACTGAACATGAACGTATGTGTCCCCTTCCCTTAATTACTTCAAACCTGTTAGATAAGGAGTTTCTTGACTCTTGGGACTGGTCAGGCAAAGTGTCCCAGTGCTCCATCATGTCTACTGAACCAATCACACACTTTGTAGCCGTCATGTTGGAATGTGAGAGAGTCCGTGTTGTGTTTTGCTTGCATATGAAGCACAAAGTTAGTGGAAGAGTGGGCTAAAATCTCAAGAGACTGATATTTACCAGACAAGACTGATGATGTTATTAAGGTAAAGAACACATGACCAAGTATTAAATACTGATTCTGAGATTGTTTTGGCCAAGGAGCTTATGCTAAGTGGGTGATTTGTAATTGTTTTGCTTTTTAAAAAAAGTGTATCTTCTTACAAGAAGATATATATGTCCTATACCACCAACCAACACACACATTATGTGATGACATTAACAAGAGGGATGGTATCCCCCTCATATCACCCATTGCTTCTACGTATTTCTAGTGATGGCTACATGTTTTATAATTTAACATTTTTTAATTATAAATTTACTTTATAAACAAGGAAAGTGCAGTAAAAACAAATGTATTGTCTAGAATAGCAATCTTATGAGTATGTAAATGAGATTTACTTGACTGACCTGCTTCCCCCAAAAGGTTTCTACATCAGAATTTCATTTTTCCAAAGAAACACAGCTCACAAGATATTGGAACAAGATGCCAGTAAATGAAATCTTGATGCAATTGTTCTGTGGTTTGGATGTCAATAAGAGGCACATATGCAATCAAGCAATCTTTCTAATGGTCTCTCCTGAGTATTGCTGGAGAATACTGGAGAAATATATTTTTAATGATGATACTGACCTCTTTTTAACTGGATGGGGTATTCATTCATAACATACAGTGCCCAACGATTAAAAAAGTGTTCCATAAATGAGCAGTTTCTACCACATAAAAATAAACAAGTGCATTCATGTGAGAAGTGTGGATGAATTGTGTGCAAATATTCAAGTAGTCTAAATCTAAGTGATGTGTCTCTGAATCTCCATTGTCTCATATTTAGTTTGTCAGAACAGAGGTTTTATTTACTTTTAGCCCCTAAACGTAATAAGGAAATTAAAAACATTAGGATCAAATCAGCGGCCATGCTTCCACTTCACTGAACTACACAGTGAAATCGTTGAAAATATGAAGACAAATCAGTTAAGAGTACTAAGTTTTATAATTGTTTTTTTAATAGCATTTTGTGAAGAAACAAAAAAAAAACATACATGAAAACTCATTTGAGTAAGCTGCAGATGTTGCTTAAATATTTGAATGATTTTCTCTACTAATCTGTGTTCTCCCCGTTTCATAAGTCATCATAGACGCAAACTAACATCATGCCTCCTTTATCTGGCATGTGATGAAATGATGAAGGCATTCTAATTATCCAGCTGTGGCACGCATCAATCATGAGTCTTGGAGACCTTGCAGAGCTGCTGAGATGCAGATGAGGGAAATCCGTTTGACCTGTCCGAGGCTGAATTAATTATCCAATTACTCCTCTCCAACTGACTGTGCTGCCCCGATAACTTCAGAGCTATTTACAACTGACTGCCTCCCTGAGATAACAAAAGGCCCATTTGCCGCATAATCACCTTGAAGAGTAAACGACTGGCGAAAAGTTTGCAGAGCACGGCACTTTCATCAGCATTTTTTCCACCAGCGACACACAATAAATAAAGGACAGGAAAAGTTCAAAGTGTGAGATCATGCACCAAAACTGTCCCGTCTTTTACATTTTGTGATAATATTCACACATGAAATGGCACTGGCACTGTCTGTTTTATTATTTACTTGCCCAGACTTTGCCGGACTACTTTCTCAGGGTCTAGAATGTGTGGAACTTTTTTATCCACCCTATGGGAAACTTTTTTTTTTTTTGGTTAGAATCTGTTGTTTTTGTATTGATATATCTTGGTTTGTAAAGTTTTGAGTTTGGTCCAGCAAAGCTGCTTTTCAATTTTTGCTTTTCAGTCATGTTTCAGTTTCAGCCGTCCTGTCTAAGATTGTGTTTTTGCACAATCCACAATACAATCTTGTATTTCATGTCTAAGATTGTGTATTTGCACACGTATTTATTACCTGTGTTCACCTTTGTTATGGTGTTCACTGTCACATCTCTCAGGAGCTGCCTTGCTATTTTTGTCACATCCATTGGCCAGTTGTATTTTTAATGGTTCTGTACTGGAAAACAAGAAGATATATGTTACCACATATATTTTCATTAGGTTCCAGGCTGGGACAAATTGAACAAGTATAGAGATGATTCCTCTGTGAATAAAAAGAGTGTGGGGTTGTTGGAAGTTTTAGAATCTCTGTACATGCCTGACAGATTTGAAGAATAAATTATGGCCAGATGTCTTGTTCCAGTAAGCTGATACATATAATTACTGTCAGACCAAAATGTGTGTGTTGTTTGTTTGTTTGTTTGTTTGTTTGTTTGTTTGTTTTTCATGATTTGTTTTTAATCCTTTGAAAACACCAGTTGTACTTCATTTTGTGTAACTATTTTTTTTTATTTTGGAGATATTAAGATTTGTTTCAACTGTAACAATATGTTTCTTGTACTCCTCTCTCATTGCACCTAACCACCCACCCCAACACACACACACACACACATTGTGTTTCTTCTTTATCCATGCACTATTTATCCATACTCTGTTTTTAGCTTTGATTTTTGCATCCAGTGTGAATCTTCCATAGGAGAGACTTTTTCTGCCCAGTGAAGAGCGATTTGATGAATGAGCACCACCTGACAACAACGTAATCTATGTTACTGAACAACATCATAAGACTAGGTGTACTTTATAATGAGGTATTCCTGTTCTTGTTGTTCCTGCTTGGCCATTTTGAAAATATTTGCATTTAGCCACCGCCATCCTTCTGCAATGAAATGTTTTAGCCAGATGCCCCCAGAGATTATAATGAATAGCCTGCCATTATATTCCTCTTGATGTGTAATTAGTTTATGACTGCATGGATTCTCTCATTCTCTACCTCTCTCTCTCATTCACTCTCTCTTTCTCTCTCTCTCAGTTAGCTAAGAGTACATCACCATTATTATTCATCCCTTTAGTAAATGCTTTATCTTAATCAGCAGTCAGCGTTCTAACAAGAACCAGAAACGGTGACCGTGTTGCAGTTGTTTAAAAGCTCCCCATGGTCCATTGCATCTGTACATTTCAGATTAGTACATATATTATCTGCCAAATTGAGATTTACGATCATCTAGTGCAGACTTCTAGAAGAGAGTCAGATGGACAGGACAGAAACAGCTGATTCTGTTGCTATTGACTGGACATTTGGAATTCCCTTTCTTTGGATATTTGTCAGACATCATCAGTTACCAAATTTAAAAGGCAACAGCAGACACATTCAGCAGACTGCTGCCAATTGTTGCTGATTACAGTCATAATTTCCTTTTTTTATCTGTCAAACACTCCCTCCTTGGTCTTTTTTAGTTTTACTAATCTGTGTAATTAAATTGTTGCCCTTTCATTGGCTGCTTTTCTAAGTGAATTTTTTTTTTTTGGTTAAGCGATAATTAAGGGAATTTTGTTATATTACATTCTCTCTCTCTCTCTCTCTCTCTCTCTCTCTCTCTCTCTGTGAGGAATCAAAGATTATACAAGAATTTGCATGCATTATTACAGGAAAAAGTGAGTAAAATTGGAGATAAAAAGCAAAAGTGTGGTATGATGCAAGATACTCTGACATTGAGTTGGAGTGAGTGACCTGATCGATATGTCAGGCAGGCAGCAAAGCCCTTTTAGCAAAACTCCAAACAGCAGTGAATAAAGAGGAATGTAAAGCGCAGCAGCAGAGGGGACGAGCACTCAGAACTCAGCACATCAGAGCCAAAGTCAAATAGCAGTGCAAAGAATACAAACATCCAAACACATTTAATGCCTTGACCCTCTGACCTGTTGACTTTGCAAAGCAGTGATGTGTATTCATGAGTGATGTGTATCCTCTCTCTCTCTCTCTCTCTCTCTCTCTCTCTCTCTCTCTCTCTCTCTCTCTCTAGTACCCTCTCCAAATAACCTGAAATCACTGTTTAATTGTCATATTTAATGAAGTTAATTTATCAGTGGATTCAAAATATGTAATTTTTAATATACACCCCAACCCCCTACACACCCAAATGTTTCCACAATTATACATTCATAAAAGAATTAGCACAAAATCCACTATCACATACTTGCATGTTTTCCTACTTCCTTCTCGCTTGTCCATTTGATAGATGAGCAGCAATATTCTTTATTGAGAGCAATAGCTTTCTCCTTGAAACCTCACCATGGAGATCATTGCTGTTCGGTGTTCTTTTAATTGTTGGTGGACTCATGAACTTTAACATCAGCCAGTGTTAGAGAGGCCTTTAGTTGCTTAGATGTTGCCCTGGGTTCTTTTGTGATCTTGTGGACTATTACACACTTTGCTCTAGGAGTGATGTTTGTTGGTCAACCACTCCTGGGGGAGGGTAGCAATAGTCTTGAATTGAACATCTGTCTGACATTGGATTGGAAGAATCCAAACTCTTTAGAGATAGTTTTGTAATGTTTTCCTGCTTGATGAACAGCAACATTTCTTTTTCTGAGGTCATCAGAAATCTCTTGCTGATTCCACACACAACTGTATTAAAGATCATACATTGATAGAACTCTTGACTCAAATTAACTATTAATCCAAGAGGGTCATATACTTTTGCCACTCACAGATATGTAATATTGGATCATTTTCCTGAATAAATAAGGGACCACCAAGCATGTTTTCTGTCTCTTTCGATTAATGGGTTTGGTTTATCTACTTGTATTAAACTTGTTTTAGATCATTTTTATGTGGAAGTATAGAAATTTCTAAAGGGTTCACAAACTTTCAGGCACCACTGCATGTCCACTTGTTAAATAGCACCAAGAAGGATGACTATGAACTCACATAGGTGGTCCCCTATGACCACACTTGCTAATCTGTTTCACTGTACACTTTTACATGTTATTTTCCAGTATGAATGATGTGCATGAGCAGCGGTTTTGGTAGATCATGGCCCCTTAGGCAAATCTCTTAGTTTCTCTTTGCTGCCAGTGTCCCCACTCCTTCATCATAGAACCTATCATAGGTAAATTGATAGTCATTATACCTGACTATGCCCAAGATGGCACAGTCTAGCCTAGGGTCTGAGATAAATAAAATAGATCCTTCACTACTGGCATGGTTACATTAGCAATAGAAACCAGCTGTTAAAAAATAACAGCGGTGACAAAGTTTATTATAAATAACAAGCTTGCCAAAAATAACTATAAGTGTTACCATCTTGTTCTAACAAGCAAGAACTATATACTCAGTGTTTGTGCTTTGAAGTTGATGGCAACTTCCACTCTGGCCCAACCCAGCCCAACTCAAAACAAAAGTGCAAAAGCAAGACATAACACAGGCAGAAGAGTTGACAACTGGTTTCAATAGAAGTTGGCCAAAATGGTCTGTAAGTAGTAAGCAAGAGACACTAAATAGGCCCTTTTTACAGTTTTGGTTATTTTCTGCCATTCAAACCCAATGCAAAAACAACATATATAAAAATATTTTTTTGTATATGTACAGTAACCCCCGTATCGTGAAGAACACTTGCGTGTAGTAAAAAACCGTGTTGTTGTGATGTGGTAGAAAAGGTCTAAAAATGCCTATTTTTATTGTGTAAACCCTAAATATGCCCCCAAATATGACCCCAAAACAATTTAATTTAATTTTAAACTCAGCTTAATACATTACCCTGAAAGAAAATGTAAAGTATTCCTACCGCAGTGCTAGAATGTAATATTACCCCTTTATAGACTGTACCGTAATTAATGCACGGGCGTTTTCTTTGGCATGCGCTGTCATTTTCTTTGGTATAAGCAGGTAAATACAGTAATAAATTCATTTAATTTACAGTAATAAACATACAGGGCTTTAAGAAGAACAAAATGAAAAACATGAGAACACTGGAGACACTCCACAGGGGAAATTCTGATCTGCAGCATCACAGGGCAGCAGCCAATCAGCAGCAAGGAGAAATAAATATCATTCTCAGATTGGCTACTTTCAAACCTCCCGCCTCTGAATATAGCGGTATCTCAGCATTCCAAGACACGCTTTCTTTGTGTTCTCTCATCAGTACCAAAACATTTATAGTTACTTCTTATCTAGAAATGTATCTGAATTTACATTCATATTTATGATACAAAATTAGTAGATTTTGTTTTGCTTAATAAATTAGCACTAAAATGCATGAAAATTTATATATTAATTTCAACAGTTTTTTACCAAACTGAATTTGCCAGAGTTAAGACAAGAACAGGTCACTGTCTTAGACACACCAATATTTGAGAAGGAGGTTAGAAATGCGATATTATCTATGAAAGTAGGAAAGTCTCCAGGTGCAGATGGATTTCTGGTGGAATATTACAAGAAATATATAGATATAATAGCACCTATATTGACAAATGTATATTTAGAATCTTTTGAAAAGGGATTATTACCTGACACCCTCTATGAAGTTTTAATCTTGCTAATTTCTAAAAAAGGCAGGGACATGACTGATCCATCCAGTTTCCGGACCGTGAGTCTCATTAATGTAGATGGTAAAATTTTGACAAAGATTTTAGCTACATGTTTAGAAAAAGTATTACCAAGCATTATTCATATGGATCAAGAGGGATTTGTCAAACACAGATCTTCCTCTGACAACATGAGAAGATTGATACATTTGATGTGGTACTCATCTGCAGAATCCCTCCCAGCAGCAGCCCTTTCCCTTGATGCAGAGAAAACCTTTGACAGGGTTGAATGGACTTTCCCATGGGCAGCGCTTTCGGCCTTTGGATTTGGCCCAGGCTTTATTTCATGGATTAGATTACTGAACAAACATTCCAAAGCAGCAGTGCAAACAAACGGTTTAATCTCATCATACTTTAAGGTAACAAGGGGAACTCGTCAGGGGTGTCCTCTTTCTCCACTATTATTTACGATTTTTCTGGAACCACTGGCAGCCATGATTAGAATGAATCCAGATATTGAGAGAGTAAAAATGGCAGGGAAGAAACATAAGTTAATGTTATATGCTGACAATATTTTACTGATATTTAAGGATCCGCTAAACTCTTTACCCTCAGTAATGGAAGTTATGGAAGCATACTCTGTTTTTTCTGGATATAAAGTCAACTGGTCTAAGCCAGAGGCGATGCCACTCTCTTCCTCATGTCAATCGTATACAGTGACTACGTTTGGATTTAGATGGTTACCATCAGGAATGACCTATCTTGGTATTAAGTTGAGTTTATATATTGATGAAATGATCATTCTGAATTTTGAACCCTTATTGAACAAAATTAAACTTAATTTGGACAAATGGAAAACACTGAAACTATCCTTATGGGGGAAGGTTCATGTTATTAAAATGTAGTAGCACCTCAAGTCATTTATCTCTCTATGATGCTTCCATTAAATATTCCGGAAAGGGTATTTAAACAGTATGAGAGTATAGTAAAAGATTTTTGTTGGGAAGGGAAAAAACCTAGGATTAAAATGACTAAAATGTGTTTGCCCAGAGATAAGGGAGGTTTGGGATTGCCAGATGTTAGATTATATAGCATGTCATTTGAAATAGCCAAACTCTGCTATCACTGGAAGTATGTGAATTCTGATCTGGACTGGATAGCTATAGAGAGGGATTTGGCTTCACCATTTCAACCTATGCACATTCTGTCACAACGAGGAGAAAATATAAGAAACACAAACCCTATAATATTTTTTTCAAGGAATATATGGAGCAAAATACATAAGAGGATTAAAGTATCACATTACATGAAGCCATATTCCTCAATTTGGCACAATCTTCAAATACAAATAGGAAAAAAGTATGGTGTATTGGAAACAATGGCAATCTAAAGGAGTGAAAACTCTCGGGGATTTATTTGTAAATGGGGTGTTTATATCATACTCAGACTTAAAGAGAAAGTATATAAATAAATTTCACTGATACAATTTTACCCAATTATTTGAATTCATCCATAACCCATAAAGCGTCACAATTTTATAGAATTTGTGGTCAGGTTCTTACAGATACATGCAATAATTTAAGGATAATATGGCAAAAAAGATTTATCTTGCTATATTAGAGAAGATGAATGGTTAGGAATACTTTCTAGAGTGGGGAAATATAATAGGGAAGTAAAAAGTAAATTTATTCAATATAAAGTTATGCACAGATATTATTGGACACCAGTTAGACTATACAGAACTGGACTAATTAATACAGATCAGTGCTGGAACTGCAAAAGGCGGGTGGGGACTTATTTATACATGTTGTGGGAGTGCCCTCAGGTATATCCATTCTGGGGTAGAGTTCTTGATCTCTTGGGCAAATGGCTAGGTTTTACTTTGTCTGCTAGGAGAGAAGAATTACCAAAGGTGAATAATAAGCAGTTTAAGACTGTAATGGTGGGACTCATAACTGCCATGAGGGTAATACTAAGACATTGGAAATCCTCAACAATTGCCGACATAAAGGAATGGACCGATGAGATGATAAAGACAGCTTCATATGAAATAATGTTGGACAGGCTACATGGAAAACAAGATATGAGGAAAATGTGGGAAAGTTTTTGGGGCCATGTATTTGAAGAATAAAGGGCTGGGAGGTTGAACTGATGTATGTTCATAGTGTTTGTGACGTTGTATAATTGTGAATGGCTGATGTGTAGACACATGAGACTGCTGTAACTTTTTTATGTGAAAAATAATAAAAATTTTAATTACGAAAATGTATATATTACCACGAAAAAAGCTGTGACGTCCGGGCCTCGTCCGCCACGCCCACTCGTCCTTGTGCTGGGTTATGTTTGGGCGCGGTGCTTAGCAATCCAGCACGAGGACGAGGGGGCGTGGCGGACAAGGGCCAGACGTCACAAAAGCAAAAAAAGGCGGAGG
>JBBPCX010000006.1:14419010-14446681 GCA_037974365.1 Hydrocynus forskahlii
AGACTTCCCGCTTAAATAGTCTGGACGTGAGTCATTTCCGGGACCGTTTGACGTCACGTGTTCTGGTGTGTGTGACACTACATGCATCTGCTTGACAGTTAAAGATTCTGATACATCTTCCTTATTCATTTATCCCAGAAGTTCCGGTATTTGTGAAGGGCACTGTAAATTTGGACTAAACGTTAAAATACTGATTTCAGTGAGAACGCTATTGAAGAATTGCTCAAGCTCAGTCTTCCACTGTAAAAGAGAGCTCGTGCTGTCCCAGTCAGCAAATCCCGCAAGTTACACAGAGCTGGGAGAAGAAAACATTAGTTATGGTACAAGAGGAAACATTGTGTCCAACACTGGGCGGACAGCACTGGTGATTACTTTTAGTTCCCCTTCAAATGTGTTTGTATATTACAGAAGGAGAGGGGAAATGCTCATGTGTGTGAGTGAGTGAGCGAGTGTGTGTGCATGTGTGAAGTTACCCTTGTTTAAATAACAGCGTGACACTGTGAATTCCTGGATGGCAGCAGAAGATGGTCTGGGCAAACATTCACAAAGCATGTCAAAAGCAATTCATACAAGAGGACGGACGGTGCATATTCAATGGCGCTGCAAACGATACAATCTGGCACCGTTCTTTCCCCTGTTCCCTCTGTCTGGCCCCCAGCACCCAGCCAGCCGGCGAGCAGGAGCGGGCGAGTGAATTAACGAGAGAAAGCAGCTCCTGTAACGAGGATGCCAGAGCACGTTAAGGCTGCTGTCCAATCATGGTAACCGTCTGTGAATGCTGCAGTCTGCCTCCGCAGGGCATCACAGGCAGGGAAGGTGAGAGGGGCTCCTGCATCTGCGGCCCCTCAGATGCTCCTCACTTAATAATGTTCATTAACACATTCAAAACAATGTAAAGAGGAAGCAATTTATATTACTGAAATCTGCTCTGGAGAGCTGAATTTAATCCCTTCATTACACAATTGGCATTCCCTTATGTTGCCAGAGATACTGCATTTCATCTGGACTGTTTTTATGCACATGGATAATTTTGTGCTGTCCTCATGATTTGAATTGTGCCATCCTTGTAAGTCACCCCACGTTAGGCCAGCTGCCAGAATACTACAAAGGACAGTACACAATACAAATGGGATACACTGACTCCTGTTGCCAACCACTGCAAGCGCTGCATAAGTCCAGCCAAAATGTAGCCTGGTACCTTATTTTCTGGCCTACTGATCCATGCACTTGTGTGTTTTTAGCTGATGGTGACGCCATTATGACCCCGAAACAGCGACGAAGGACAATGGATGGCCAGGAACAGAGTGGTCAAAGATGTGGCTACTAACTTACAAGATGTTTGACATTTTTGGTAGGAGCATGTGATCCAAATTCCAACAGGGAATCTGAAAAGTTATGGATTGCTAGAAAGCTAGATGTAGTAAGCATAATTAGGGAAACTAGCTTTCACTTTTTATTAGTCATGTTAGCATGCATGTTAAGTTTGGGTTTGGCCAAACTATAAATGCCTCGTAAGCTCCAAAGTATTCCCACATGCCCCTCTGACTTTCACCCATAATTTGATCAAATGGACTGTAGGGACAAGGTGAAGCTTAATAGCAATTTATTCTCCCCAGTGAGAATTGTGCTGGCTGCAGCAATAATTGGGGCAGGGGGAGTAGAGGGGGCTATGATGGTGTCAGCTCACCATGATGTCATTAAATACTATTTCTGTATACATTTAAAGTGCTGCTGCCATTATGCTTTACTCTCATAAACTGTGTAGCATTTTTGCATTTATTTATGCATTGCATCTTGAACCATCTTGTCTTTGTGACTAAGATGAGGATGCTTTGTAAGAGTGTTAATGGCGTGAACAAAAGTGTATGATATTAAAGAATCGAAGCATTTTGATGCAAAATGTGTTTCACAAAATATGGGAAAAGGAAGTCATTTGATTGTAAGAAAACCACTAACAATCTAATGAAATAAATTTCCTTTCTCTTTCCATCATTTAGCTGCTTGTTATCCAAGCTTTGGGTATCTAGAGAGGAATCATGTCATGGCCTCCAGTCATTTACCTGGAGTAGACCTACCCATCTCAGCACAGCCAAGACACAACTATCTCTTTATTCACAACACACAAATGCTCACAGAATCAGGTGCATGCATTTTGCCTTGCGCATTACAAACTGTAAATGACCCAGTGTGAGGGAAAGTGTGTGGGTGTGTATATAATAGAAAAGAATAATAAAAAAAACACACATCAAGAGCAAGCTAGTCGGAGGTAGTTAGAGAGAGACTGAACAAGCATGAGATAGAGCTTGAAATGCTCATAGCTGACTTTGAGCATGCCACTCAGCTATAGTGTGCCCATGATGAAATCTGTCTCTCTCACTCAGTCACTCACACACACATATGAGGATGCAATCAGTGTATCCTGATGGAGAGGTAATACTTGCATGTGGTACAATAGAGAGGTGAATTTGTTGTCAGATTGACACTGCAGTCATGCAGTTCCTACCCAGCTGATGAAGAATTAAAAGTCAAAGGTCATCCATGACAATTTCCAGCTCAGGGGTAAGGGTGGTGGAAAATATGAGATTCTCAGATGTTAAGGATATTAGCTTGGTGAAAACAAAGCAGCCGTGTCCGAGTGTGTTTGCACATGTGTTCTGACCTCTAGTGACTATCAGAATCGGGGGGCATGCTTGATTATTACACAAACGCATACAGAGAGCAATAAGACATCTCAATTCTTGGCGAGTCAGAAAGGGGATAGTGGATGAATGATTGTGCTCAGGGTCCAGAAGATACCCCCAATCTTTCCGATTTCATGGCCTGGGGCTTCAGTTGAACTGGAACAGATAGAAATGGAATTGGATGCAAGAGTTAAATCCACACGTCTGGTCAGAGGGTAGGGACAGAGTGGAAAGCCCTACCAACCCACAATGACACGCGCAACTCTGATCTGCTCACTGTATCAGACCCAGCACACACACATACACACACACGCTCAGACTATCTCGCTCCCTCCTCCTTCTTGCTTTCTGTCTCTGTCCCTCTCCTCATCTTGCCTATTGTCCCTTTCCTTTCCGTTTCTTGGCTGTCATCATGACATATGTTGAGCTCACACAGCTCCCCCAGCCCGGGGCCAGCTCCATGCTGAGTGGGTTTTGGATGCCGTGTTGCCATGGAGAGCCAGCTGTAATTTCAATAGCGTTGCCATAGTGAGCAGGTAATATCAAGAAAGTGCTATCTCAATACCAAGAGCTAGAGCGTAATACTGCCATGGTGTGCAAAACCCAATAAAAGATACAGCATTAGCATGGTACTTGAAACTTACTTCTACCCTAGCAAGAACTATTAAAAATGATCTGTATGTATGTATATAATTGTTAAAATAAAAAAAAGAAATGACAGTCCACTGCAAATGATGCTCTGACGTTAACCGACAGCTGACTACATTTAATACGATGTGACTTTCTGAACCTGAACTCAGTTGTAGGGAACCATCAAAATAAAGTGTGACCAGAATTGTTTAATTAACTAATTATTTTCGGTTTTTTTGTAAATAAACAAAGCAATTGTTTTTGATAAACAGAGAAAGGTGGGGTGTTTTCGTTTTGTTTTTTTGTTTTTTTTTTACTCATATCCAATTTTTATGTCAAGGTAAATTCCTAAATATCAGTTCCCTTTATTTGTCATTCAGTTTTTAGGTGTTTTGCCACTATGCTAATCCATGGTAGGAGCAACAAAAAACAGCTTCGGGGATAAAAAAAATAAAGTCATCCATAACACTTATGATCCTGACCTTAAGATGACATTACATCACAGGATACATGAGGGGAAAACAGAAGCTCTGTGATGGCTGCTTCTTGCCATACAACACAATAAATAGACTGTCTACCAGTGTTGACTTGCTCTGCATGAAAGACTTGGCTGATAGCAGCTCAAGTGCAATTTAGTGCTCGTTGCCTTACAAACAGCCCAACTCTGTGTCCCATTAAACCCCGTACTGAGAATATTTGTCTAAAGAAATCATACACTCACACACTCAATACAATGCAATAAAACTCTGTATATAGTAAAATACATACTTCAATATTGGAAAGTATCTTCTGAAAGGTCTTAAAGAGTATGCATACAATAAGCAGTCTGTTTACAAATGAGGAAAACAATACAACCAAAGTAAAGCAATACATTTAAGAAATATAAACTTATTTTCAAATTTACATGATTCACTTAGACCATAAGTCCAAAAAAGGACACAAATCCTACATTCATAAAATGATATGACATTTTCCCTTTAAAAAAAAAACATGTCAACAAAACACGACTTGCAATCGCTAGGAATTTTTGGCACAAGTGATCCAATTTGTTCTCTTATCTTCACACAATACATGGAAAAAAAATACTACACATTAAAGGATCTTAAACTATGACTTTGGAAAAATGACAGTACAAAGACTACAGCACAGCAGACATGACGCAAGTAGGGAGGCTCTAGATTACTTCTTAAGAGGTGCTGCCAGCTCACAGAAAAAACAGGGTACATCTGCATATGAGAAACCAGCACTGTCATGCTGCCTGACAAACGCCTTGTTCTATAAAAACGACTACACTATTTCCAGCCATGTTTTGTGTTTTCCTATATTGGTAATGCAACGTTACCACACTGCAGTACATGTGTGCGCACGTTTATACGCAAAAACGTCTGACAGGTGTAACAGAGTAAACAGTGTATCTGTTTCAGCATATCTATCAAAACAAAAACCAATCACGTCCCTTCGTATACAACTGAAAGTAAAATGATCTTTGACACGTAACACTGGCAGTAGAGAATGGAGTCACTGGCACATAAGTTTTTAGTCCTAAGCATTAAATCATGCTTCTGGTTTGCCCTTGGTCTTTTGTATTTGCATATCTAAAATAATGCCATACAGTCAAACAAAGGCTTTAGAGAAGTGTCAGAAGAGTTTGGGGATATCCCTGAAGGTACATACACACACACACACACACACACACACACACACACACGTGTGTGCATGTGCGTTTGTGAGTGTCAATGTAGCAGGCGTCGCAGCAAAAAACAGATGGGCCAGCATCATGCCATAGTGTAACCATAACTCCCACAATGCAGTGCAACGAGCATTCGGTCACGCAGGACGTCCTTGCTGGGGTATTCAGGGAGTTTCAGCATGTTGATACTGGGAAAGATGGAAATACGAAAGATGGACAGACATGTCAGCGTGATTCCGTTCTGCCTTGAACAGCAAGTCAAACAAAGCTGCATATGCTTGATGTTCATTCTGACACAGAAACTGACCTGAGTGTCATGCCTATTTTTTTGTTCTGTTTCTTTTTTTATTCATATCTCCTATATTTTTTTTTATCATGCTATGGACTCACTGGGGTTATACAGCACGAGTAGTGAAATCGCAAAGAGCCACACTGCCCTCTGGTGCACCTAGATGATACAAAATCAATTCTAGTACATAAACAGACTGTCAGTTTTTCTCACCAGGTACTAGAGGTAGGCAATAAGTTGGATGTGTAGGGCACAGCAGCAATGGTAAACTTCTGCAAACCACTGCCGCCCATGAGAAAAGCAAATCCACCATGCGGAACACGGGAGCTACAAAGACAGAATGAAGGAAAAGAAACGAGGTGAACAAGAGAGCACCGGGTAATGCATTTAACCCCTTGAACTCTATGTTCATACAGTAGATGACTGTGAGCAGTACTTTAACACTATCATCAGGACACTGAGTGCCACAGCCAATGCAGTGAGAAGTCCAAAACATCATAGCTGGCCTCTCTGAGTAGGTACAATGGCTCTTGCACTTTTCCCCATCACTCAATATGATTGCATTGTCCAATTCTGAAAACAACAATTTCTTTTATAGGTGTTAACATGTTAGCAAGGCAATAATAGACTTAAATAAGGCATGATAATTACTCTTACCTCCCGGTAACAAACTGCAATAGAAGAACCCTCTCCTCTTGAGTGAGACTCTCTACTACTTCCCAAAACCACTGTAAAACAAAACAGCTTGCATTACTTAAAAAAGTGTGCAAACCCGTCTGGAAAACAACTTCTGATTACCCCTAAGTCTACCTAAATCTGAAGCAAACACTGATAACATAATCCTTATCAGAATCATGATAGAATCATGCAAGTCTACACCAAATCTTGCCAACATATCTGCATATATTGTCTCACTGTCCTAAATCATTAGAGATGGCTCATTAATTTAAGTCACTGAGCGTGGTGTTCATGCGGCAGAGCAGCTGTTAACCTGGATGACTGGCTCCTCTGTATCATAGCCACTGGTGTACTCCGTGTTTCTCTTCCAGTCCATCACATCAATCTCCGGCATGCCAGACAGCAGCAGCTCCTGCGCACCCCCACACATGCGCACACACATACACGCAGACACTCACACTTAAAACCAGGAGTACAGCACAGAGCTATGTAGCTCATAACAGCAGATCTAATCAATAACTCATCCAGGTCAGGCGGACTCATAACACAGCTATGGTTTTGCTCCCAAAGTGTTTAACTTTCCCATGAACTCCTTCATAAAGGACATGCTCCCAAAGTACAGCACACAGAATAGCTGTGAAAAATGCCTTTAATTACTGAACACGCACACAGCGTGAAGGGTTTCGCTGGTCTCTCACTGTTCCGATTAGACGGGTGAGAGACAGATAATAAAGACAGACAGCACGGGACTAAAAGCGCTTTGAAACACAGGCCCTCATTAGTTAGCCCCTCTGGGGCCTGTCAGTGAGCTCGCTGAAGCTGTGTGACCAAAGAATGGGCCCACACATATATGTGCACTGAAGGCCCGCTGTGTGGTAATGACCCTGGGAGAGCATCGATCTGGGGCAAAGCAGGGGGTGAGAAAGAGAGAGAGAGGGAAAGAGAGATAGAGAATGCGAGGAAGAGAGTGCACCTGCTTACTGGAACATACACAGAAATAGAGGCATAAAGTGGAATGAATGGAAAGGCCCTCAAGGTGAAGTCTGATGCTTCAGTGAGCTCCAGAGAAAGCAAGAGAAAGAAAGAGAGAGAGAGAGAGAGAGAGAGAAAGAGAGACAGAGAAAGAGAGAGAGGCTGCATCAATGTGACGCAGATGCTCTACTGTATTTAGACTTAATTCAAAGTTCCTTCATAAAACACTGTTAACAAAGAGGTGATCTATAATGTTTATACACATTAAACCCACTTCATTACCTTGGCTACCTAATCAGTCTTATCACATTCATCATAATCCTGCACCCAGGATTCAGTAATGGTGCGGGCTTTAGCAATTACCATAGAGATAAAAAGGACAGGCACAAGGGCCTTTTCTAGCTCCATTCTGGAACAGCTTAATCTTTATCTTAGTCAATATCTCAGTCTTTAAGTATGTAGACTAAAATTTAGATTCTTAGTCAAAAAAGGAACAGTAATTTATCTATCTCTGAATAAATGTATATTAAATCTATGGGTATATACCCCTTGATTCAATATAAATATAACAGCATGATACTTAAAAACAGTTTGACCAAACACAGCATGCAACGATTTTTTTTTATCTAGAATTTTTTATTTCCTGACTTAGACTCACAATGCACCAATTAACAAGCTGGATTGGGCTGTGTCTTGGTGCTAGTCATTTGCAAAGTTTGCATAAAGCGCCATAATTAAAACAATGTCCCTTCTTCATGATGCTTTGTCACGTCTCCACATTTTTGCATTGTTAGATTCTCAATGAATACAATATTTGTATCTGTGCATCATCACATCAAATTAAACAGAATCAGAAAAGGTCTTCTAGACTCCTATCATTGTCAGGACTCAAGTTCACAATCTCCTGGCAGCTAAATCACTTGTCCTTGATTTTTTTTTTCTTGGAATGAAGTATGAGGTTGATCGCTGTTGCTGATATTTACAATACGAACAGGAGAGCTTTTCATGGCATAATTTATTATGATAACTATATCATAATGTCCTGTCATCCACCCTTAATTAAAGCAGTGAGGTGAGTGATGTTCAGGTGAAGTGATATATCAGCACTGTTGCCTTTACCATTCAAATGCACTGACTCAAGGTTGTTGACAGCATGCAGAGGTGCTGATGTCTTGGGAAGCCTGAAAACCCATGTTGCCCTCTAGATCTCCCTTTTAATTACGCCATCATCATTATGCTTATCCCTTTTAATTATGCTATCAGACTGCTGGAGAGGCTAAACATAAGGTGTGTACGGTGGCCTAAGTGTTCCCAACAGATATAGCAAGCTATTTTTCTTCTTTCTTGCGTCTTCTCCCTCTATCATCCTTGTGATGATAGGGCGAGTTAGCTTTACCTTAGCAACAACTCCAGCACACTCTGCTGTAGTCATTTGCCCATGTATCCTTAGTCCTGGCCCACTGTTTGTGCCCCACTGCTATCTCGTGAGCTTCATTCATCTCAGTTAATCTCAGTATCATTTCCCGCCTTGGTGGATTCATGACTAATGCACATCTCATCTCTGATTTTTAATCCATGCCCCAGGGTCACATCCATAAGGTTTAGATATGCAACAGTGACAAGGCTTGCTCTGATATTTTAATTTCTCTCAACCTACCCTGCACCAAAATGGCACAGTATAAGAACTTTAAAAAGTAATCCCCTGTACACATCTCCTAACGTTTGTATCCTCCCAGACATCAGTCTTTTCAGTTTAATCTTTACTGACTGAATGATATAAATCAGGCTTCCAGCATGAATCTGCTAATGTCACAATATCTAGGTCTGCTATTCGGTGTAGTCATAGCCAAAGGAGAATGGATTCCAAATTCTGTGCGCTGGCTCCACTCAAGGTTTCTTTGACAGAAAGATAGATATTTTGTCATCGCTGTCTCTGGTAAGATTTTATGCCCTGTCATCTGTAAAAGTGCTTTGCTGCAGAATTAAAATAAACTGAATTGAACGCATTAGTGTGAAAATGATAGTGGGAAAAACAGAAAAAAAAGAAACGGAGAGAAACACTAAAGAGAGAGGAAGGGAGCAGTCACGAGAACAAAAGTCAGAAGAAAAAACGATACCCAGAGCAACAATCAGGAGAATAGGGAATTAACTGACCAGCTCATACTCATCAAACAGCTGGATGAGCGAGGGAGGAATAAAGGTATGGAAGCCCTGCAGGAAAGCATTTATCTGAGGCTGAATTGCTCGGGTCATCCTCAACTCTGTTACCAGCTGCACATACTCCGCCTGTGTGAGGGAGAGAGAACAGGGACTGAGACAATGCCTGACAGAGTTGTCACTTTTCCTCAGGGTGAAGGGTTGTGCTCCTGAATAGAATCTAGAGAATGGGATGCACTGCATTATCATCTGGATAATACTGCCCTCTGTTGATCCCTTCACTCAATTACAGCTTTATACAACAGCCACACACTGACATTATCCCTGGGTTGGAGTTCTAAGGCAACCTTCATTTAATGCATCTGCCAACACGGCTTCTGGGCAGGCTCTAATGTCACACATAAAGGCTGTGCAAGCAAATACAGTCACATAACTAAATAAAAGTCAGATATGGCCAAACAGTGGAACATCAATATATCAACTGCCTATGTTTTTCTTTTTCCTTGCTTTAAAGCAGAGGTCCCCAACTACCAGGCCGTGGACCGGTATCGGTCCATGAGTCATTTGGTACCGAGCCACACAGAAAGACAGAATAAAAACATTTTACTGATTTATCAGAGTCTGAAAGATCTTTTATTTTTAAAAAAAAAAAAAAAACTCGTCTCGGACTCGTGATACAGTACATCAAAAATGGACCTCTCAAGCTACCAAAAATGAGTCAGAAACAAGCGCACTTTGTTTTTACTTGTATCTATACTGGTCTGTGAAAATACTGTTGTACATAAAATGGGTCCGTGGCGCAAAAAATGTCGGGGACCGCTGCTTTAAAGGAGCTGGTAAATTGACTGAAGTGTCTCTGTTTGTAGCCTCACCTTGTTTTCCTGAGTGACCTGAATGCCAGTTCCCCCTGGCTTGAGAGGAACCTCTTCCATGGCTCCAAACACATCCGTCTCCACAGAAAAGGTAAGCTCCAGACCCAGGTCACTGATGTCATTGTCCAGTATCCACTGCAGGTTCTTGGCATACTCGGGATCGATGGAGGACACATCCTGGTAATTCACCGGTATACCTGCAGAAACGTGAACAGAAGCCCATGCTTGTATTTATACGTGTAACTTGTGCTTGGTCTTTTACTTAAATATTGTCAAAATAATCTTGTAATGTTGCAGTCCGCTTGGTTGTGCATACCCAATATGTGCTTATAGAAAGAGCGGGTAAAATAGATGTTGACCAGCTGACGGTGATACAGAGCCAGCCCAAGGATTTGACCAGCAAATCGGAAATAGTTCAGATGGTCTGGGTTGACAGAGGAGTTACTGTTGGGTTGAAATGTAGTGCCTGCAAATAACACACACGCATATATCCAAGTGCATACACACAAATACACACACTCCAAATAAATAAGAACAAAGGAGTGTAATCATACAGTGGTGTATTTCTGAACAATCATAGAGTAAGGCTTTGATCTGTAGCACTCCTGTCCCATCATATGTCATTATCCATTATCTCTACAGAAAGACAAAGACACAGAGGCTCAAAGTCATCGACACATAACCATCAGTGACCCTGTAAGTTCACGTCTAAGTCATAGCAACACGACTCACAAACTTGGATCAGAACAGAGATATATCAAAGACACAAAGGGAAAAAGAGCACATAAAAAGGATAGGTGGGCTGATCATTTATATATGTTTTAAATCCATCAAATGCCCTTCTGACATGCCACAACTGTTTTTTTTTTGTTATGTTTTATGTTGAGTCCATTTTTGTTCACTTCCTGGCAGGAGTGAGGCAAAAACTCCACAGAGATCCTGTCAAATCACAATGATCCTGCTCCGCATCAAGAGTGAGCAAAGCGTATTCCTCTCTGGTGACAACAGTGTTAAAAAACATGATTGTGATTTTGTAATAAGCAAGTCTGTGGTTTGTGCATGCCAAGTTTTGAACTGTAAAATTGTTTAATTATGCGCTTCCATGGGAATTCAGTCTCTATTGTAACTTTTGCACTAAGCATTTTAAAGTTATTTCTCTCTCTCTCTCTCTCTCTCTCTCTCTCTCTCACACACACACACATACACACACACACACACACACACACACACACAGTGTTGTAGAAGTACTATTAATACCATTGAAAAAATAAAAAAAGTATTATATTGTTCTGATGATGCCATAATACAGTATTTGCCAGCCATGGATTTGGAGGCACACATACTTGATCCAGTTAATCAGCTCATTAACAACTCCTTACTGAGTTGAGGTGTTAAAGCAAGAAATGGACTAAACTTTGAAGGGCTATGTACCTCCAGGACTACAGCTGGTAAACAGTGCCACTGAAGAATCATTTTAGTTCCGTTTTAATACAAAAAAAATTTTTTTTTTGTATTCAAGTCTGAAAAACCGTTTAAACGTATTTTCAACGTATTTTCAAAACTTCATAATGTAAAGGTTCTTTACCAAATTTTCCTGGACATATTACATCATGCGGAGGTTTTATAAACATTAAAATGGGTCTTCACACTCTCATTTAAAAATGTTTTTCTATGGCATCATGTGGAGAACCCTTTCTGACACATATATTTGTAGGGTTGTACATGTACACACACACACACACATATAAAAGGAATAAACACAGAGATGATACATTAAACACAATTCTACAAAGGTTCATATTAGGAGTTAGCATGAAGTTAGAAGTTATATAGATATGGTTAGAATGCTTACCATCTGCTGATTGTGTGAACAGAGCATAGTCTGGATTGATGATCTCATTAGAGAGAATGTCAAACCATTCTCTAACCACCCCCTGACCCTGAGACATAGAGGACAGTATGAGAACCATCTGCCAGCGTCACCAGAAGAAGATCTGTTTTTGAATGCTGCATCACAGCATGAACAGCAGGCTGCGATTATTCTGATGGTGCAAGCATTTTGATACACAACAAAGCACAGCACAGTCAAAAATAGCCGAAAAAAGGAAAGATGTTTGTTGATGACATGTAGCGATATACGGACTGACCATTCCCTCTTCCCCATGGAAGCGCACAGCGATGCCTTGCTTAAGCTTCTCGTTGGTGGACTTGGACACAACCTCACAGCTGCTGCGGAATATAGACTCTAAGAGAGGGGGAAAAAAGAGAGACGGATTAAAGCACTTGAGCTCTGAGAGTAAGCCTATAAACAGTCAGGGTATAAATTCTGGTACCTCGGTGAATCAGTAGGATATCGTTCTCATTGACCGGCCGATGGACCATATCCGAGTCAGGCTGTCCGGCCAAGAGATGCTCATAGAACCACTCACACCTGTCCTTAAAGGGCTGTGGAGGAGTTGAGCAGAAAGGCAATTCAAACTTATTGATATTGGTTAGGCTCTGAAGTCCTATACTTGGGTCTTAGAGGACTTGTCTATTAATCACCCACTCATTACGCTATAAACCAAAGACCTGCCTGAGTAAAGGAAAGATGATGGGGAAAAGAAATGCTTCAGCTACACAGAGGAGGGGAAACTGCAATCCATTTGCATAATATTTGAATGGCTTTGTTCTTGATGCAAAGAAGGAGAAGTCTGCAAGAAGTAGAAATTAATCCGACTGAAAGGAACACTTTCCCCCAGGGGCACTGGGAGCTCGCGAAGAGGAAAATCAGGAGATGAAATCGTATTCGGCAGGTTAAAATCTGTAATTAAAATGGCACCGTATTCCCCAGCGGACTATAATCTGAAGGTAACGAGGCTCAGAGTGCCGGCGCTTAAATATGAATACTGAAATACTCAGCGAACACTACACAGTGAAGCAGCCCTTAAACTTACAAAGCGATATAACGGGACTTAAGACAAGTGTTATCGGCACCATAATAACATAGTAAAATGATCCTGACAGAGAGAGACAGGTGTTTGAAAGTCACTCCAGTACGAGCCCCAAGAGTGCTACAGCACAGGAAGTAACTTCAGGGAAATGAGATGAAGCGTTACATCAGAAGCCAATCCGAGCGCTGCTTTAACTTGTGTGTCACCCAGCGTACCTGGCCTTTGATAATGTGCATGAAGCGAGACATGAGCTCAGGACACTCCAGCAGGAAATGGAAGTGGTTAAAGATGATCTTGGGGTTCCTGTGGAAAGAGAACGCCACAACAGGAGATGCAAATATGAAACATTAACAATTTGTCTTAGAAAGCCTAATGAAGCAGACAGGCAGACTCCAAAATTACAGAAAAGGATTCTTCACTTACCTGGTAACAAAACACTTGAGCACTTCGTCATGTTTACAAACAAACTCGATGAACCGAGGGGACGTCATGCTAGGCAAGGAAGGGCAGAGACAAAACAAAAAGAGATTTCAGCATGGAGAAAAGGCAGTAGGAGCATGAAGAGCTAGGAAAAGTAACTAATCTGAGGCCTGTATCAATGCAGTGGGCCTCTAATTACAGACATCCCGTGCGGTCTCACATCTCACTGCAGCCATTGATTCTTCAGCAAAACAATAATCTAAATTATTTAAAGTGTGTTTTCCAAAGGGAGAACAATCACTCCAATCTCTTAGTGAAGGGCCTTCTCCAAAAAGGGGAGACATCTTAATAGAACTTGCCAAAGAAAAAAAACAAACAAAAACAACTCAGTGTTAATTAAAGATCAATTTAATGTACATGCAGTTAGAAAGCTTCAGGGGTAAACTGTGCAGACAGAAGTGAGCGGAGACATTATTTGCTCATTTATTTCAGTGATTTTTAGAGCTCTGATGAAAATATTCAAATCTCTCTCTCTCTCTCTGTATGTATGTATATATATATATATATATATATATATATATACACACATACATACCAACATACATACATACATACATATGTATGTGGATCGTTTTGCTTAACACGGGTGAAAAGCAAAAACACAGGTGAAAAACCTTTTTGGCACATATCACCCAACACGTAAAACAGGTGGTGCAAAATTTCATACTATTGGATTGAGGTACCTTCTTACAGATGTATCTAATATATTCTTTATGTGACTGAACTCAAGGAATTAACACTAATGTCTAAAGGTACAAGACATGTTACTCTTACCCTTGTGGCATCTGACATGAGCAGCACATATAGAAGGCTTGGATTACGGCGCTTAGACGATTGGCTGTCATGGAGATGACATCCTGGCCATCCACATAAGCCTCTGGCGTCTTCATGACAACCTCAGGATCTAGCGAAGGGGGCAGGGGGGCAGGAGTTTCCGTGGAAACAGAGGGGTCAGCCTCCCTTTGCTTCAGGAGGAGTGAGGCGATGTCACTCCCTGGAGAAGAGGAGGCTGTGTCTCCACACTTTCTGTCCAGCTCTGTGGATATGAGCACCAGCCACTCATCCAGGGAGTGCCACAGCAGTTCCAGAGGCTGAGGAATAACACTGACATATCAGAGGCATGGCAGACCCATGTGTTTGAAACAATCTCGGCGCAGACTGCTAGAAAAAACAAGAGCCGATTTATACATGACAAGAGTTTAGATAAAAAAACATGTCTGACAACATTACTTAAAGCAGAATTCAGAACATTCAGACAACCTTGAAAAGAAATAGATTCCTAGAATAGCCTAGTAAACAGTGTCCTTCTTTTTACCACAATCAGCAAAATTTCTGACAATTCTGCTGTCAGTTTTGGCAGAATGTTTCTTTATGCCTGCCTCCCATTTTGTCTGTCTTTTTTTTTCAGGCCAGCAGTGCTATATCTTCATCACTTTCTCTCATGAATTAGACTGCACCATCCAAAAATAAATGGAACAGAAAGAATATTAGGGACATAACCAATAAGATGTTAACACCAACGGCACTCAAACATTTCCCCAGCAGTTGGAAGAAGAAGACGAAAACAAAAAGAGGGCTATTTATAACACCAGTGTACGATTATGGCTCAAATTAGCTCAGAGTTTAAAGGGAAGTTTCATCCATATTTCAGAATTTCTGCATAGTTCAGTCAAGGAATCAAAGCCACTGAGAAAATGATGTCAAATGGTGCATTGTAGAAGAACTTACTGACTCTGAATTCTTTACAATGGTGATGGTACGATCTAGGGGTCGTGATGTCTGCAACACAAATGTAGCCATTTTATTTACTATCCAAAACAACCAATTACCCTTAACATATCTTCTCATTTTAATACATAATGTTGACAATGGTATAATAGATAATGATCTGAAAAAATGTTTTTGAATACAATATTGATTTTCAATGCTCAGCATGTGCCTCTCAGTCTTTAAAATGCATTTTCAGCCAAAACTTTATTTCAAAGCTTTCAAAATGTAATGTCCTAAACATCAAGAAGCGTATTTGTAACCATGTGACGTAGCTTGAAGAGGCATTTAGGCATCTGGTTCCAATGACCACCACTGTGAATAAACTTTCTCGGGAATGATGCGTAACCCATCAAATCTCTCTGCGTGAGCTTGTTTATATCTTGAACATTGAATTATGCAGCAAATTTTGAAAACCTGATGGAATATCTCTTTAAATAGTTTATATTAGTCTCACCTAAGCAAAATTATAGTGGATAAAGGGATGGTGCTGGGATTTTGTGGGCCAAATAAGTCCACAAAAAAAAAAACGACATCAGTGATCTCACACAGTTTGCACCCTCTTCAGGTAAAATCACTCCATTGCATCTCTGATACTCAAAGAGGGGAATTACTGTTAATACATCCTGCTGTAGCAAAGATGACAAAGCAGTAGACACTGACCTTAAAGACCTGACTGCGCGGGGTTTTATTTCCATTGTATCCCATGTCATTCCCGTTGTTAGGGGAAGACGGACCGAGGCGGAATACGTGGCAGAACATACGTACAATTCTCAGCAGGCTCTTCATTTGGGCCTCATAATTACTAGACAAACTAAAAAAAAAGAGAGAAAGTAAATATGCAAGGAAAATCTAACTTTTTTGTGGTAAAGGACCTTCAGGCAGAACGGTGAACCCCACCTGAGCAGCTTGTGTCCATTAGTGGTGGCCACCTCAGCAAGGCTGGTGAGGATCCTCTGATAACTGGAGTCACTCTGCTGAGATACATGCTCAAGAACCTGCCTCAGCTAAAACACACACACGTATGCACACACATTCAAACATTTGTAAGATGTTATGAGTATAAAAAAGAAAAAAGGAGAAAAGCTAAGAATACATCTTACCATGTTCTCCTTTATGTCATCATTTTGTGTCATCTGAATGAGGGTCTGAAACAGCCTCCCATGATGCTGGATCAGAATCTCACATGTTTCCCCATAGCCACCCTTAAAGGAAGCAAAAGGAAAATGAAAATGTATGTGAATATCGGGGACTGTATCTGGGGAATAGAATCCCTCTCTATCTTCAAGAACCCCCTGAAGACTCATCTATGCAGAGAGCACCTCCTCTGCTGATGCACTTTCTATCGTAAATCACACTCACTCCTCTGATTAAGCCTCTTGCTCTAATCCCTACATGAAGATTTTAGCGTTTAAAACTCTCCTCCGGTTCTCCTACTGTCATGAAGCTTGAGTGTTTCCTCAGATTGCAAGTTTCTTTGGATAAAAGTGTCCACCAAATGAATGTAATGCAATGTATCTGCGTCTGTGTCCAAATATTACTAACCTGCACACAAAGGTCAAGCGGTGTGACCCCATTCTTGTCTGGCAAGTATTTGGCACCCCTGAGGAGCAGGATTTGGGCTGTGTCCCTTTGGCCATGGCTATGAGACAGAGAGGTAAATAATACATTGTTTTAATATATAAGGAAATTAATTAAAGGCATGTGATGCATTCCAAGCACCGGAATGACATAAACTACACCAAAGCAGAGGTGATACCAACAGGGTGTAAATTCTCCACTCAAGTATACAGAAAGCATAGTTGCTTTAACTTCCTTTAATCCTGCCCATATTACATGACTACAGTATCAGTATTGTGTCCTAAACCACATAGAGGACTTCCTTTGCATAATAACATTACTCAGGTGTTTTATTCCTGTATTATCCAGCATACAGGCCTCAGTGTGCTTGACAGCGAGTGCTGATACAAGTCTGCTGCTCTGTGGATGTCAAATCAATATTTCATTTTATATGAATACCCAATGTGCCAAATAAAAATTTAATTTCATGAAAATACATGGATGAACTGTTAAAAAAAAAGAAGAAAAAAACTATTACCCAAATGAGCTAGTAATTGCAGTATCATGAATGACACTTATAAAAATGAAAGACAATGTGGGCGTTAAACCTTTCAGAACCCCAGTAATGAAAACTGCCTTAATTATGTGTTTGAACTATCTATTAGAAAAGCTGCCTTTCTTGAATGTTTGTACAAGCAACTATAAGCAGATATCTACTGCTATTTGTAATTGAAAAAACAGAATGGAGGAGCGCTGTTGCTCAGCAACGCAGCTCAACCAAGTGTGTCAGGCTCGATACACAAGGAAAAACAAAAGCAGATTGGACATCTCGTCAGTTGCTGCATTCTCTTCAAATGGCAGCCTCATTAGTCTACCCCTGTGGCAGAGATTGATAGGTTTCCCCCTGTTACTTCTACCTCACTACTATAAACACTGTTTGAAAAGACAGCAGTTGCAATTACAGCTGGATAGTAAACATGAGCTCTTCAGAGTCTGAATTACATCCACTAACTTGAGGTGTTATCATTTCAAAGCGTGCACTGCAGCAACAACTTCATGGTTATTAACAACAAGGATTATCCAACTGACCTGCAAGCAAAGTAGAGAGGAGTTGCTCCAGAGACATTGGGCCTGTTGATGTCTGCTCCACTGTCCAAAAGGCACAACACTGTCTGTGTAAACCACAAAACCACACTATAAATTGCTGTGGCCCAAATAATTAGAAACGAGTGTTTGTTAGTCATGTTGGGATTTGTTTCTTTATTTAGTACTTAGGAGCTTCATTATTCATTAACCCTAAGGTACCCCTCAAACTGCTGGGATACCCTTGTGAGTTCCAGAGTTCGATCCTAACACTGGTTTAAACAAAACAAAACACTGCATTATTAAACCTAGAGAAAACAGCGATAAAATAATGAATGTGATGGTATGTCAGTTCGCTTAAGGCAGCAACAGTGTCCAAAACAGTTTAGCTGATTCCTACATGACATGGTAAAGCTATGCAAGTTTAGTATAAAAGACTGAAATAATTCATCAGATTCATGACTGAGTTATTTCACTCATGACAGAATTTAAACGGCATCTGAAATTTGCTATCCATTCGGTAACATTAAACCAGCTAATATAAACTAAGTTTAATATTTGTAGAATAATGTTGCTGTCTGAACAAAACATTTCTCTGAAATGTTTTGTTTCCAGGAGAAGGATAACAGTCTTAACTTATAATGGAGATTGATGAAAAATATTTTGTTTTCATTTGACTTGTTTAATTTGTTATGATCTATTATTTACGTAAATGAATAATTAACTTTTTAAAAATGTAAAAAGAAGCTGACGTTTACAAATTATGTAAACAAACATGAGGTTTTATCCTGACAATAATGATAAGTACAATGCTATAATAAATCGCATTCCCCACAGTATTACAGTGCTCAACAGTCTCAACACGCTAATACGATCAAAGGTACAAAAGTCCTTCAGGGTCCTTTGGTCTATCAAATCAGTGAGCTCATACGAATCAAATATTCCTTACAGTCTTATGTCCATTCTGACAGGCCACATGCAAAGCTGTCTGGCCCATGGCATCTTCCACATCCACATTGGACACATGCTGCACCAAATCATGAAGCAGTTCTGTCCTCCCATTTACTGCGAGCCAGTGAATCTACAGACACAGAAATACATGCAGGTATATTTAATAGAAAAGAAAAGAAAGTGATTACGTAGACAATACCACAGCAACATTGATAGTGATCAATGTTAACGGTCATTATGGCACTAGAAACCTATGCTGTTCTCTCTGATCTGGAAAAGCGGTTTTACGTTTCTGTCATAGTACGGAAAACATCCTGCAACCAGCATAAGGAAATTCCAGTTTGTGAACCTTAAGTCTTTGATTATTACTGTTTTTTTTGACGATAACAACAATCATCATCTATATACTTACAGCAGTTAGGCCTTCGTTGTTGCAGATATTGACATCTGCATTATACTCCAACAGTCTGCCCATACACTTCTTCTGTCTGTAAGATGTTCAGGTGATTCATATTATAACCAGAGATAATAACATAGGAATAAAATCAAAGGTTTGGTTAGACCAGGGGATTATTTTTATGATTATTATTATTAGGAGTAGTAATAGTAGAAGTAGTAGTAGTAGTAGTAGTGGTAATAGTAAGAGTTACACCACTTGTAACGTACAATTTCCACAATTACAGTTTCTTTACGTTTGATCAGGAATAACATGTGACCAATAGATGGCAGCAGTGTTTTACTGTCAGAAAAAAATTCATATAAAAATGCTCTACCCATTTCTTGCTGCCAGATGGAGTGGGGTACAGCCAGAAATATCCTGGTAGTTCGGGTTCGCTCCTCGCTTCAGTAGTAGGACCAGACACTCCACTGACCCACAGCTAGGAGGAGAGGAAAAACAGAGCAGTGGTGAAATCAGAAAGGCAGTCACAACTGATTTGTATGCTCATCCGATTTACTTTTTTGACCAGAAAACAGTCCTCATTCCTTTTTGGCTGCATCAGCTTATATCGCCAGTGTCTGGCATCACGCAATAGCCTAAAGAGAACATTTAGTCAAGCCCCATATTTTACGTTGAGTAACAACCACACAGGAAATGAGACACTCGAATAACTCCTCACTTGGCAGCAATATGAAGAAGGCTTCTTTTTACACGTCCAAATGCATAGTTGACATCAAACTTGGAATTCACGAGCAATTCTGAGACTGATCTATAGGAGTAAACACAGACAATTTACAAGTAAATGCCAACATATTAATCTCATTTGTCATTTAAATACAGTGCAGGGCTATATTTTCACAGTGCATTGTTTCCAGAGCTCCCTACCTATGCTGGTCAGCCATCACCATGGGCATGAGTGTGTAGACGGCGGTCTCATTGTCTGTGGGAAAGTAAGAGGTCAATGAGTGCAGGTTAACCTGAGCATATCAAAAAAATATTCCAAAACAAAGAACAATGTTATATTTCTTTTTAGACCTCACGCACTATCTGCAGCTCTATAGGTGGACCTCAAAGGGAAGGAAATTAAGCTGCATTCATGGTTAAGATGTTGCTCAACGTATAGGGCTTTAGCCAGTTTATTGAAAGAACATAGCAGCAAAGTGGATAGAACAAAAGAAGAAAGTAGAAGCAATGTGTGTGTGTGTGTGTGCTCTGCTTCTACTTTCTTCTTTTGTTCTATCCAGTTTGCTGCTATGTCCTTTCAATAAACAGGTTCAATAAACACACACTGCTTCTTTCTTATTTTGTTCTGTCCACTTTGCTGCTGTAACAATGCAATCTTATAACATCAACGTAGCCTAGTCAACATTCATGTGAGGCTAAAGGGTTTTCCTATACATCCTATCATAAAGGGTTATCTAATCTTATAACATCAACGTAGCCCAACCAACATTAATGTGATAAACACTTCAGTAAAGCCTTACATTACTAAAGTTAGAGTGTGTGGGCCTGTCTGACAGTCAAACAATGATGAGATGAATGCCATAAGGAGCTGTAGGTGTGGGCGACTGTGTTGATCTTACCTTCACTTGTGGGACTGATTAAGGGTTATCCTATCTTATAACAGCCTAGCCAACATCAATGTGACCCTAAAGCGCTATCTTATAAATCCTATAACAAAGAGTTATCCTATCATATCTCATCTTGTAACGTCAACGTGGTCTAGCCAACATTAATGTGATAAATACTTCATTAAAGCCTTAGGTGACTGATGGTAGAAGTGTGTGGGCCTACCTGACAGTCTGAAGCACTCAGGAGAAAGTTAAAATGATGGCATAAATGCTATGAGGAGCTGTTATATATGGCGATTGTGTTGATCTCACCCTCAGGAAGCTCCACGGTCCTGGCGCGGCGCAGGGAACGGGTCAGCCGGTTCAGCTGGACGTTGAGCTGCTCCATCGCCCTTTCCATCATATGACAAGGAAATTCCTTGACGAAACGGGTGTAATTCAGCTTCTGGGACGCGTACGCTGCCTACATTTGATTCACGACACCCGTTATGTTATCCATCTGGCCAAACGGTTCACTATCGGTCCACTGGAGCCACGGACAGAACCCATATCTCTCCTCTGATTCATTTGACAATTATTTCCTCCTGAACGCCTTCTTCCTGTTTTCATTACTCCTTGGTTGTGGTGCACGCTGGGAAGTGTAGTTTTGTTGTTTTACTGCGTCTTTTTTGATCTTATCGAATAATCGGGTAAATAAATTCATCCTATGATTCTAACATCTTTTTATTGCCTGTTTGATCTGATCTTTGTTGCAACTTACTCAAGACAAAAAAATCTGTATTTTGCCCCACTACTCAGTCTGCACGTTTTATTAACTGTGTTTTATAAACGACCCAGTGAATAAAAGCATGAAATGTTTTATTAGTTATTACTATTATTTATTACCATGATATTACTATTAGGTAATAGTATAGATAAAGTACAGATGATAAATTTAAGAAAACGCAGAGACAAGCCAATCTGCCAGATTTTGTGCTGCTAATCACAAACATCCTCTGTATCATATACTGATCAGCAAGTCACTGACATGCTTCTGCACAATAACAGCTCATCACGTCCACTGTTCCTGTAAAACTCCAGGGTTTGACATGAAAGCTCTTGCACCAGTTGGTGCTGTCTGAAATCTCCCATCACCCGGAGTGAGATGATCAGGGGTGAGAGTCCAGAAGGAGAGACAGCATCTCTGTGAAATGCACTAAGTAGTCATCACTGAACTGTGAGTAAGGTAACAATCTGGCAGTGCTTTTCTTTAATTTTTTTTGCTTCTTCCCCCATGCATAGTCACTGTTGTATGGATTAGGAGCGTGCTAAATTAATGTTCCCTTTCAGTGCTCATCGCAGAGCCCATAGGAGAGACAGCACCTCTGACAAATGCACTACCTAGTCATTACTGCATTAATGTAACATTCTGGCACAGTCTTTTTCTTGGACGTGGCCATTCACTGTTCAGTGGATTTCGACTGCACTACGTAGATGTTCCCTTTAAGTGCACATCACAGGGCCGATATTTTGGAAGCTGAAGAAGCCTCAGGATGCCGATTTCTAATTTACCGCTACGAGAAAGAGCCTCCAATCCTCCCTTCCTCACTGGCCAGGTGATCTTCCACTGCTGCTGGAGGACTGAGCAGCGAGGACTATGAGTGATCGCAGCACACAGCCCAAAGCAGTAGCCAGGGAAGCTCACCACGCCACACTGAGCTCGCCCCCTCGTGAAGCCCACCTCTCTTAGAAACCCGTTTATTTACACCGGAGATGGCGAACTGGTAAGCAGCATTTTACGCCTTTCCCTTATTCTCTAAACATTGTCTCTTACTCCACGCACCTCAGCTCGCTGCAAGGACGGTAAAAACAGACCCGAGCGCTCTCAGCCCACAATAATATTCAGAGTCTGAACTTTAGTTGCACATTTCCACTGTTTATGAAAACATTCAAAGGGATGTGGGCGACTCTACCTTCCGGGTTGCTACGTAACAGAGAGCGTGCGCGCTCATTGGCTCCCGTCCAGCCTTTGTTTTATTTATTTATTTATTTATCTATCTATCCATCTATCCACCTATCAGGGGAAAAAATAACACAAAAAGACCACATACACTGATTTATTATTTTTTATGTAAACTGGACTCAACAGAAAAGTGTCCAGAAAATCTGATATTACACTTATAAGAATGAACTCCTGCCAGTCTTCCCCGGTCTTTCATTATTCTATAGCTTGAATACCAAACGTGGGCACCAGGGGGCGTTAATTATGATTTATGAATAAATGCAATTAATAGGAGTAGAAGTAATACATAAAACACTATTGGTTCTAGTTGCTCCCCAAGTAAAAGCAAAGACAATTTAGGCCATCGCTGTTCAGTGTTGATTAAATGGCATGGCTGAATGGTTTACTGAGAAATAAAAGAAAGTGTTTGGAGCACTCAGTCCTGTGTTCTGTATTTCAAATCTCAAGTAAAACCACATATAGCTTTTGTAAAACACACTGATAAGCTAAACCTGAGATCTTCATAAATGTATGTATGTAGAAAGGAGATGTTTAACAAATTTGGAGCTTTGGGTCAGTGTTCCTATGTTATTTACTGGTACTAGTTTCCTCTATGGTCAGTGTTCGTGTTTTATTTACTGGTGCTGGTTTATTCTGTGGGTCAGTTTTCATGTTTTATTTACTGGTACTGCTTTCTTCTATGGGTCAGTGTTTGTGTTTTATTTACTGGTACGGGTTTCTTCTATGGGTCAGTGGTTATATTTTATTTACTGGTACTGGTTTCTTCTATGGGTCAGTGTTCATATTTTATTTAATGGCAGTGGTTTCTTCTATGGGTCAGTTTTCATATTTCATTTACGGGTACTGTTTTTTCTCTCATTCAGTATCTGTGTTTAATGTACTGGTACTGGTTTCTTCTATGTGTCAGTTCTCATGTTTTATTTACTGGTACTGGTTTCTTCTATGGGTCAGTGTTTATATATTTTATTTACTGGTACTGGTTTCTTCTATGGGTCAGTGTTTGTGCTTTAATTACTGGTACTGGTTTCTTTTATGAGTCAGTATTCATGTTTTATTTACTGGTACTAGTTTCTTCTATGGGTCAAAGTTCTTGTTTTATTTACTGGTGCTGGTTTCTTCTATGGATCAGTGGTCATATTTTGTTAACTGGCACTGGTTTCTTCTTTGTATTAGTGTTCAAATTTTATATACTTTTATAATACAAATGTTTTATACCGGTACTAGTCTTCAGTGTTCATATTTTATTTACTAGTACTGGTTTCTTCTATAAGGCAGTGTTTCTATTTCATTTAGTAGTACTGCAACATGAATTTTTAGCTCAAGATTTCCTTTGGAGACTCTTCTTGCTGTAAATTTAGTTGTTTCCTGGAGGCTAAACTTTGGTTTATTTTGTAACACATCACACAGATCTATAGTTTAATTTATTTTATTTGTTTACAGTTTTTGTGCCTTATCACGTCTAAAACATTTACACCATTCCAACATTTCGTTTAAAATGGTACTGTACTGAAGCAGTAAAATCCAATGTCCAATCCAATATCCAATTACTGTATAAAAAAAGTTACAGTATTAGATTACATTTAAGTGTACAGTACACTCTTACAAATGAGGTGGCAAAAAGGGTTCTTCAAGTGATGACACAGAAGGATTACTTTTAGTCCCTCCTCAAAAAAAAAAAAACTGAAAAAGAGATTTGTGTGATTGAAGAAGTTTTTAAAGGTTTAAAGAACCGCCACAGGTTTTCTAACAATTTAAGAATTTTTTACTCTTTACTCTGACACTCTTTACTCTCTAAACAACCTCCCATTTTAAAGTTTTTACCTGGGAACCAATAGTTGTTCCTCTTTTTAGCACCTTTATTGTATGTCCGGAGTCCAGACAGTTCATACTAAAAGAGTCTTAAAAACTGTATATAGAAAAAAAATATATACAACTTGTTTTAAGTGATCTGTATTCTTCTTTTCATCTCTTAAAATTCCACAAAAAAGAAACATATAGATAAACAAGACAGAGACCAGTTTCCCCAAAAAGAAACATATTTTTTCTTAATTTTTTTTTTTTAATTATTGCCATGTATTAAAAACTGTTCAGAAACACCTAGAAAAATCAGAATCTGAAACACACAGAAAAAGACACACATTGCAGTACAGTGCGTTTGTATTATCGACCAACACTTCTAACGCTATATGTAAACTGAATATACACTTTATTGTTGTGTGATACCAGTACCAGTTTATCAGTTTGGACTATATATTATTCAGTACAATATTAGGTTTAAGTTGTTCCCAGAGAGGTTCCATTGAAAGGAATTAAAAATGGACAGAGTACAAATCTAGAAACTTTAGTACAGAAAAGCAGATCTAGCCATTTCATTTTTCTGTTGCATTTAACACATGATGGCAGATAAAGTTTTAGGAAGCTGTCACTATGTAAAAAGAGTAAAAACGTATATATATTTTTTTCTTTTTCTTTTTCCCAGCAGGTCTTTGAGAAGACTATGAGCTCTCCCGGATCTGCCGCCACTCCTTCAGGTGCATGATTAAAGCTTAACTCAGCTAAAGTCTTCTGTCTTATCCTGAATGGGTTGACTTTGTTTCGCCAATTCATGTCCAGCTACTAAATATAGTTTAATAAGGCAAAATGTACAGAGCTTGTTCTGACTAAACTAAAGTCATTGTGAGCACCTGAGAGTAGCAATACTATTATTTGTCAATTGTATACTCTGTAAATTTGTGTACTATTCACAATCAAATATGGATTTTCTTGTTTGTTGCAAGTCAGTAGTCCCATGTCACCAGAAGTCTAGATTTAATATGATAAAAGCTCAATTCTTGCCATAAAATCTGAACAATGTTTTGGGGGTAGGGATCTTCAGCTCAGAGACCATGTGGACCAAAAGAATCAAATAAAGATTTGGACATTAATGGGTTAAGTGCTATCTGTCAAATATTGTAACCCATTTTTCTTGCTGTTTGCAAAAGATAATACTGAAAGTACTTTTTTTCTGACGGCATTCCCTACTATGATTTGTGTATTTAGTGCAGTGTAGAGTATTTCATCTTGTGTCCAGTCCTCCCCATGTTCCCATCTCCCAACCCCCATTTACGCATTGTCCCACCGGCGCCTGAAGCACTTTAACGCAGTCTCCAGTTTGCACCGTATTTTTCATGCAATGTAGAGAATTAATATATTCCAACGGGACTGTCCTGCAGTCGGTGTCATCGCAAACGCTTTATATTGCATTTAAATAAGTTCATTGGTGCTTATTAGATGTGTTTCTGCTCCGTGGTCTTATTTGCAATCCCTCCAACCCCCAGCACCTTTAGAAAGCCCCCGGCTCTGGGAGAGGGGGGTTGACTAGTAGCATTTCTTCACACAAGTGAACGGAAGAACTCTGAAGCAAAACGCTGGTGTTTACTCACTTTTTTCTGAGTTTTATCTAACCTGGGGGGAGGGGGGTCCTCAGAGACTTTCCCACACTTTGGCAACCCCCACATGCAGCTGACAGTCAGTGCGTGACACGTTTCCCTCACACACCAAGAGTGTGCAGATAACAAAGCAAGCCGAGTTAGGTAAGGAATTATTGAAGTTAAATTAGGCTGCATCTCGCCTTTAATTATAGGCTTTATTCTCTGGACGATATGTTAATGTTGACCCGATCTTAATATACCCTGCAAATAGATACTTTTCCTCTTAAAATCACGTCTTTGGGCGGTGTAAATCGTTTTGTGTAAATCGTTTATTTGTGCTAATCGATTATTAGCGCGAGAGTAATATTCCGATTATTCGTGGCAAGTAACTGGTTGGTGACGTGATAGAGCACTTTAACTGTGTTCTGATAGAAAGTACCCCAAAACAAACAAAAATAAATAAATAAATAACTTTTTATTTCAGCTGCTTTTATGTAACCTTTAGGCTAAAGGCAAAACCAGCAGAGCCCTCTGGGACACACATATTTTTAAACATGTTTTACTGTTACTGTGAAACACATCTGTTCCTTTCTAAAACCTGGGCAAAGCATGCAGTCTTGTTTACATGCCTCGTGAAAATAAAATAAATGTCGTCAAAATAGCAAATAAGTTCTCAGTGCAAAGGATTATCGTTATTATTATTATTATTTTATTATTATTATTATTATTTTATTATTATTATTTATTAAAATGCCCAAACTGTTTTCACAAATAAACAACAGATCATCGTCTCCCCTTTCACAGAAGAGAAGAAACTTGTCTGTGTTGTGTCTTTTCTGGTTGATCCGGTGATTGGCACTTTATGTCCCGCGTTGAGTTGAAGTCAGTGCTCAGCTCCAGTCTTTCTGAGGCTCATTTAGTGCAGTAAGTCAGAAGCAAAAACCGCATATTCTCCAGGTATGCCTAGTTTACAACCAAAGAGAGCTCGTGTCTTCTGCTTGTTAAGTAATCTTTATGAAATTCGCAGCGAAGGAATCTTCCTCTCCAGGTGAGGCATTTAGACGTGTTTCACTCTTTTTCAGTCTTGTTTCTAGACGCTCTTTCACTTCGAGTTCCCTGCTGCTCTTACCGTCGTGGCGATTTGTTGGAGCTTGATAATAATCACTTCACACACTTGTATTTAAATAGTCCATGAGTCAAATAGTCCGAATAGTCATATGATACTGTGTAATATTCGACAGAACGAATTCGGAGTGGACTGCAGCATGTTCTCAGGGATAGCTACACACTGGGAAGTCTCTTAAACGTCTTGCAGAACTTCTGGACGACCAGTTTAAACTCAGTCCAATAAATACTTACCGAAGTATTACAGATAAAAGCTTACTCTTCTGCCCATCTATCTGTCTGTCTGTCTATCTGTATATCCTCTCTCTCACTCTCTCCTTCCCTCCCCACACCCTCTCTCTCTCTCTCTCTCTCTTTATCTCTCTCTCTCTCTCGCTCTAT
>JBBPCX010000006.1:14449513-14478973 GCA_037974365.1 Hydrocynus forskahlii
CCTATATATATATATGTATGTATATCTATCTAGGTATATCCATCTAGTCTATCTATCTAGCTATCTCTCTCTTTCTTTCTCTTTGTCTCTCTCTCTTTACCAGAACACAAAAACACAAGCTGTAAAAAGCTATTTGTATCATCCCTCAGTCTGTGCAGAAGTTAACGTGTGGAGTGTGAAAACGCCCTGTGAATGTTCCTCAACGACGATTGGCTGTCCCGGGCCCGGCTGGCCAACCCCCTCCTCCAAAAACCCTCAGTCCGAGAGAAATGAGATGCAAGTCATTGGCATAGGCACATGAGAAAGTGGACTGTGGGCGGAGAGACTGAGAAGGAGCGAAAGGGGGGAGTGAACTAGAGTAAAAAAAAGGAAAGAAAGAAAGAAAAAAAGAGCGTCTGTTGTCCTGCGCACGCTAGATCATGCCCGCTACATTATGGTTTGTTTAAAGCGCCGTGTTACATTTCTGAAGAGGATCAAACGCTTTGAGAGGAGGATTTACACTCGGAGAAGTTTGGAAGAAGGGAGCCAGGGGAAAACATGGCCGAAGGTATCCTATATGGTCGTAGCGACCGTCCCTGCCACTCTGCTCTGCTCTGCTCTGCTCTGGCTGGGGTTGTGTAGCTCGGTCCTCTGGTGTGGCGCCTTGTGTTTGAAACGCACGGCTTTAGGTCTGTTTCCTCCTGGAGGAGACCAGATCCCCTGAGGGGCTGCGTTCACTCGGCCGGCTCCTAGGGCAGGCTTTTTAAAGACGCAAGGACAGCACCTGTTTTGTTTCACCACAAAACCCCCAATTTTGCGTTAGGCTACATATTCTTCTTAAATCTTACTGATAAGTAGCTTAGCAGCCCCCTAACTGAACGCAGTGCATTGAAGTTGATAGGCAAGCACGCACGCCTTAGCCTGGAAACCCTATTCCTGCAGAGCTGGACGAGCCGGGTTTATTAATAATGCAGCCCGAGCTAAGTGTGTCTCTTCTTTGCACCCTCAGGAGGTGTGGGGAGCGGTGGAGGAAGCCTTCGGACGCCTGCCGAGTCTGAGGAGGGAACTGACCCCCTGCCCATGTACGGCACAGGCCACTGTAAGTGGTTCAATGTACGAATGGGCTTTGGATTCATATCGATGACTAATCGAGGAGGAAATCCTATTGATCCTCCATTGGATGTGTTTGTTCACCAAGTAAGTTCACCTCAAGTCTAACTTTTGGGGGCTGGCTCCCTTACTTCTAGGCCTGTTCTTAACTCTGGGCCTGAGTTTGACTGAGTCACACTCAAGCACATGTTGTCTCGGTACAGTTTTTCGTTTCTCTTACTCTTCCCCATCTTGCTACTTTTTCTAATAGGTTAGATAGTAGAACAATATGTACCCTGTCCACGTTTTGTGCTCTAGTTTCACCACCTCCCTTTCTACACCAACTCCAAAACCACATCTTTCGTCTTGATGGACAAAAATAAATGACGGCGAAGTTTGGCCTTGATGTTTCTGCACGTTTGACGAATGGACGTCGCCATTTGCAACAAGACTGGCCATTTGGAGGGGGTTTAACCACCACCCACCACCGCAGACTCCATTCACTCACCTGTTGTCTTGTCCGGCTAGTAACCAGTTGTGTTTGTCCTCTCACTAGTGGATGGATGCAACTTTAGACTCTCAGATGTAGTTGCACTTGCCTTGTGGTACTGTGAGTGTGCCCATTGCTACAGCACTCTCCCGGCTTCCTATATGACGTGTGTATTAAAAGCTCTCTAGCATGGATGCTCATTATGCACCATCAGGGTCCACATTCATCTAACCAGGCAGTGCATCCTCCGATTCTTCTTAGGTTGCATTCTTTGAGGAGAGCTTGTTCGTAGATTCAGATGATGCTGGGAAAAAGCTGAAACAGATACCTCCCTGCACTGTGAGTCTGTGTACCTCAATACTTAGAACACAACTCTCTTTATGGAAAACAAGCACCTTTTCTTTTGAGCTCTGGTGTTTGGTTGCATTGCAGTGGATTAATGAGGGAGAGAGATTTAGGAAAATTAATGTTGCATAATGACAGTGCACAGTTACATAGTTATTACTATGTGTTTACACACACACACACACATAGCTGATTTTTTGATTATAGAATTCCCCATTCTTTCATGACAAGCTATAAGGGCTGAATGATTTGCAAAAAATATTGTTGTGATTTTTTTCTGAACAGTATTTAGATTGCAACTATCATTTTTTATTTAGATTACTGACTATTTTGCCTTCACTTTCATGAAAGATTTTCAGTAAAATTTGTACATAAATTGTCCCTTTGTTCTGAACACGTTAGACTGCATAAAACTTCTCTAGAAACTGTTGAAAGTAAAAAAATATATATATATTAGACCATATTTTTGACAGTTGCAAAATTTTTATTTATGTCAAGAACTTTACATATGTATTTTAAGCAATTAACTGAGGATAAATGCATCAGGTGTTTTATGCAAATGAATGCAGGTCTTTTTTTTTTACCAACCCAGGAACACTGTCACGTGCGCTTTTTCTAACTTGAAGTTTGAACGCTGAATACAGTGTGCCAGAATGCCATTTCCCAAATTTTGCATTATTTGATAACATTTCCCCATTTAAAACCTGTTGATACAACATTGAGTCATATAGGATAAAATTAAACTTGTGCTTCTTCAAACTGCAAATTTGAGATAAAGCAGTTAATCATGCAACCCTCCCTGTAATGTTGCCAGACAGTGATATGAACATGAGGTGAAATTGCAAAAATAGGGGCATCTATCAGCAGAATATTTACCTGGCTGTGTGAAGTGTGATGATGAGCCTGTTTTTGGAATAAGAGTGATTTTCTGGTTTCCAGCTTGCATCTGTGCTTTTGCTAGTATTTTGCCTTGGTTGATTTTTTTTTCTTTTTCTTTTTGGTCAGACTGGTCTTAGTCTGTTTGGAATTTGGCACATTCAAAATATTGTGCTGGTCATGGGAAACTGACATTGTTTCTAAGGATCAGGGAAAGGTAGCTGGTTTGACAGGAGATAGAAACAGTTTTAAACGGAAAACAATTTCTAGGGGCCTCTGAAAAGTGTCTGGTTATTGTGCTCAGCCCTGGTATATGAGTGTGGGGGAGGGGTCTCTTTTGATCCATTCTCTGTGAGGTGAAGGCATGAGGAAAAAAGCATGAAAGAAACATTGGTTATGATTTTCAGTTCTCCAAGACTGCACACTTTTTTGATAGTACCTGCAAATGCAGGGTGACTTGGACCGTTGCACTAAGTTCTTGCATATTTATGTTGTCCTTTCAGAAGGTTAGATTTTGTTAGTGGACTGGGAGCACTGTGTGGGCCCCTGGTAAGATTAACTAGCAGCCCATTTCACCGTTTGGCATGCAGGCCCCACCCTTCCCAGCTAATACCAGGCTTTGTTTCTCTTGCTCATGGGCTTTTTTCTCTCTTTTCCTTCAAAAACAGAAGAAAGGATGAAAAAAGCCACCTTCTGTTCACGTGACTTCCTCTTGTGAGTCATCCATAGATGCTTGATCTCTATTGGGAGGAGCAGAAATGCCTCTGAGTGAGTGGCCTCTCATGGTTGCCAGAAACAGTTTGTAATCTCTTGTTGTCATTATTCTTCTCCGTCCTGAAAACACTGACACAGAATGTAATTTACGGTCAGTTTCCAAACATGACGATCAAAATCTGTCCTTGCATTTGCTCTCTGTATTTTTTTTCTCGCCTAATTTGAAATTCTAATTCGTCTGTTCATTTTTATGCCTGAGAGGTATATGATCTTTCTCCTGTGGCACACAGGGACTGATTATACTCTGTTTAGGAAAAGACAGGAGTGTGCAAAGGTCTTAGACAGCCATATTAAAAAATGTGAACGTGAATGTGAATTTTCAATGTGAAAGTGTATTTTCAATGATCAAAGCATTATAAAAACTACAATTATTCCAAACCATATCGCATTTCAAATGAACAAGAATACAAAGGAAAGGAATTTGTTTCCTAACCTGTTGATGCACCCTTTTCTATCAAATGGATTTGTTAAATTGGATGTCTGAATTTGATGACTGAATTTAATAGAATTTAATAATAATAAAAAAAAATCAATTAGCCAAACCAGGTGTTGGATGGTAAATACTAGACTTTAAAATAATTTAAATTTGATGTAACTTTGGACTGTTTCTAAATTATATATTTCTATATAAATCATTATTATATAAATCGTCATTAACTGTTTTTATTCATTAATGAGGAATAAGTGTGTGTTTTAAATAGTTTAAAAATAAAACAAACATAAAACACAACAAAAATTGTTGTGATATGATGGAAGGGTATGTTCTTAAATTTGTCTTCTTTTTCTGTTAGTTTATCAGTGTATTCATATGTCAGTGGTGGCCACTGGCTCTTTTAAGCCAGTTTGCTTACGTAAAAGTCCTCTCTGCTCCCATCCTTACACCCCAAACAGCCAAGATGGCTGCCAGTTAAACTGCTGTGAGTCTTAAAGACTGTTATAAAGAGACAAACCAGCACTAAAATGTTTTTCTCAATCAAAACTGTGTTCTGTAGTTAAATATGTTTTCTCTGTGTTAAAAGCACAGATTCTCTATTAGCACACGAAACTCTAGACTAGATTGATGGAGAAATTGATGTAGAATTCTGTAGAAATGTTCTACTATTCTGTAGTAATGATTTTTTTCTGAAAGAGAACACAGTTCTGAATGCAGTAATTACAAATTCAGACATTTAATTTCTCCCTCTTCTTCTTCTTCTTCTTTTATTATTATTATTATTATTAATATTTTCTTTAGATGGACTTGAGTTCATGGATATTTATTATTATAATTGTAAATTCTTAAATGCATTAGGACTTCTTAAAAGTGGAAATAATGACTTCCTCATTTTGTATACATACAGCTTATACCAATTTGTATTATTTAGGTAATATTGGGTTTGCACATGTTTCTATGTTTTTTAAAGTATAATTGGTTTTATTTAAATCAGACTTTCTTGTCAAATTATTTCTGATTATTTCTGTAATATAAAAAAGAAACTGCTTGAAGATTTACCATGGAAATAATTGCAATAGTTTAAATGTGCGTGTGAAATTTGCATACTTTTATATTTGCAGCACAGTTAGAAATAAAGATGTTTCGTTATGTGAATTGACTGTATCATTAAAATTATTATGGGATTGTGCGCTTCTAAAATATTATTTAGAAAAAACACGCATGTTTCATGATTTATCAGTATTTCTTATAAAATTATGAAGACAAATATACATACAATTGTGTTGATCTACTTTTGTTATCTTTTTGTTTATTTCATGTACAATTCATTAATAAATATATAGTAAATATATTACAAACCTTTAAAATAAATACATCAGTAACTGTTCAGTATTCTTTACTTGGATTTGAGGTTGTAGTTAATTCAGTAGTTGCAGTTCCATTCAGTGTTTGTAGATTTGTAAATTTAATTTGTTTTTGTTTAGAAGAATAAAATGTTTGAACTGAAAGTATTTTCTTGACTTGGTGAAGGACAATTTTGTTTAGAATTTTTATTTTTATTTTTATGATTGAAATTATTACAATACCCAGACATAAATTTCTGACAGATGAATGAACATCTGCAGATTATGAAGTCATTAGATGGTCACTATCACTTGAACTGCTTAAACCTGTAGTTTCTCGCTGGCTGTTGTTGTATTGCAGTGTAGTTTTGGTACAATTTTGTGTAATGTTTGTTGTCATTGACAATTTGTTGCATCTGAGCAACTTTGAAATCTAATAAAGCAAAAACAGAGTTTTCAGAATCACACATACCGCTTGTAAGATTTGCCATGAGATTATAACATTTTGGGAGCTTTTTCTTAATTCTTGTACGTGGAATCTCTGTTCCAGGACTAGTTGCTGCCCCAGCCTGAAACTCAGAATCATGGTGTGGTTGAACAGGTGGTGTTGTATGTTTGTGGTTAAGTTCTTAATTAATTACCCTCTCCTTCGCTGGTGGGTCCTTTCATATACATCATCATGTTCTCCTTTATTCTTACACACCGAAAAGTGTTTCCACCAGTCTTTCTCTGATTATACTCAATCATTTAAGCATGTGTTTGTGTTGATGAATGTTGAATGTTGGAAGTTTGTGTGGGTATGTGTGTTTGTGTGTGTAAATGAATTTATCACACATGACCTCATCCTGAAGTTTTAAAGAGAAAAAAAGAAATGGCATTTCATTTTCTATTCATTCATACTTTTCTATTTTGGATGAAATTCCAGTGTCCCAGAAAAAAACATAATTAACACAAATAAAATGTGTTTCCTTTGACAAATTTTAAAACACGCAAGTATTTATATTGTTTTGAATGTAGTGGAGGGGAATTTTTATTTTGTTTGTTTATCTATTTATTTATCTATTTATCTTTCGATCTATCTATCTCTCTCTTTCTCTATATTTATTTTTTGTTCAAACTATTCACACATACTTTAATAGAACACTGTCTGATACAATGGTTGATATGACCTTTCAAAGCATATAAAATGGAACAATATTTTTGATTCACAATGTATCATCTCACCTATTTTGCAAACGATGACATTAACATGTGTATTGTAATACCCCAGTAGTGATGCTGCAGTGATCATCCAGCATTTTGACAGTAATACATTACAAATATACGTTTCTCTTCACTCTTGTCATGTAGTTGTGTTTTTGCTTTATGTCAGAGTAAGCTGCACATGGAGGGTTTTCGGAGTCTGAAGGAAGGCGAGGCCGTGGAGTTCACCTTCAAGAAGTCCTCCAAGGGCCTGGAGTGTGTGCGGGTAACAGGGCCTGGAGGAGCCCACTGTGTGGGCAGCGAGAAGAGACCCAAAGGGAAAAGCATACAGCAGAAACGAAAGCCAAAGGGAGACCGGTGAGTGGGCAACAGCGCCTCAGAGCTCTTTCTGCAGGTGCTGTAGTCAGGATTTTCTTGTGGAGGCCATGGTGTTGTGGGTTTTTCAGTAGGCTTGGGCTGGTTGCTGTTGAGTGAAAAGGAGGACGTGGTTCAGTCGGTGGTCAGTAAACTGCTACTTGTGTGTTAAGCTTTCAAATGAAGCTAAAGCTTTCAAATAAAAAAGTAGGCTGTAGTATAGGTTCCATATATTTCATGTTATTTTGAGCAATGACGGGTGGTCCCTTAGAATCCTTTTGATAGAGGCTGCCCTGCCTCTCAGGCTGTTGCTCTGTGGTTCTATGCCTGTTGCCATGGTTTTATCGCAATAGTGTGCAAGGGCTTTTTCCCAGCTAAATTGCTGCTATTTTTGCTGGGGTTTGGGTGAAGGCACGAGTTGTTACAGCATCATGGTTTTGTTTGTTAAATGTGCATTACAGAAAAGCCCAATTTTAGTTTATTATGCCTAGCTAGAACAACATTTTGATGAAGGCTAACGGCTGTGCTTTATCATTAGAATGAATGAGATTTTAAATAAGCATTTGAAGACATGCGGCATAGGCATTGTCAGTTTCCAACCAAATCTTATGCCAGTCGTGGATTATTGCAAAATTTTTGATTCTACACATCAAATAAGACATTGCTTTTTTTTGAGTGTACTAGTCCTAATTTGACCATTTGTAACAACTTGTAAAATGATTAGGGCTTGAATACTAGACTTGAATACTAGAGCATTTGTTCATTTATGTAGTATTTAGAAGCTGTGTCTTTTATTAGCCCTTGGATTCTCCTAACCCACTGACAGCGAAGAGTCGTTACATTTCTAGTAGTTACTGAAAATGTATGTCATATTAGTCTATGAAAAAAGAATCATACCATACTCAGACACTCGATGGATGTTCATGTCACCTCTTTTCTTTGAAAGACAAAAGCTGGATGAGTTTGTGATGGAAATTAAAAAGGCACATAGTGTTTAAACAAAGAAACAATCAAATACACTTTTATTTGTTTGGCTTTAGTTTTGTCTGTTGGTTCAGAGGATGCACGCATTCTCACTCACTTTTTTGGTCACCACGGTATAATTATGAATGAATTTAGTATAAAACATTGAAATATCTCGCTATGTTGTTTATTTGCCTGTCCAATTAGCAACTAAATTTGTATGTGTCCATTCAGTAATGCCGCTAAATTCACTGTGAAAACATGGCTAAGCAAAAATGTAAAGAGATTTATGTTTAAACCTACTTTTGTATCAACACTACTGTCTTGGTAAACAAAAGTCCCACTAGTCATTTATCTCCTTATTTTGCAGAACTTTTAAAATTACATTTAATAGTGAAACTTTTAATAGTTTTTTAGGTACTGAGGCTTAGTATTTAAGTACTCATTCAGTAACATCATCAATTATTTAAAGCCTGTAAAATGCTGTTTGGACAAGCCCTAAATGTTACTGTAATTTCTTTATTTATATATTTCATGAAGCACATATTTACACTACAACATTACTGTTCAAATTGCTGTGGTTCTCATCTTTATAGCCCCAGACTACTGCATGATTAGACATATACATCGCATTTCTGCTACATCTCTTGTTTTTACAGAGCAGGCCTTTTAGAGGGTCTGTGGAACTTGTAATAGACAAAACTTAATGCAAGCTGAGAAGGGATCTTAGGATCCACAGGGCAAGGACGATTCCCACATTCCACTGCCCTTTTTCTGTTCATATTAATTGAAGTTGGCTGTCATCGTCCTACACGATCATCCCTGAAGAGAGAGTAGCTCATGTGATTAGGTGCATGAAAGACATATTATCCAAGTCTTTAGCCAGACCTGTAATGATCAATCAACATAGTTAAATCTATTAATTCTCTATAAAAACAGTCAGACAGCTTGAATCACTGTCAGCTGTATGCAGCACTGTAACTCTTAACATAGTAACAGAGACTAGGCATGCACTGATGTGATGTTTTACTTGCTGTGAACAAATTACTTGATTAAAGTTGATTAAAAAAGCCCATACCACCAACAGGCCACGCCACCAACAGGTTGTAAGAGAAATAAGAAATGGCTAAGATTGATTTATACTTGTCCAGGCCATAAATTTATGCAGCCTCTCTATGATTCTGTGTCAAATGTGCTTTGACATAGTACATATAGTGAGACCACCCCCAAAAATGCCCACTATTTGGGCTACTTTTTTATAGGCCACTGACATCTAGCCTTGCATTCGCACAGTCTGCAGTCAGTACTAGTCAGGGCAGGTAGGACCAGTTCTAGGGACGGGAATCAAGAATCGGTTCCAAAGAGCAGTGAGCAAACATGACAACAGTACTACTCACACTGTCTGAAATCAACACATCTTTCGATGCGGCACAGGTTGAAATTCTAGGAATGAGATTAATTGGACACTTGACGCACGTACGCCACTGCTTCCAGACAGTTCATTACTGAGGGCAGGTCTAATAGATTTTTAGCAGAATGAGTGCCGTACAAATATTCTGTCATTTCATGCATTTTAGATGTTGGCAGACAAGCTGTTGCTACAGTTACAGCCAGCTGCTCAACTCGTCCATCAACTCAGGATTGTTTTTTATCAGTCACTTTTATACACATTTTCAAAAATTGTTGTGAGTTGTTCTTCACACACAGCACATTCGGAGCCCTAAATACGTTTTGTCTCAGTAGCTGTTATTGCCCGTTGTCAGGTTGTTTCGAGATGTTTTACAGCTGAAAATGACAATCACCAGCGCACAACCTGATTCATTTGTTCATTTGATCAGATGATTACACATCAGAGATGTGCAGTCTAAAAGAGGAACATTTAAGGTCATCTTGAAAGATGGATAATTGTTACATGAAATATGGAGTTTTTGTCAAAACTTTAAACATGAAAAGAAAAGTTTAATTTTGCAATGTACCTGCATAATGCTGAGTTACCTGGAATTATTACCTAGAATGAAAAAAAAGTATGAATCATAAAAATGAAGAAAAATGGAGATCCGTTTTTGCAGGTGGACTCATTATCCTTTTAATAAAAAGAGCATTGTGATTTATTTTAACATGTTTAAATGTTATTAGGCACGCATTCTATACTGTACACAGATTCAGAGATAATAAAACAACTGATGCTGAAAATCGCACCAATAAGTAGAACTGATAACAGCATGTGTATCAATAAAATCTTATCAATTCCCATCCCTCACCAGTTCTAAAATCTGACTGGCTGAGACACACTCAAGGCCATTGTAAAATATTACAACTTTTTTGTGAGCCTGACATTACATGATAACGCACAAATGTTTTAATTTGTGTCATAAGAAACCTGTATTGAACAGATTTAAACAAAATCTGTTAGCAGTCTTATGTAATTGGCTGTATTAGTGCCAACAGTGATGAAGTAGCTGTACACAGAATTCACTAATGCCTAACATTGATCTCTTTCAGCAGGATAATATATCCTGCAAAAAGTGTTCAGGAATGGTTTTAGGAACATGACAAAGAGTTCAAGATGTTGACTTGACCTACAAATTTCCCAAATCTCAATTCAATTGAGATCAATTCAGTGGAGTCAGCCACAATATTAAAACCACCTGCCTAATATTGCGTAGGCCCCTCTTGTACTGACAAAACAGCTCTGACCTGCCAAGCTATAGGCTCAACAATACATCTGTATGCATGCTGTGGTATCTGGCACAAAGACTTTAGCAGCAGGCATTAGATATTGGTCCTAATACTGAGCCACCCTTATTCCAGCCACCTCTGTAATAGTTCATCAGGCTTCCTTCCTGGAGCACTATCAATGGTTCCCATTGTCAGTCCAGTCCTGGTACCTGACCAGTTTCTGAAGAATGCTTTTTGTTTGTTAAGCCACATAGTGACCTATGTATGAATCATTCAAGCATAACAAAGCACATCTAACTTTGTGAAGAAACAGGTGCAGGTGATTCCAGATGATCGGGCGGTGATCAGTGTACTGGTGGTGCTGAATACTAAGTGGTTGGAACACCTTTATCTAGGCTCCTTGTATCTTTAGGCACTTTGCAGCCTGTCACAGTAAAATATTTGTTCCAGTTTTTTTAATTTACTGTACTCAGTATTCCAAAGATAAAATAGTATTTGTACACCCATCAGGTAAATGCACAAGGACTGACTGAAGAATTTTACACAGTACTTTTTGTGCATGTGTGTTAATTTCTTAAATAACATTATTTTGATTATTTATGATTTTGTATAAATTTGGCATTTGGATTGAGATGATTGTGGTCATTTAGACTGACGGGATTCTTTTTAAAAACTCATTGCATTTTACAGTCATATTGTGTCACATCACCCAGCATGTGAATTTAGAGTGTTTTATCAGTTAGAGAAATAAATATAAAAAAAAAAAAGAAAAATGTCATTGTCCCATACAGAAAAAAACATTTTAAACACATTTTGCTGAGGTGCTTCTGAAGATAAAACGTACAGTTTTTCATCAGTTACAGTCAGCAGCAATTTCATGATCACATATAGTCATATTTTGTATTTCAAGTCATATATTTGAACATGTTTTACACATAACATCATACATTATTTTTCAAAATACTTTTAAAAATGCCAAATATATGTGAGCAGCACATATATTGCAGTGTATATACAATACATTACACATATATCAAAGACTATGGGTTATTTCTCTGTAATTGTGGACATTTATATGCATGAACAAGAGTGAAGTCGTTTTGTTTTAGCATAACTTAGTATTAGCAGTATTAACCATAACATAATCAGCCCATTCGGACACTTAAGGGTTGTACTTTGCTAATTTCAGAAAAATAATCAAAAGGAATAGGCTCCAGGGACCTGCGACTGTAGTGAAAATTAGGCTGTCACAGAAAGTGAGAAGTGAGAGAATCAAAAGGACAGTTAAATCATCAATCACAATTTGTGTGTCAAGGATCTGCATCTCCATAACTGAATGTTATCTGTACTCTTCTATATATCTTTTATTTTGTCCAGTCTCTTCTCATGTTCAACATTCTCACTGGCCATTCTTGTTTATTTAAATAAACAAGAATGCAATATGATTACACATGCAATATGATTACATGTGATAATGTAGTAATATGAAGTATGTGTGCGTAAATAGAGTGATGTAAAGTTAATTATCAATGCACTCTAAATAGATGCATCACAATGATCATTAGTAGCATGCTGTTTTTTCCCTGTAGGGAAATATCCTGGCACTGATACTCCGATGAATTGTTATGCGGCAAAGTGATTATGATGATATATTAACTATTTGAAGTTCCATACTATACTGATGATAATACTAGTATATCATGTACTACAATTTTAAAGGTGTCTCATTTTGCCTGGAAACTGTATCCCACCTAACCTAGGACATTCAGAAAAAGGGGGACTGTCTGTAGTTCTGTTTATCCACACACATTATTCTTAGTGGAGTTTTCAAAGTATGGCCGTGAAATGATCATGCCAGGCCAATGGAAATAAATACTCAAAAACAGTACAACTGTGGTAATTAGCTGATCAGTTCTTGTCACTCAAAGAGCACTGTAGCATGAAACTAACTCGTCCCACTTTACCTAATGTCCTGATTTTCTGACCTCACCCTGTTTGTGCCATTTATTTGTACTGAATGTTTAGTTGGCCTATGTCAGATTGCTGACCTGAATTCTCTCTTTTGTCAGATGTTATAACTGTGGTGGTTTGGACCATCATGCCAAAGAGTGTGGCCTCCCTCCCCAACCCAAGAAGTGCCACTACTGCCAGAGCGCCGCCCACATGGTAGCACACTGTCCGCACAAAGCATCCTCAGCCACTCAGGGAAGGTACTGCTTAGAGCCGCCTGCCTCCAGTTCAGGTCAGGCCCCTAGCCCTCACAGCTCAGATGCAGGCCCAAGAGCCTGCCACTCATCTCAGGACTGCTCCGCCTCCAACAAACCCTCCAGCTCCCCTGAAGACCCTACACCGAAAGCTGCCTCATCACAGAGAAAAAAGAGGAAAAAGTGAGAAAGTCCCTCTCTCGGCACACCTTGCAACCTCTCAGGCTGCCTTGACTTATCCAGGTTCCCATTGTAAGCATTCTGTTGCACCCACCCTACCTCAGACTGATAAGTAAGAACCAAACTGACATCTCTGGACCTCTCAAGCATCATGCGAAGGAGGAAACAATTGCTGCTGTCTTTATAGTCATAACTTACTGAACTGTGAACAGGATTTGGAAAGCCAATAGTGGGTTTCCCGTATGTTTAAAGAAACGGATACCTCATGCACAGTATACATGTCTCTAGGATGCATCATTGTTCTCATTTTTATTAGCTCTCGATTCTGAATCATGTTGTCTAATGTGAATGTGGTCCAAAAGATTTGAAGAAGCTGCAGTGGTGATTTTAACCCTTGATTTCTATAGGCACACTGAACAATACTGAGCCAAAGAATCCAAGAGATTAGTTTTTTGTTGTTGTTTTTATTTGTTTGTTTTGGGGTTTTGAACAAGCTACCTGTCTTCAACTGTTTGTGTATTCACATCACTAAGTGTAATGACGTCGGCAGCCTTATATCACCCATCCTCATCTGACCTTAGAACAAAGGTAGTGAATCAGAGAAGGTATCAAATGAACTAATGTGTGTTAATGTAGGATGTCGAAGAAGGCAATCATGGAACTGCACTTCAGACTTAAACAGATTTGTCATTGTCTTTTTGTTTACATCGTTGCTATCAGGTTCTAAATTTTAACCTTTATAGAATCAGCCTACTTTTTAAAATTGTTTATCATTTTTGAAGTATTGTATAGGGTTAAGCTTGCATAATGCTGGCCTTAATAATTCATTTTTGGTTGTTTTGCTGGTATTCAAATCTATATTTGAATACTATAATATGTACTTATAGCGACACTTCTCTGAATTGGGAGATCCTCAGACCTGTTTTGTCGGATGAGGAGGGGAACACTGATTGCTGCTGTGGCTAACTAACATTGTGATCGATGGTTGATTTTAAAATGTACATTTCATTTTTAAGGGTGATTTTGAGAACAAGTATTCAAGTAATATTAAGAATTTCCACCAAATAGTTGAAATGTGTAAAATGCTATTTTGGCCATGCGTGTAGTTTTAAGTACTGTCGTCTCTTGATACTGTTACTATAGTTTCTATGATATCTGACATTTTGCACCAGGGTCATGGTATGCCAGCACAATTAGACTATCAACCATCAAGTTGGTGAATTAAATCAATCATATTACTCCAACGGTTAAAGAATCTTTGTTTGATGCTTAACTGTCCTTTAAGAATAGGGATGGAGTACAGTGGGTTTGTCAAGTGACCACTTTAAAGCTGTGATATATTCTTATGTCTAAATTTGTTACATTTAGGCGTGACTATCAACAATATATCCATGAGCATAACACATGACCATGATCATTATAATGTTAATTGAATTAGCTGCTTGTTAAGGGGGGTACATGTAAGATTAAATAATGCCTGGTGTACATTAATAAGGCTTTAATTAAATAAGCATACTTGATTAGTCATTTGTGGTTTTAGTGTTTGGAAACAGAGTTTGTCTCATACTGATGTATTGGTTTTATTTGTTCTGGCCCAAAAAAGAACAAGCAAAGATCAAACAAGACAGTTTATGTCACTTTTTTTTTCATACACAAAAAATCTTCCATGGATCATTAATTGATTTTCAGCATGAAAATCTCACATGTAGCCTCCTTTTAATGTGTAATAGTAGGTGGTAAAATATAAATTGACAAACTTAAATTGAACTGTACTCTGTGTATGTGTACACTACAAAAGTTTGGGGCTACCCTTGGATTTTTTTAAGTAAATGATCACAATTTTATCCCAAGAAAAAATGTTTTATTCATTACAAGAAAACACAAGAAAACAAATATAACTGACTGGTTTTGATGTGTAATGTAACATTATACGCTGTAAGTGCAATTTAGTAGATGCAAAACCTTGTGTATGAGTTTCATCAAAATGACCATCCCTTGCCTTTATCACAGTAGCACAGATCCATGGCATCCTTTCCAGAAGTTTCGGAAATAACTTGGGTGTCCAAACCTTCCCAGCACCGCTTCAACCGTGCAGACAGTTCTGTCTCATTTGCTGGACGCTCATTTTGAACTTATCGGTCCAGTTCAGTGGGAGAAAGATCTGGAGACTGGAGAGGCCAAGAGTTCATTCTCGTAACCTTTTGCTTTTCTTTGAACTGTATATTATTTTGTCAAAATCTTGAAAAACGTTTGGGATCATTATCCTGTTGAAGAATGGTATTTTTACCAATGATACGTAAACCAGTAGGAATTTTTTTTTTTTCATGATCCAACACAAAGTGTCAGACAGACCTAATGTGTCTTCTTCCAATCAATAGTTGGAGCCTTTGTGTCTAAATAATGTGTTACTACAGACTTTAAAATACTGAAAACCAATCAGATTTGTTTTAAGTATTTCTAATGTTTAAAAGCAGCACTTTTTAAATCCATGGGTGGGTCCGAACTTCTGACCTGTAGTGTGTCATGAGTATGTCCATGTATCTGTATGTTACCTGTGGCATCATAGTCAAACATAAGACAAGCTGAATCCCTGACTGTTAATAAGCAGTATACACATGACTGAACAACAGCTTCTTAGTGGGAAGAATTTCTCTCAGGGATGTATTAACCAAAAATTAAAAATGTATATCCTTTAATTTGCTGATAGAGTTTATTCTTGAACAAGCTTCCTGTTAGTGTTTTTTTCTAGAAACATATCTGTATAAATGTTTTATATACAGACATACAGTTGATCTGTATAGAGTTCAGGCAATATTTCTAGGACTGCAAAAGACCTAAGGCTAGTACAGGACCTACAGTTTGTAAAGTTTAGTGCCTCCTAGTGGTCATCAAGGGTGTCCTTCTGTGTCTTGTGGTAGCAATTGTTTTATTCGTTTGGTTGGTTGTTTGATTTTTTTTTTTCCAGTTTACAGTAAATCCTACCTCAGTTGTTTAACATAGTCATAAAGTCAGATTTCTGCAAACACGAGGGATTGTTGCCTTGTAACTTGGAAGAGGATGGTAATGGACATTAAAGACTTACTGTGACTTTCATTCATTTGCTGTGGGACACTGCTACAGTGACCTATGCATATATCCTGAAATCCAAAGGCAGATGTTTATAGTGTTTATCATAAAGCCAGGCAGTCAACCACCACTTTAGGACTAGCTCCTAAACCATTACCATTTATCAGTAAACGAAGTGAATACATACGTTGTCCTTTAGTGGATACAAGTCTCTTTCTGTTGTTGCAGCATTCAATTGGCTCTTGTAGTGATTCCTAATTGGGACCTTAAATATTGTATACTACACAATAGTGATGTCAAGACACACGCTCTCAGCTCAGTTTTTAACGTTTTCTCTTTTTTTATTTTAATTTCATATGTAATGTTGATTTAGTCTGCCTTCCTGTGAGATATTTTACAGTTGTGGGACCCAAAATCACTCCCGTGACATCATTAAAACCAGGCCAAAGAGAGCCCAGACATTTCTCTCTCTCTGTCTCTCTCTCTCTCTCTCTCCTTGAAGCGTATTATGTAAGACAGCGGAGGTCTTCTCCTTGCAGCAGTGACAAACAATCGTAACTACTGATCAGATCTTTTTTCAGTATATAAGTTAGTAAAAATATTTTTGACAAATACTGTTAAAAGGCGGCGATTGTTAGTTTTTGTTTGTTTTGTTTTGTTTTGTTTTGTTTTGTTTTTCTACCAAAGAATTTGTTTGGGCTTTTTAATCACGATAGTTTGAATTTTTCCATGTCAGTGAAATGTGAATGAAGCACTGGTTTACTTTACTCATTTATTACCAGCAATGCCTCTGTTCATATGTTCTTTTACAGTTTCTTAAGATGACCCCATGAGATTTTCACATGTTTTGACGGGAATATGTTGTTGTACATTTACTGTTATCATTGTCTTGAATGTGGTGGTTATTTTACCTCAGGACCATGCATTTCTGTTCGGATGAACATGGTTGAAGGCCATGACATTAGCTATAAACACTGCTAGACCCCAGAAACCATTCTGTTGCTTCTGTTTTTTTGGACAATGAATGTAACAGTGTGTTTAGTCACGTTCTTAAGGTATAACGTTGACCTAAAAGAAAACATGCAACTTGTACTGGTCATAATTTGGCTGTCACTGGTCACTTATGTGAAGACTGTGGTCTTCTTTTTCCAGATACTTTGCCACAGAGCCGGACTTAAATCGAAAAAGGTGACATGATTGTATGTGTAGCCATCACCAAGCCAAAACAATTGCAGCATCATCAGTCATGATTAACAATTAAGCAGTGTAACAAAGCCACTGCCCTCAGAAGATCTGAAACTGAATATTCCATAAGCGACTGAAACTATTCCAGGCCACAAATTCTTATTATACAATTGCTGATGGAACAAAACCTTGCATTTTTAATTGTTATTTTTGATGTTTTTTGTATCATTTTTTAATTTTACATGGTTTGAAAATGTCATAATAAATGGGCCACTAAAGATGGTCCAAATTTGCCTGGACAAAATATTTTACATTAACTTCTACTATCAGTTAAGAAAATTACTGTCTTATAGAAAAAAGGTTTTGTTCCAACAGCAGTGATATATTACTGACACCAACCAAAACATCACAGAATTGTATCTGTTTTTCTACTTATTGACCCACAGTAATAGCAGAAGTCTAGTTTATTTCATAGTGACTGAGAGAAAACATGGCCATTTAATGTATCTATATTGTGCCAAAATGGTGGTATCAATTTTTTACAATCTAAATAACAAGACAGACATGCATATTCACAATCACATTTCTGTTGTTTTAAATAAATTCAAGTCTGCCACCCTCAGGTAAAACATAACAAAACAGAGATATTGTTTTTACACAATCAGAGATGATACTGAGAATCTGCACAAGTGAAAATAACCTAAATACTAATTTCAAATATATTTTTGACCAAATTATGTCTTACTATATTTATAGAATCCTCTCAAAAAGCAAACATACAAAGGCCTTAAGTTCATCTTTAGTGGAAACAGGCTGCGACAAGATACAATCCTGATTTCATGATCTAAATCTCTGCTGGAATACACTGCATTACTGTTTACACTCCATATTCCACAATAGATGAGGTGGTGCTTTAGAGGACACTACCACTCGAAACGAATTCCACAAAATGTCACTTAAGGCAAAATGTGACACTACACCACCTCTGGGGTTCTGGGGCTGGGCTGGGAGGCAGTAGCTGATTCATCTTCAAAAACATCATCTTCCATTGCTTCTTCAATCGGCTTCATAGTCGTGGAGGCCTTGCTGATTGGCTTTTGTTCTGAAAATGAGACGTTTGTGGTGAAAAAAAGAGGCAATGCATTCACAGTGTATATGCTTCTCAGGATTATAAAAGAATTGTGTTATGGCAAACACATGCAGTCATATTAAGAAATCAAATTTGCATTTACCAAAAAAAATTTTTTTCACTGTGCCATAGTTAAAAATGCCTTATCTGAAGCACAAGCAGTGAGATTCTTGGGGTGGTGGTGTGGAGGCTGTCTTCAAAGCAAAACTAATTAAACTGTTAAATCATTGAATTAAGACATTGATACACTGCAGTTTTTTGCAGATATTTTCTCTGTTCAGAGCTTCCAGGCTGAAGAGACCGCCGTGTGATGGATCACGTTTATAAAAGCAGTGGTTTTCACAGTTGTTTTAAAGAGGGCTTGCTGCAGTTGTTAACCAATCCTCGAGCGCTACCTGGTTGAGAAGCCTAGTTCCAACTACACCTGCTCTGGCAAATACATTTCTTCAGAAGTCCCTGACTGATTTGGGGAGTGACAGAAGTAGATCTCCAGGATAAGGGTTGGTGACCATTGCAAAAGGCTGTAAACATATAAAAGGCCCCAGTGTAAGCTGTTTAACAAAGTTGTGTACAGTATGTTGCGTACAGTATGTGTGCGTGTCTTGACCAATCTCAGATTTATTTTAGAAAAAAAAAAGTTATATAATAATGTAGACTTACCTTTGATAAGGGCACATTGAGCATTTCTCAATGTATTTGTAATATACCACAATTGCAATATGTAGCTGTGTAATTGCAATATGATATATTTTCTATTTAAAATTGTTAGCAAAAAATCAGTGAAAACTAGGGCTGGGTATTAAACTTCTACATTTTAAATACTTTTCTGTACTGACTGAATTACTTCAGTACTATCGATGGTACTATTGATGAATTCTGCCATGTTTAAAACTTTTTCCACCTTTCGTGTAATATAAAAAACAATCATACATAAGTAATCACTGAAACAAATGTATTCAAATGAGACATAATTAAGAATGAATGCCAAAAAATGAAATTATTTACACCAATTGGCAAAAACATTAAAACCAGTGACAGGTGACATTACTTATCTCCTTACGGTGGCACCTGCCGAGGGGTAGGATATATTAGATCTCAAGTGGACTGCAAGTTGATTTGTTGGAATAAGGAAAACTGGGCAAGTGTAATTATCCGAGCAACTTTGACAAGGGTCATGGGCACCCCAGGGTTAACGGTGCATGTGGAGAGCGAAGGCTAGCCCCTCTGCTCCGATCCCACAGGAGAGCTACTGTAGCACAGAGAAAAGTTAACGCTGGCTGTGATAGAAAGGTGTTGGAGAAACATGGTGCATCATAGCTTGATGCATATGTGGCTGCGTAGTCGCAGACCGGTCAGAGACAGATGCTGACCCCTGTCCACCACTGACAGTGCCCAAAATGGGCATGTGAGCATGAGAACTTGATCATTCTTTAACCATGTGATTAGGTTAAAGTTTTGGACTATGCTTACAATTGTAGTTGAAAATGGGATACAAATTCTGATTTCAATATAAAAACGGTGTAGCTTAGCACTAATGAAAGGTACAGCTCAGTTCCTTACTCATGAAAATGTATAAATCCACAAAGTACCATTCAGGAATTAGTTTCCATTACTGAAAAAAAAAAAAATTACATGATACCCAGCCTTAGTGAAGTAGGTGAAAAATATTTAGACACCTCAAATTTGAAGTGTTACTTTATGGATGCAGTACTTTAAACCAAGCCATTTTGATGTTAATGGTGAATTCTGTAACAGGTCAGGTTGTAAGAGGAGAACACTGGAAGAGTGTTAGCAATTCATATGAAAAGTCAATCACTGATTTAGTTTTGTTTGAGGTGATTGTTGAGATGACTTTGGGGTTGAGGAAGAAAATGACGGTGAGAGAAAATAAAACAGCTTACACCCCATCAGGCGCGATCTGAGGTCACAGCTAGAGGGGGGACAGGAGGAAATAATATCAGCGAAACACTGACAAAATACTATGAGCTCAAATGGAAGGAGTAGAACAGCAGACATTTAGTTTATGGTAAGGACCAAAGCGATGAATAGTTGAGTGGATATGAGGACATAATGTGAATGCAGGCAGTATTTCTCTGTGAACAGTAGAGAGGGAGGCTTGGAAAGACTAGCGTAAAAATAATGAGCTGGGCCAATTATAAAGACACATCATGCACTCATGCACTGTAAGTAAGCGGCAGTGTTAACATTAGGGCTAAGCACTCATTAACAGCCAGCCTTATTAGGGTGCTAGAGTGACTTACGCAGTGATGCGCCAGCTGATCCCCCTCTCAGAATCTGATTGAGCACGTCATCTGTGTCACTGGTACTGGCCATGCTGTTCCTCATCTGCATCATGGACAGCTGGGAACAAAGACTCGGCTGCCTCTCCATCTTCTTTACTGCCTGAGGTCATCATCATCATCATCATCATCATCATGGTTATTATCACAGGCATCATCCACATTCATGTTGTATCCATCAGCAGTGTCATAATTATCATAGCCTGTGTCCTTAAACATTGCCCTCACATAATACAGGAATATACTGAAAACAAGAGAGTGGAGTGATTTGAGTTGGTGTGTATTGTGTACCTTGGAGACCCTAAGAGTACCCTTAATTACACTGATTATTGATCCTGAATGGGAGGGAAGTAAAAACAAATACGTGTGGGTATTTTGGTCCAAGTAAACCCCTATAGAAATGTGTTCTGTCTTGAGGATGAGGATGTGCCCTTATTTTCACTAAGAAGATCAACAAAATGTAATTTGACTGGGGAAACTCTTGTTTATGGGTTTATATGAGAGTATAAGCTACAATTAACAAATAATAAGTTAGAAATATAATCTACAATTAATTAATTATGAACCTAGCATAGCATTGGTTTTATACTCAGGTAAAAAAGACATTTGACAGGGAAAAAATGAGATAATTATCTTGTAAGGTATCTTGTAAAAGTAGAATGCAGAGTCAGCAGGACAGCTTGTATTTCACTGTCCAGTCATGTGGTAGCGTTCTGTAAATCAGAGCAGTTTACTTAAGTTCTATGCATTTTTGTTGTTTTGTTTGTTTTGCTTATTTGTGAAGAGGAGACAGTGTGTTAACACTGTGCTAATTTGTCAATGCTATGCCATTCTTACAGCATATATATACAGCATATATACATATATATATATATATATATATATAGTTTTATAATCATTCACTATAAATTGATTAGTTCTTAGCATGGGCTGATTTGCCCCCTACAAAATAATCACCCCACACCTGCAACAAGTTTAAAATGATCCATAATATAGCAATATTTAAATCTAGTTCTTCCACATCAGTAAATGAATAACTGACATATAAGTGCCATATATTTTAAATAACACACATTTGTCTTTAATGGATAAAGGATGAAATGTGTTAAAACTAGTTCATATCACCACCGCTCTTATATAATATTTAATACAAAATGAAATATTTCAACATTTTGTAATATATTGACAACATTTTCCATATTGGTCATCATGGTCTTACCTTGTCACTCAGCGTAGGGTCATTGAGGGAGTACAGCTTGTTGGTGATGTCTTTGCCAATGAGATATCTGAACACCTCATTCAGAAATGAGTCCGACTCCAGAAAGTAAGTCAGCCTCTCTCTAGACCAGCACAGGAACTTGCAGTTTTCCTCAGCTGTGATTGTTACCTGTAGATAAAGTGTTCCACATCAAATGTTTTATAGCTATATATCTATACATCTAAATCTATCTATATATCAGTATTTATGTTTCTAAATCAGTATTTGTTTCTATAACACTTTACCTGGAATTTTTCTCCTTTGTTCATCTGTGTTGCTCTGAACTCCGGGGAGTCGATGAAAGCATTAGTGTAAATATTGTGAAGAAAGTGGCCACGATATGACACCCTCATTCTACAACAAACGCCACAGACATGATTAACAAATTGTACAAAATACTGTAGAAAAGTGAATATGTCTAGGTGTGAAAGACATAGGTCACCTATTTGCAGAGGTGGAAAGTAACAAATTACATTTACTCACGTTACTATAACAGTAGTTTTTTGTGAGTAATTTGTCATTTTTAAGTAGTTTTTGAAATATGTAGTTTTACTTTTACTCAAGTACATTTTTACCCAAGTATTTTACTTTGCTACACTGGAAAACACCCCGTTACTGAGTAAAAAAATTAAATGAAAAAAAAATCTACCTGAACTGAAAGAAAAGGCGCGGGCGTATGCGCGCATTTGCGTGCGGAATAGAATTGGATGATGGCTGGTGCTGAGTAAAAGATAAAGGGCATGGAGGAGGTTGAGGATTGCCAGCCAGAGGCACTGAATGCCCGTGGAAGAGATGAATCGGAAAGAGAAGGAAAGAGAAATCCTTGGCCATATCTCAGCCAGCTCTTTGTGTTCAAACCCAAATGAGGCAGTAACTTCATCATGGAATGCAAAATGTGCCTGCTTGGTTGTCTTTAAAACGTTAGTGTCCTGGACACTTTGAATTTGGTTGGTTTAAGTTTCATATGTGCCATTTAGTAAGTCTGCTTTAGTGGCTTTAATTTGCAGTATAGATAGGTTTTGTAATTAAAGAAAAAAATATAATTCACAAATGTTGCCACTTGTACTTGAAAATGTTTTATGGGGTGGTCTGAACAAAGTTTGCACATTATACCCTTTGAAAGGTCCTAATTATTATTTGGACTAAAAGTTGATTAAAAACAACTGGTGCTTGATTGGATTTATGACTCGTTGTCCTTTTTTACATCAAGTAGCTAATTGAAAGTAACTAAGTAACTTTTACTCAAAGTAAATTTTAAATTAAGTACTTTTTTACTTTTACTCGAGTAGATTTTTGGATGGGTACTTTTACTGGAGTAGAATTTAAGCAAAGTAAAGATACTTTTACTTAATTACACTTTTTCTGTCCTTTTGCCACCTCTGCCTATTTGTCATATAGGTAGCCTGTTTCCAGGCATTTTATTGCTACTTTACTTAACTGATATTTTACTAAATTAAAATGATATTACCCTATTTAACAAGGGACTGTGTATTATCTGTCAGCAGGGTTGGACAATGCTCTTACACTTTGTTCTAACAGCAAGCAAGCATTGTAGTATCACATCACATCGCAAAGCCATCTTTTTAGGCATTTTATCAAAAGTCAGATGTCAAAACCAGAAAAAAAAACAACACACCATACTGCGCTCTGCAGTTCATGGCTGGTGTAGAAAGCTTTGTTTTTTACAGTGAGAGAAATGTAGTTGTTTTGACTCACTCACTCCAGGATGGTTCGCAAAATAGGGTTCTATACATCAAAGGGTTCTTTAACAATAGTTGCAAAGAGTTCCTTTCAATGGATGATTCTGTAGGGAATCATTTTTGTGAATGAGCTGTGTGGAGGTTCTTAAACTTTTCATAGTTTAAAGAACCTCCACATAATGTTCACAGATCTGAGTATTTTCACATTATTTGAAAGTGCTTCAAACCATTAAACGGTTACTGACACTCAAAGATCTCATTTACAACACATTATCTTTAGAGAACTATATGTCTTCTGTGGCATCGTTCTTTGAGGCACCGTTTTTGTAATGTAAGAATGTAAAAAAGAAAACACATCTTACATAAATTTAACCTGCTGTGCTTGTTTGAGTCACTTACCTTCCCTTTAGGAGAATGCTGAGGCGCTCATCTACTGAGGTCTTATCCTCAGCAGCGTACACTTGGCCTTTCTTTAGGGTCTGGATGGTGCAAAACTGACCAGTCAGCCTCTGGAATTGAGCTTCACGCACATGCAGAGGCTCAAACATCCGCTTATACACTGAACTCAGCTCTCTGTCTATCTTGATCTAAATTAAATGAAAACACAATATTAGTTTGAAGTCACATCCATTAAAATGGATCACAATAATATCCAACAAAATACATCATTTATTTAAAAAGTCTCGTGTCCCCACAAAACTTCAGAGCAAGGAGCAGTAGAGTGTGAAGGACACAGAGAACCAGACCTAAAGTAACACTCCAGTGGTCTGTCCTGTCCTGGTTTTGGAAAGTGCTGAAGCACAAATATTGCCCTCAGTTTTCAGTTTTCAGGTTTAACTCCTTTCTCTTGATGCACCATATTTGAATCCTGTCTGTCCAGAAGTCTGTCACAGAAATATTTAGGACTTCTCCGAGTCAGTCAAATTGCATTTTGATTTTCTAAGTGGGTGTGTGTGTGTGTGTGGGGGGGGTTATTATGGCCAAGTTAGGGCACATTTTGTTTTTAATATTGTATGCTTCCAAGATTAAAAAAATGTGTGTACTAAAATGACAAACTCAGAGATGTTTATTAACCTTTCAGACCAATACACAAGAGGACTTCAGATGATGACAAATATTGATTTTGAGTACTGGGATATGCTGACAACAAAATTTCCAACTCTAATTCGGAACACTAACGCTCAGATTTCATTCGGGACAATTACACACTAGCATTTGTGTAGCTCTGAACGTTGCTGCAGGATTTAAGACAGCTGGAATTAACAGGGCATCAAGCTGTGTGGTGCAAGCAGAGAAACAGTGACTATACTAGGTGGCCCCAAAGCTTCAGACACGAGGCTCTCTAGGCCTATTAGGGAGGCAGTGGTCTCATTCTGTCAGCCTGTAATCCTGTAGCTTGGTTTAAACAACAACCTTTAGCTCCCCCAAAGAATGAGAGAATGTCTTCCTGTTTTAAATACATTTTCTACCAATAACACATTCGTAAAATTTCATTTAAATTCTGTTTTAAAAATTCTTTGAGCCAACAATGCCAGGAGCTTTCAGAAAATCTCTTACCACATCATAAGCCAACACTTAAAGTGAATAAAGCAATTAGAGCTGTAAAACGCTTTGTCAGTAGCAACTGTTTCATTTAAAGCTCAGTCTGTGAATGCAGGGGTGAAAATAAGCCTCCAATCCATTTTTTTACCTGTAAAATAGCAATTTAGGAGCCAAGGCTCTTTATCTGTCTTAAAATCACTGTACAGAATGTACTTTAACAGTCAGTACTCACAGGTCTACGCTTGTACAGTAAGAAGAAGAAGTGCATGAAGTTAACAAGGAGGAAGACTGCATTCCACACCAAAACATCCAAGGTACATCTGTACAAAGTGGCCCAGGTTATAAACAGACAGCACCCTGTAAACATAAATATTTAGATTTGTTATTGGTGGACATCAGGGTACATTTTTTTAAGAAATGCTACTATTTCGTAGAACTGCTAAACACTTCTGATTAACACAATGAAGCCTATCCTTATAATTAATTCATCAGTGTTAAAATGATTGGACACTGTTTGTGTTTGTGGACACTGTACACATACACCACCACACTTATTTGAGCTGGTTAGACATCCAGCTCCATAACCTCGGGCAGCTATCACAGCCTCTATTTCTGAGAAGCTGCCTATAGGAATTTCTGCCCATTCAGTCGAAAGAGAATTTGTGAGGTCAGGAACTGACATAGGATTGTGAGATGGCCCGATGCACAATTGACAATCCAATTCCTCCCAAAGGTGTTTAGCTGGGTCGAGGTCAGTGCTCTGTGCAGGACACTCTAGATCCTCCACACTGAGGCACAGTCACACTGGAACAGGAAAGCGCTGACCACAAACTGGTGCCACAAAATTCTAGGTATATAATTTTCTGAAAAGCCTTTGTATGCTGTATTAAATTGAGCCTAGCCCAAACCCTGAACACAGCCCATGACCATTATCCCTCCTCAACCAAAAACCGCATGTTTCTATTGCCCCAGAGTCCAGTGACAGCGTGCTTTTCACCACTCAAGCTGACGTTACAGCATACACTTAACGTGTTATTGATCAACCTGACATTAAAATAACATGACGTTTTCTTTGAACTATATAACATTTACAAAAGAAAGAAACCATTTTGGGAAAAACTCTGAACATTGACTGCAAAAACTACAAGAACTGCTTTCAAGAAATAGTATCAGTTGATTCAAAACATCAAATTATAGTAACACACTGCTGAATTACAGATAGATAACATGAGTGCTGTTAAATATTTCAAATGTCACTAAATAAGGTGACTCATTTCCTTATACTGCTGGGGCAGCTGATGGTCTGGCGGTCGGGCCATAGCCCCCGCAATCAGAAGGTTGTGGATTCGAATCCCAAGACTGCTAGTGGCACCGCTGAGGTACCCTTGAGCAAAGTATCGTCTCCACGCATTGCTACTGCTTCACTTGGCGAATGGGTTAAATACAAAGAAAGAATTCCACATTGTTCACACTGTGTGCTGTGCTATGGTGTGTTCACGCGTGACTGTAAGGGGCCACTATACTTTATTACACGTCTTTGGGCATAAAGGACTAATGCTGCAGTACCAATACCGTCAAAAATAAATATGTCACAACAATACTGGTGTACCACTATAGATTATGCATCATTCAGCACTACACTGATTAAATCCCAGAGATCGGTCCAAGGACATGTCAACAGGTCATCACTGGGATACAGTCTTTGTTTGTGGTGTCCAGCAGGGGGCAGTCAGTCTGACCTGTCATCAGCAGGAGCCTGAGGAGGATCATGTGCAGGCCCACAGTGGTAGGAATGAGCAGGCCCACCAGTAAACTCAAGTTGCCAAGGTGGAAGAGCAGGTGGTGGGCTTTCTCCCACTCCTGGCAGGTTGTAGCATTTAATTCCATCTCAGAATGTCCAGCGACCGATGGCACACTTGAGTCCAGCGGGGACATTGTTGTGTAGAGAAGGCTGGTTAGTTCTGGAGTGACTGACATTTTGAGAGGCAGCAAACTGGACAGAAGTGGAAACAACAGACATAAAAAAAAACTAATGAGAGAATAGCACTGGTAGTAGAACTAAATCTGAAACAGGTGCCATTAAATCTAGTGTGTGGAACAGTTTCTACCTCTGTTAATGCTCTTACACCACACATGCTCTTGGTGGCACTAACACACAAAACAAATCAATGCTGGGTAATTGTGCACACACAAGGTAATTTATTTTATTACAACCCACACCAGTTAAGTTCTTTTTGTCATTACAGTTTGCTATGATTCTACATTTCATATTCTTGATTATAGGAAGAACAGTTGGTGCAGCTGGATGCCCCAGCTGTTGGACAAACCAGAGTCTAATGTGACAGTAAAATTCATTCTGAGGAATAATCTCCAAATGGGACAGAGCTATTAAGCAGAAAAATGCATGCAATTTGGATTGGGGAATCATCACTAGCAGTCGAATTACAATAATACACGGGTATACTAGAGATATGAAACATATTTTTTTCCGTTTGAAGAATTGATCTTATTAAAGCAATTGAAATGAACTAACGAGTGCAGGGAAAGCGCAGCCCACTTCCTCGTGTCCGTTTCTCTTGCGGACAGGAGTGAACTTCCTCCTGTTCCAACTTTTAGCCTCATCCCTGACATCGAACGGCTGAAAAATAACCAAAAGAAAGACGCAGCAAAAAGAAAAACACTTACCAGACTTGAAGTACAGTCTTTATCTCTCGCTGGCTGGAGTTAAAGAGAGAAAGGAGACGCGCTGGGGCTGTATGAGTGGGATCTAACGGGGGGCTGCGCAGTGTGAGTAGCACATTCCTCCGAGCTGACAGGCATAGACTAAAATGGGCAAGAAGCGCAGCGACACTCGTCAACATCGCCTCCCCTCTTTCCCCGGCAGTTCCTCTTCAGATCAGCAGGGGACGCCGCCGTCAGCCAAAGCTTTGGGTCTGATTGTATGATAGGAGTCAGTTCTGGTGCTTAATCATTAAATAAGGTTCGGTACAGAATTCTCTCTCTTTAATTCCAGCCAGCATGCGATAAAGACTGCGATTCAAGTCTGGTAAGTGTTTATTTTTGTGGTTTGGGAGGTGCTCCCACAATCAGAAGGTCTGAATCCCAGGACTGCTAGTGGCACCACTGAGCTACCCTTGAGCAAGGTACTGTCCCCACACAATGCTCTCCAGGTGCTGCGTTCCTGGCTGCCCACTTAAATGTCAGCTAATGGTGAAAAAGCTTAAACTAAACACGGTACAATGGTTTTTATCCACTATGCTGTCCAACCAACTGGCCATCGATGTCATATCCGCAGCGACTGTAGATTTAAAAAGCTGCTAAACACTGCACTATTCTCCCCCACCTTCTTGTAAGCATTTGCACTTCTATTGCACTTTCAATTTTCTCTTGATAGAAGGCCCAGCAGCAGCTCTACTTCCTGCAGAGACTGAGGAGAGCGCACCCCAATCCTCACCATGTTCTATGGAGGGACCATAGAGAGCATTCTCTGTAGCTGCATCACAGCCTGTTATGGGAATTGTAACATTTCGGATCGCAAGACCCTGCAGAGGATTGTGAGGACACCTGAGAAGATCATCGGGGTCTCTCTCCCTTCTGTCACTGACATTTACACCACATGCTGCATCCACAAAGCCACCGGCACACTCTCTTTTCCCTCCTCCCATCTGGGAAAAGGTTCTGTAGCATACAGGCCTCCATTACCAGAATGGGGAGCAGTTTCTTCCCTCAGGCCCTCACATTCCTCAACCAGAACTGAAGCATAAAAACTGTAACCCCCCCCCCCCCCCCACACACACACACACACACACACACACCACCAACACCCCCCTTCCCTCACTCTATGGAACTTGGGAACTTGAACAACTCAGACTTTAATTACCTGTTAAAATACTCTTTCATTTTTAATGCTGCACATTCCCTGCTGTGTTGCTGCTACAACTGTTTAATTGCACAATCAGATTTATTGCTGTTCTGTATTGCTGTGACAATTCTGTATTGCTGTTCTGCATCTTTGCACACAAATCTCTGCTGCTAGAGTACAGTTTTTACCTGTCAGAATACTGTATTATCCTTACTGTAGATGCTGTCAATTGCACTGACCATTGTCTTGTCTTATCTTGTCTAGTTGTATTGTTGCTCTTGTTCTTTGTCCTATCTGCACTTGTGGTCTTGTGTTCTGTTCTGTTCTGTTCTGTTCTTCTATTGTGTTCTGGAGGCACAGTTTTGTTTTTACTGTGCACTGTGTGTATATGGTAGTAATGACAATAAAACCTACTTGACTTGACTTAACTTCAATTCAATTCAATTCAGTTTTATTTATATAGCGCTTTTTACAACCAGGTTGTCACAAAGCAGCTTTACAGAGTC
>JBBPCX010000006.1:14486013-14502325 GCA_037974365.1 Hydrocynus forskahlii
TGTGGCTTCTTCTTGGCTGGAACGAAAACCTGCACCCACAGCGGCCCTTTCTGGACAGGTTTGAGACCCCTGCTCTATAGGGAAGTCAGTAAGTTAGACACATAAAAGGGGACTATAACGGTTAAAGCGATAGTAAGAAAGAACCACTTATGGACCACCAAATAACTTTTATGAGTTCTGAAGATCGATCACCTATGTGAATTTTACACTTGAAAACTCACAACAATAATCTGCATCTTTGTGATCATCTACGTCCACTTTTCGACCTCAGTTCAGTAGTTTGGAAGCTACTGTTACTTCCACCTGAGTATTTCATTGAAGAGACAAGAATAGTAAGACTTGCCCCTGGAGGAACAGTGAAAAAGGGGGGGGGGGTTAGGCTACTCTATAAAGTATAATCTCCAGAGTTTAGTGAACTAACAGTGCTACATTCACAGTATTAAATGAACACTTTCAGGTGTCTGATTATTTATGGATGATCTCTGTACAGCCCTGGAGATTTTGCCTCACCTCTGTTCTGAACTCACCTGCCGGACAGGAGCACGGACAGCTTGTCGATGGGGGTTTTGCCCTCGATGGCGAAGAAGTGCTCCTTCTCCATGGTGTGGATCTGACCCTCGCAGCACGCCACTATCTCTGCGTAGTGCGTGACGGAGACCCCCAGCTTCCTGAACATGCGCGCGTACAGCTCCTGGAGCTCGCCCCCGAACGCCACGCTGCGCGCGCGGTGCGCCACGTGCAGAGCCTGCGCCACGCAGAGCACGGAGAGCGCGCAGGGCCACGCGGAGGAGTCAGGAGCGCACGGCTCCGACCACGCGTGGAGGCAGCAGCACAGGAAACCCAGCGCAAGGAAAGTGAACATGTAGAGAAGCCCATAAAAACCACTGCCGCCCATGAAGCCCAGCACTAGCAGAATGTGCGCCAGGTGGAACAGGGCGCCCTGAGGGGCTTCCTGCCACTCCGAGCACAGGGGGTGGTCATTCACGGAGGACACGGAGTAGTTCGTGCTTTCCGAGGGAGACGGAAGATCCATAGTCAGACAAAAAACTCCTTTCCACAAGTGAAAAAGTCACATCACGTTCGTAAATGAGTCCGTTCAGTCCAGAGAAACAGCAAAGAACTGTGCTGAAGTTACGGCTCGTCTTGTGTCCGAAAATATCACAGTCTCATTCTGATCTGTACCCTAAAATATGATCCGCGCGGTGGCAGCGTCGTCTGCCAGGTCCTGCTGTCCGACAAGTACGCAGCGAGGCTTTAAACCCTGTTTTATAGAGTAAAGTATACCTCCAGCCTTGGGGTGTGGATCTGAGATCACAGTAACGCAGCAGGGTGGCGGCATGGAACAGGATCCCACATTATTAAACATAATGGCTCCTAAAATACAACTGAAGAGCCACTCTTGAGTCATTAAAGCACGTTTCAGCTGATTTGTATAAAAAACTGATATTGGGAAGTTCTCTTGGTAACGAAAAGTGGTTCTTCAAAGGCTGCCTGGAACAGTATCTCACCATTAAAACTGATGGCTCCCAAAATACCACCGAAGAGCCCCTTTAGACTTCATAAAGTATCTTTCAGCTGATTTGTATCAAAAGTTCTCTTAGGAATAAAAAGTGGTTCTTCAAAAGCATCACTCACACGTAAATGAGACCTGTGCGTATGATGAACCTTCTTTAAACTTGAAAAAAGCTTCATATAATGCTATTGAAAGAATCGTTAAACTGGTAAAAAAAAACCACTTTATGTTATGTAAGGATTCTCTGAAGCCTTCAGAGGTACTTTACACTCATATATCTCGTTCACAAAAATGGTACTTTTTGGAACTAAAGTGGTTCTTCTATCACTCAGAGAACCACTTATGTGTAGACATTTTATTTGTTGAAAAATACTACATACAAACAAACTTTTTCTCAGGTGTGAAATACTTTTGCACGGTACTTCTAAACTCATGTTAATTTAACTACACCAATCAGCTATAACATTAAAACCACCTGCTTAACACTGCATGGGTGCCACCAGCTCTGACCCCTTTAAGGCATGGACTCCATATGACCTCTGAAGGTGTGCTGCGGAATCTGGCACCAGGACATTAGCAGATCTTTGGAGTTGCCAGATGGTGCCTCCATGAACTGGACTAGTTCATCCAACAGATCACACATATGCTCGGATTGAAATCTGGGAAATGTAGATGCCAAGTCGACACATAGAACTCTTTGTTTCCTCATACCATTCCAGAATAATTTTTGCAGTGTGGCAGGACACAGTATTATACTGACAGAGGTCACTACCATTATGTTGCCATGACTGGATGTACTTGTCTGTAACAATGTTTAGGTAGGGTAATATGTGTCAAAGTAACATCCACATGAATGCCAGCTCCCAACGTTTCCCAGCAGAACATAATCCAGAGCATCACGCTGCCTCCACTGGCTTGCCTTTTCATGAGGCATTCTGGTGCCATCTCACTCCAGGTAAGTGATGCACACACACCTAGCAGTCCACTTGTTGTAAAAGAAATGGGTTTTTCTTTCATTGCATTCTTCCATGGTCCAGTTCTAATGCTCATGTGTTGTAGGTGCTTTCAGCGGCAGACACGGGTTAGCATGGGTGCTCTGACAGTTCTGCATCTACACAACCCCATACACAGCAAGCCGTGATGCACTGTATGTTCTGACCACTTTCTACCATAGCCAGCATTAACTTTTTGTAGAAATTTGTGCTACAGAACCAGGAGGACTAGACTTCTATATGTGCATGAATGAGCCTTGGGCCTCTTGACCTTCCTTGTACCATTTTTGGTTGGTAATAACCACTGCAAATAAGCAATACCCCACAAGACCTGCTGTTTTGGGGTGTTCTGACAGTCATGCAGGCATCACTATTTGTCACTTACACTTGCTCATTTTTTCTGCTTCCAAAACATCAACTTCAAAAACAGGTTGGTTGGTTGCTGCCTAATATTTCACATGTTTTGACAGATGCCATTTGACAGATGTGTGTGTGTGTGTGTGTGTGTGTGTGTGTGTGTGTGTGTGTGTGTATTTGTGGTAACTTTCCAAGAGAAGAAAAAAATAATTATCTTTTAATGGAAGGTAATAAAAAATATTTGAAGCACTTATATATGTTCATTCATCTTGAAAATTTGATGCAGTGTAAGAAACAACTTAAACTTCAGGTTATGATAGAAAGATATTCAAAAAAGTGTTCCCTGAGTTCAGCCTCCTTACTCTTGAGGACTCTTAGGACATGTATGTGTGTGTGTGTGTGTGTGTGTGTGTGTGTGTGTGTGTGCAGTGACACTGGTTCAGTTGTCTCTGAGAGATATAGCAGTATCTTTGCCCTCTAGTACACAGCTGTGCTCTTTCTGGTCTAAAATAGCTGAGGCTCCTCATGGGCTACCTGGCAGTGGAAGGTGACTTTGTGGTGCTCTGGGTTGGAAGGGAAAGCTTACCTGAGTGAGAGATTGAGGACAAGTGTTTGCTCCAGGCCCAGCAGTGTGAAAATATAACCTACATTTCACACAAAAAACATCTCACCTCCCACAGTCTGAATCCTCAGTGGGGTAATGCCAGTGTTACAATGGTCTTAAAATTACATGGTCCTAAAATTCAGTTTGACCTTGCAAAATGAAACAGGCCTCCTCTTTTCAACAGCATATCGTCGCTGTCACAATAAAATGCCATATTTTAGAAATGGTTACCTTTTAGGAGCAGGAAAAGGCATTTCTGACTTTAATACATTTTGATGTAGAATTTCTGTTAGCCCAGTAGCTTGCAGACATGTAAAGGGCAGCTTGTGTTTTAACATAGCTCTTCAAGGAATATAACTTTTCATTGGAGTATAACGTCTGCATGATGTGGAGGTTCTTAGCCATCTATTGAAAGATTGATCACGGAACCATTGATTACGGTGAATCTTCTTTGATATTACTCTGTAAAACCATTTAGGTACCTTTATTTCAAAGAATGCAGTGCAAAAACGTATCATGGTAATTAAAGATTTTATTATGACAATGACAAAACACTGAGTAATACATGCATCCAGTATAACTCTCTGCTCTACTGATCTAAACAAACATGAGCTGGCTGTGCTGGATATCAGACTCCTAACACATCTATATATAGAACCAGAACGCAGCTGTCTATTTGTGTGTGTGTGTGTGGTGTGTGCGTGTGCGTGTGTGTATGTGCATGTGTGTGGTTGTGGCCTAGAGAGAGAGAAAGAAGTCAAATAGTTTTGTCAGCAACCCCTTTTGTTGAGTAATTATATGATGCAGCAAATGTTATGATCCTTTTAATCTTAATTGTTCGTTGGTGGGTCTGCACTTCAATTCATCACACTTACAAATATTTAATATAGTTTGGTTGTACTTTCTGAATAATAGGCATCCCAGTCTGAATTATCACTCTTATTTTAACTGAATAACCAAGGGTTCAAGAAGTTAAATAAGACATTGGTTTATTCTTTATTGTTCTTACTTAGATGAATATCAGACATAATTTTAGAAGCTCATCATGGTTTATAGCAGGGGTGTAGCCAAGGGGTGGCCAGCGGCGGTCTGTGCCAAGCATGACAATCAGGAAGCATGGGAACTAGGCCTCTGCCTTTCATAACTTGGGAATTATGCTTCATGACAGTGTCACTTTAGTATAAGGGCCTTAATGTCACAGTGTCACTGACTTTATAAAACCTATCATCTTTAAAATGCCGACATAAGCTGTACTCCAACACTTAAATGTTGCTTTTAAAATATACCAATGCTTTTTGCATGTGTCTTGAGTTTCCTGTGTTTACTGGTATAGAGTTGTTTCTTACTCTATATGAATGCTGTACATCAGCATTCAGAAAATAAAGAAGCTCTCATGCTACGAAGTTTGTATAATTTTTCCATCACCACCTAAAGGTCTTCATACTTTCATCTCCCCTATGCTGCAACAAATTCATAAAGAAATGGTTTGAATGTGGTTATGAAGTCAAGCCAGGATTTGAATTCAGGACTCAGTAATTTTCCACCAGAGTCACAACGCTGACATTGCTAATGTGATGTGAAAGTCAAAAGCCCCTAAATAACATGATGTAATTAGCAAGTCTACATCATCATGCCGGGCCTTCAAATCTCATCACATCATCCAATAAATGAATCTAACACAGATTGTCCTTGTAAAAACCCTGCACAAGTGCACTGGCAATCTTTTTTAAAAACCGAGTATCTGACAGAAATTCCTTCTTGCGCTTTGCTTAATCTTTAAATGAGATTCCCCAAATTAACATTGCATTTCGAAGCCGTTGCATTATGATGTCAATTTTGTTTTGCTTTATACAGTCCACTCAGTTACATGTAGAGTGACATCATGTTTTTGAGGGAGATGAATCAAAGTAAAGAGAAGAAAAGGCAAAAAATGAAATATAATCGAAAATCAATTATGAAAATAAAACAATTGTCTTCCCTCTGCCGTGGCCAAATGAATTCTAAATGACTTAATGTCATTTCATACTTAGTCCACTCAGTGGTTGAGGGTCTCTTTCAATGCCTTTTTATCTAGCAGTCTATTATGCCCTATTTTCACCACATCATCAGTGTGGCACATTTATTTTAAGAGTGTTTGAGTCGGCTGGCTAAATAAAGGGAAAGGCACTGAAAGTTTTGCTGTACTCTATGTTATCAATGTGTCACATAAAGATCGTGCTAAAAAAGCCACTCAAAAGTGGTCTTTCTGTGGATTTACTTTAATGCTTTTTTGTCTTGGTCTGAAAGGAAACCCTTGACTACACATTGTAGCATTTTCCTTTGCTCCCTGCATAAGCCACACATAACTCAGTTAGCTAATGATGACGCCCTTTCTAAGGTATTACGAACAGGACTACTCCAGAAGCAGGACTGGGAAAGACAGCAAGACTCCAGAGCACGCCGCAGCTGCATCCAAAATCAGTCCCCTTCACAGAAATAGTGCACCATATACTGTGTCAGCTAGGATGTAGTTCTGGCCAAATTCTCAACTATAAATCTCTCTGATGACTCATCAGCATTCTCCACTATAATGAATGGTGCATGAGTAAATGAGTGAAACATTCCAAATACAGAACCTGCATTAGAACACAAAGGACTCATTAACTGTACTTTGACTACGGACAGTGAAGACGCCCTCCATACATTCCACTGAGATCACCTCAGGACACATGGTGGGTTAAAAGCTATCTTGCTAATTATTCCAAAGTCAATAATAGGATATGTTATCATGTAAATTAACCTAGAGGGGCAATCAGCTTTGTTCATGGTCCTGTGGCTGCTTGAGATATTTAAGAAGTCTGTGCACATGGCAGGCTCTTTCATATTCAATCATAAAGCAAGCTCATGCATACAAAACAGCTCCAATAGGAGATCAACATATTGACATTAGTCTTATCTTTACATTTGGTATGTACTGGTCAAAATAGGAAAATGATAGACAAAGCAACACTACACTGGAGATGATAATTACACATTTGGTTGATGATTACTTGCATGGTGATTAACTGACCTCTGTACCCAATAGGAGGGTTTTCTTTTGTCAGATGTGACAAGCCTGACTGCTGAACTCTATATGTGGAACAACCAAACACAAGCACACACACACACAATGGCTATCACAAAGGTGAGCTAATCTTTGTCGTCTTGCAGAAAGCATTGCTTTTATCATCTCCTCTGACATTTGTCTCACACTTAAATGCTTAAATATTCAAATCTGGCTTCAGTGCACCCATTTAATATATTGTTCATGGAGCTGTTTTACAAAGGTGCATGTGTGTTTCCATTTAAAGGAGAATTCCACTGATAATTCAGCCACTGTGACATAAACAAAAGTCTAAAACAGAATTTATATACTGTAGGTGTTTTACAGACTAATGGACTAATATCTATTTAGAGCTGGCCAGCAGTTCAACTGTTCAGAAAACAGTTTTGGTTTAAAGACAAACACAAAGTACCTCTTTGGTGTGAAAATAATACACGAGATAAAACCAATACTACTGCAAGTTATATAAAACCACTCCAGTGTTTCAAAAACCTGCTTGTTCTCAGAGAGGAGCGTGCCATTTGACTAAAATCTTTACCGCAAAGCACATCTCTTCAAGCACAGTGCCTGCTGCTAAGCCTAGAAGAGAATACTTTTATTTATTATATATATAGAATTAAAAATGTATATGTTAAATGCATACATCTGTGTCTAGAGAAGAAGTCCACAGCTGAAAGTACTCTGCTGTAGAAACAGATTCAGCAAAGTCAAACTAAGCAAAGTTTGAGGTTTCATGTTTCTTGCTGCTCCACTTAATAAAAAATAGCTTGATCACTTTCCAGTGCTAAATGATTTCAAATCTTTTCCCTATTGAGCACTATAGGTTTTATAAAAGCAACAATAATTCAAATGCAGTCACTATGGGAAGCAGAACAGAAAATGCTACGTGTAGCATCAGCCACCAAAGACAAATAAGAAAAAGTGCGAGAGCAGACTGCAGTATTTACTGGAAAGACAAAGTGGGTCCATCATCTCTTGGTCTCTTCTGTGTTCAGAGACAAAATAAACTCATAATGGTTGACAAATGAGAGATCCACGATTCTTTTCAGATTCTCACCAGGCAAGATACATAATCACACACACACACACACACACACACACACACACACAAATATTATGTGCATCCTGCTCTCATTTCCTCTCCTCTCACATATAACCATACAGAAGCTAGTCGTCATTATCACCCTTGAAATGTCCATCACAGCTGGGAATCAGGGACAACTTTCTGTGTCTGCGGGAGGAAATGAAAAGAGATCCAAGAGAGGAAAAGTCATCTCTGACAAAAGGGAATATGAAGAACAAACATCGCTCTTTTCATGCAGAACGCATAATAAGGTCCAAGCAGGCGGATGAATTCTATCTGACCTTTTCTCTCTCTGGGCTCAAGAGACATTTACACTCCTACTGATGTACAAAGGGCTTTTATTTCCTTTTCTTTTCTGTCTTCCTTTCTTCCTTTATGTGAAGCTGGGTGAAGAAAACCATTGAACAAGCACACTCTCCCCGCTGGCAGTCGTTATTGTTGGTTTCAGAACTGTCTGGAGGCCCAGTGGTGTGATGAGAAAACAGCACAGGCATTTTTAACAAGCAGCAGGTAAGAATAAAAAGTCAGATTTAATTTTAAGGATGAAATATCAGACTAATATTTCACATGGATGTGTCATAAGTTATTTAATACCTCATAAATCTTTCCCATTCTGTTGTTTTATTATACACATTTTTTAAATGAACTGGCAGCCAGCAAAGAACTGACCTTATATTCAGTTGCTTGGCATGTAAGAATGTGACAAATGTATAAAAGCATGCATTTTTATTGTTTACTATATTTTGAGCCACATTGTATGTGCTTCTCATTGCATGCAGGGCTGACTCTAGACTCTGTACTGCAGATCTTCATTTTGGATTAAGGAAGGCCAGTGTCCAGCCTAGTTCCATGCATAGTTCTTACTAAACTTGGCAAGTAAAAGATGAGTTGAACCAGGTGTGTTTAGACAGAGAAATCACTAAACTGTGCTGGACACAGGTCCTCCAAGACTGGCCTTAATGGCTTAAGTTGGAGTTGATTTTCCTCTTGAGAGAAAAGTGAAGGAAACTTTAAGTTTAAGGCCTTCCTCGTGAACAGCATGTACCACTGAGCCCCCCGAGCCCCTTAGAAGCTGAGTTAACTTTACTTACTGGGCAACAATGTTCAAGCTGCACTAGCAGTGCTTGTTGTGTACTTCTTTTAAAATATTTAATCCACTGCAGTGCATTAGGCCTGAGTTGATAAACGCTCCAGACGAAAGTTGAATGTTCACCCTATAAACGTCAGACTGAAAGAAGTTCTCCTGCCACATCCCTCTGCAGTTTGCCTTTAGATCTTCAGCCCTGCTGAGAATTATGGTACTGTATCTGCAAACCCAGTTAGACAAGAAATTTTTGGGGAGCTCAGGTACCTCAAGTACACTTTCTGATATTGAAAACTGGCCTCCCGAGACTGCTCCTCGTTTGACAGGGAGGAACTCGCTATTCACTTTAACAACGTTGTGAAAACAAGTAAATACGTAAGCAAAGTTTATTTATACAGTGCTTTTCACAGAACAATAAAACCACAACCGACCACAACCAATCACATCTTCTAATTCACTGTTTACTGAGTTTCAACAATGTCATTAAACCTTTTAGGAGGCACAAAGGGTATTGTAAACCAGACACATACATCCCAAATGTATCAAGAGAGTCATTTATAATCCATTGACAGTGTTCAACATTGGCAGCAAAGACTCAGTTGTCCTGAATTGACTGCAAAGTACAATGCCATTAAACGTCAACTATCTTGTTTCTACCTTTTAGTGGTACAAAGCACTACATATTTCATGCACTTAGAGACATCCCAATGCACATCATAACATCTTCAACTATTTTTAACATTTGCAGCATCATTTCTCATCTCATCAGTTCTATGCCACTGAATTTGTAATGCATTGCTTGTCTCTCACACTTTATTATTCTGCATTGTCATACTCTCAAAGCATTGCTTCTTGTATTGAGTTTCATGCTGACTGCGCAACGGTTTTATTAGATGCAAGTCCCAGCAATGATATCAGGAATGGGCAGTATTTATGATACATGTATTTAAAACACCTTTTGAAATAACAGAATAAGATTTTGTAACTTAGATAAAAATACAGTAAAATACTTTCTGTGAGACATTTATGTTGAATGATATTGTAAAAATGCAGAAAGATTGCATGCAGCTTCTGAATGCTAATTTGCCCAAGCTTGTTGAAATCAGCATGAAAAGGTAGGGGACATGTAGGTTCATGTTTTGTAGCATGAATTGCTACAATTATTAAAAGTTCATACTTAGTTTTGTTGTTTGTTTTAGTAGCCCAGGCTAAATCTTTAACCAATTTACAGAATGTTCTGCCTATTTGACCTGACTTGTGTCCCTCAAAGTTAATGTTAGCTTACCTCAATGATACACTCATCCAATATTAAGCTTTCATTGGTTGTGCACCAAAAAAGCATTTCAGAGTTGTTGTACATTACTTTGTAATTCCATGAGACTGTATAAGTTGTTAAAAATGTTCATGCTTTTTGCCATATTGTCAACAACACTGAACTGTAACATCACTAAGCAGGCAGGAAACCCATCCAGCACTGCTGTCAGCTGTAATTCTCACCACGTCTAAGAGTGTATAATCTGTTTTCAGTATTTTTAAAATATACAAATATTGTAGTTTACTGTGATGAATGGCCTATTGTATTTTGTAGTTTATTCCGACACAATTAGGGTATTTGGTATCTTAAAATACATTTTGATGTATTTCTGCCCATCCCTGACTATATTGTTGCTTATTCTACAAGTCTTCCTCTATCTTCATCTTTTAAGTCCTACTGCTGACCTACCTGAATAAGACTAGAAACATTCTCCTGTAAAGCTGCAAATTAGCTGCATTATCCGTCCAAAGAAACACTGTAATAAATGCAGAATAAATCTATAATACTAGAAAACAAGACAAATATGAATATCTATGGCACTCGTTAAGAAGCCTTTTTGTAGCCTGGCCACAGAGAAAAAGTCTTTTGATATAAAAGCTTTTTAATTCAATGAAGAACCCTACTCCACAGGGCACCTTTGATTTTTGGATAATTATTTCCCTGCTAGCAGCACCCTCTGTTTGGACTTAAATAAAGACTTCTAACATCAAAACAATATAAAGAATGAGGGACATCACAGTTACACTTAGTGTTTTCTATCTGCAGATACCTACCTCATTGGACAGCAAATCATGCTGAAAATGCACTGATCTTCAATCATACCTACATTGCACTGCATTACATTATATTGCCTACATTCCCAGGCACTGTGACAGACCCCAGGTGCTCTTTAATACAATCATCTCAGTAATTAAGCCCTCAGTTTGCCACAGTCACGATGTGTCCTCAGAAACCTGTGAAGATTTCTTACTCTTCTTCACAGCTAAGGTTGAAAATATCACACCACAGATAACACCCTCTATGTATGACCCATCTTTTGATCCAGACTGCTCCTCTGTTTTCAGTTAGTTTAAGCTTGTCTCCTTCTCTTCTTTGAAAGATATTGGATGCCATATGAAGTCCATGTCTCCTTGTTATGTCTCTTCATGTCTCCTAAGAGACAGTTGATGTCTCTTTAGTGTGTGTTCCATTTTAATCACTCCCTCAACCTCTGGCACTGATCCGGCACGATTCAAACAATTTCCAAAATTAAATGTTTTCTTTTATTCAAAGGACTATAGTTAGTACAAAACGCACCTCCTCACTGGCACCAGAAAAGGGATCACATGATCCCGGTTTCAGCCACACTTTACTAGCTCCCTGTCTACTACATTATCCACTTCAAAGTTCTATTTGTTTTTAAAGCTCTGGATGGGAAAGCCCCGTCCTTTACTGCTGACTTGATCCAACCCTACTCAGCCCTCTAGGTCTCTGATGTCTTCAGACAAGCTAGTGCTAGCTGTTCCACTTTCTCACCCGGAGCTCAAAAGTGATCATGCCCTTGCGGTTGCTGCGCCAAAGCTGTAGAACAACCTCCCACTGAACATTAGCTCTGCTCCTTCAGTTACTGTTTTTAAGTAAAGGCTTTAAACATTTTTTTTTATAGAGCAGCATTTTAAAATGTGTATGTATAGCTTATATAAAAGTAAAGTGGCTCCTCATAGTCACACGTGAACACACCAGAGCACAGTGTGAACAATGTGAAACTCTTTTTCCGCATTTAACCCACTCACCAAGCAAAACGGGGGCTGCCACCAACAAGGGGTGCCCAGGGAGCAGTGTGGGGGGACGGTACCAAAGTACCTCAGTAATGACACTAGCAGTCCTAGGATTCGAACCCATGACCTTCTGATCACAGGGGCAATTCCTTAACCACTGGACCATATACATGTGTGAATGTATCTTTTGTTCTTTCTTTGCCTGTGTGATATAAGTGGCATATGTAGCTTTTTATCAGTCAAATTGTTGTAAGGCACTTTGACTGTTGTCATCAATGTGCTTTTACCACTGAAAACTCTGGGATGAGTGGTGTTTGTGACCCTCACTAATGCTTTTGTGGCTGGATGCAATCAAATCCTCACTACAATGTTCTAACATCTTGTGCAAAATAGTTTCTGCAGCAAAGGGGAACAAACTTCTCATTATTACCCTTGATTCCAGATAAAACACCAGGTGAGAAGTCCATGGAAATATTGGCACTGAGTAAAGTTTGTGGTAAGAGGTACTGTTTACAGGTCAGGTATGACTTCAGAGAGAGGCGTTCACCGCATGTGATGCACCACATAGCAAAGAAACCTCTACTAAACAAGTGGTGTTTCTCAGAGGGAGACCACTAATTACACCAGCTTCACCCAATGAGCAATGCACACTCAGCACACCCACACGGTCCATATTATATACACACGGCTTCAAGTGGTGAGCACCTCATTCCCCTAAGGATGGCTTTGCATTAATGAAGGGGGGGATATCCACTCCAATCATCGCTCCAACTCACTCTTAATGGCTGTGGATGGAAGGAGAGACGTGCATGGCCAAGTGATGGGAGTCTTAGTCCTGTGAGCTGTGGAGGACAGCGGGGGTGGTCACTGGCTGATTGATACCACGCATGACGTGAAGAAGGGCCACTCAACAGCACCTCTAGAATCACTTTTTAACTCTGCCACACACACTCAGACTGGCAAAAGAAATACTCATGCTGCTGGTATGACCTGCTATATACAAAGGGCACACAATTATCTAAGGACACAAGTTACATTCCCAAGGCAAAAGTTCATTAAGTCAATTTTTCTTATGTTACCCAAATTTTTTTAACTTTCACTTAGCACAAATTCTTTGTTAATCTACAAAAACATGTGGCACCAACGTAGAAAAAAAAATAAAATTCTGAAAGCAAATCATGACAGCTTTTAGACAGCATTAGCATTTTAAGGAAAATAAAATTTTTCCTTAAAATTAGCATTTTAAGGAAAAGTCCTTTACAGAGCTGTCTGATTAAGTGTGCAATATAAAGTGCAACTACTGCAAAGCAGGACACCTTCAGGAATCATGCAGAAAGAACAGAAAGTCATCTTCTTTAATGGAGGAGAAAAGTTGTGAAAACAGATCAAATTACTTAATATAACTTAATATAACAAATGACACCAGCATTTTCCATGTATTAAATTCAAAATCTAAATTACAATCTGCCTAAATTAGCAATGAGATTCTGTCAGATCCAGACATCATTTTACTTACAGAATTCTTAGAGAAATACAGAAAAAAAAATTACAGTGCTTAACATTTTCACATTCCTCAAAATTTTGTATAAGCTTACAGGGATACAAGGAAAATAAATACAGTGTACTGGAAAATCAGCCTCTTTACACTATGACTCTCATCAGTTAATATGCAAATTTAATGGCACATTAAGTTTTAAATTACATTAAGTACACTTTTTTAAAACCATTATGGACTCAGAGGAGTTCCTTGAGGCAGTTCTTATTCTGTCTCTTTCAGGATGTTTTGGGGGTTTCTAGTGAAAAATAATGGCCTCGTTTTCCTTAGAGTGTATATATAACCAGACAATGCTACTATAATAGCACCCACACAGAAATGAATCAATAAAAGAAGCATGCACAGAATTAGGTGTTTTAACTGATGCCTTGTTTGGACCCCATTAAGCTTCTATGACTGAAGATTCAAATTAAGACAGAGCCAAATGGGAAATGTGTGAACTGCTGCCTTATATTAAGTCAAGGACACCTGTAGGTACGAAAGATCTTCCATGGAGTAATAAGATAAATATATGACTCGGATCTCGGTTCCAACGTCCCAGACGAAGCCACAATTCATTTTAGCTAAGGTCAGAAATTACTATGCTTGCTATCTTGAGGAATTCTGTGCTTATTTACATTTTATGTAAATATGAGACTGATGAAGGAGGGTCTCTTTATTTCTGTACATTGAGTGCCACCCAGTGGTTAAAAATAAAAGCAGTGACTCTTCCACAGAATGCATCTTGAATGCAACAGACATTGGGATTTGTATGTTATAAATAATAGATTCACTGTAAAAAGGATGTTGGTTTCTATTCTCATACGCTTCTTACAAATAATGTTATAAGCCTAATGGATTGAAATTTGTGTTACTATTTTAACTCCATCTATGCAGAGCAGAGCAGCAGAAATCCTAAACCCTCTTGCCAAATGAGGCTTTAACATCCTGGTCAACCTATAGGATTAGTGACCCTGCCACAGGTATTTATTACCTAAAACTTATGATAAATTAGATTTATTGTAGGTATTTGAGAAATACATTCTAATATAATGTCAAAGCCTATGTTACACTATATGTTCTGTATGTAGAACTGCATAGCCAAAATTAATAAAATATGTAATCACTGTAAAGCTATGTTAATAAATACATCACAAAAACAGACTCTGCACTGTAGAGAAATGCCTCTCATTTATAGGAGGAACAGACAACACCAGTATATTCTGACAATTCATCAAGTATCACTTTAAAAGTAAATGCATATCATCTGTGTACCAAATATGATATCCAAATCAACCATTTAATCCCCCGACTGCTGAGTCTTAAAGACTATGCAATGAGCTGCTGTACAGAATCTCACATTGCTACAATGGGGGGGCACTACTTATATAAAAAAGACAACATCTGTAGTACTAGATAAATGACAGTATGACTGATGTCACATACATTTGGGTTCAAGAGACTCTGAACTTTGTTTCATTGTTGTGCCACAGTAAAATACACTTTATATAAATATTCATTATTTGATTACAGGGGAAAGTGTATTAGCAAGTACATGTACAATATGTGCAATACCTTCATTAGTGCAATTAACACTACATTAACATGTCCGCAATAACAATTTGTGTTTTTTAGCTCTGTACCTCATTACACTGGCAATGGAAGAATGACTCTGAGGTTAAAGTGCAGAATAAGAGCTTTAATTCAAGGGGATTTACATCTATACTGAGTGAATGATAGAGAATTCGCATTTCAGAAGACCCTATGTATCTGGTAAATCACAAAAATCCTGAATCATACTCTTATATTCTAAATTTGGCTGTTAATCCTTTGCACTCCATGTCTTTAGCGTCCAACCCAGTATTTTCAATGATGATGCTCTGTCAGACTCAAAGTGTAGCCAGTTTCAGTTCCTGCTTACTTTCTTTGGCTTCAGTAAGTGAAGTGCATACTCAGTATCGATCTGGTTAAATTAGTTTTTTTATAGTGCTCATTGCACTCAACTGACCGTCAGAAATTTAATCAGTTCCCTGCCTAACCACTCTGGGTTCTCTAGTTTTTCAACTAGGGTTAAAAACACTGGTTTTGACAATTAACCTTAACAGCAAAGAACATTCCACTTATTGACCCTGAGATAAAAAAAAACTCATGGCTGTATTAGTACAGTCTGCTTTAGTTAAAAAAGATGGTATGGTGTCTGGTAAGTGGTATGGTACCTGTAAGATTACATCTTAGGGATCTTTAGTTAGAACATAATTGTACCATTTTCTGTTTTAGTCATATGTTTAATGTTCTACAGTGTACCAGAAATGTACCAGTATAGAACAAAACTGTTTAAACCAAAATAAACTTGTTGCCAGGTCACCTTAAAATTTAGCTTAGTATAAGAAATATCTGTTTTATATGCTGTTAACTTATTATTTGAAGTTTAATTAACTCCTAATGTTAATTATACTATATTAAAACACTATTTGTACAAGGAAGGTGAAGCACAATACATCACCTTGTAAATCCTCTGAAGGTCGTACAGTTGTGCCCATAAGTTTACATACCCTGGCAGAATTTATGATTTCTTAACCATTTTTCAGCGAATATGAATGATTACACAAAAACTTTTCTTTCATTCATGGTTAGTAGTTGGCTGAAGCCATTTATTGTCAAACAACTGTGTTTATTCTTTTTAAACCATAATCACAACACAAACTACCCAAATAACCCTGATCAAAAGTTTACATACCCCAGTTCTTAATACCGTGTATTACCCCCTTTAACATCAATGAGGCTCTTTATCTTCTCAGACGGTAAATCCGCCCATTCTTCCTGGTAAAAAGCTCCAGTTCCTGTAAATTCTTGGGCTGTCTTACATGAACTGCACGTTTGAGGTCTCCCCAGAATGGCTCAATTAAACTGAGGTCAGGAGACTAAGATGGCCACTCCAGAACCTTCACTTTATTTTGCTGTAGCCAATGACAGGTCGACTTGGCCTTGTG
>JBBPCX010000006.1:14508888-14529917 GCA_037974365.1 Hydrocynus forskahlii
TATAACAGTAATAACAGTTAGCATCGAGTGTTGCAGTTCTAAAAGTCTTTATTGCCATCATGAAGAAGTAAAAAGGGCCTTGTTTGTCTCTCTACGCGAGCATCTATCTTGTGTGTAGAAACACTGGCATCGTGTCTGTCCCATGACTTTCACACGACTCCAATAAGAAATGTAAAAAAATAAAAATCCACTCACATGACCCGTCTCCTGTACACTTCCTAACAAATCACACTGCCTAAATGTGAAATGCACACAAAATTAAAGGGCCCACAGTATAGAAAACCATATTTTTCTCAATTTGCTAAAAATAAAATAGTTCGGTGTGGTATGCTCCAATATGTGCAGTTCACTCCATACAGTCCATTTCAGGAGAGTACATTGCAAAAACAGCCTATATTGGATTCACTGTTTGTAATCTCACACACATATTCAAGATGCAAAATTCATTTTATTGTCATATGTGCAAAGTACAATGGACTTGAATGCTTCTCCACAGACTACAGACAATTAACATTAGACAGTGCAACATTATAATACAATAAATACTGAGTACAAAGTATGTACTACATTTAACAACATGCTATGTGACAGCACATTTATATCTGCCTATTCAGTCTGGCACAGTTTGGTAGTTCCCCAATGCAAGCATACAGTATCTGCTAAACCTGGCAGGTAACATGAGTTTAACTAGGTTTGTGCAAGTAGGTAAATTACCAAATTCTACTGGATACCAGCCCTCCAGGATCAAAGTTGTGCAGTTTTGGTCTAGAGTAGGTTTATCAGGTAATTTAGGTTTGAGTTATCAGCAGTTTTTCTTAGCAAAAGGAGTTATTTACTTATTAGTCTTAAAGTCACAGTGGCAAAATAACTAAAAATATGACTTTCATTGCACAGTCCCACACAAATATTTTGTAGGAGTAGTATATGATGAAAAAAATGAAATAAATAAAAATGTAGAACCTTTTAAGGTTCCACATGTAGTGCTGTTGACTTGGAATACTTTATTGTCCTGACAGATAATGTAAATGGGCCCCTTATAGTCACGTGTGAATTATAGCACACAGTGAAACCAGCCACACTAATTGGTTTAGATATGTTGCTTGTTTCCACAGAGGTTGTGTTCTGTATGTATTTACACAGGATGCAGCGTGGCAAAGTAAATTAGCTCATTATCATGAGGTCAAGTAAATAAGAACTTAAAAACACACCCAGCCAACTGGCACAGAATGTAGTGCCTTATTTAGTGCCTTTAAGTGCATTCTTGACTGCTTGGTCTCATGTAATGAGACAAGAGCATTGCAATTTTCTTTTAGTTTAGTAAGAGAAACCTCAAATAGAAAACAGCACAATACTCCTAGTGCTTAGATTCCTAATGAATACCTAATGAATTGTTTACATGCAAAGCACCTTATGCGTCTAACTTAGTCATTCACTTCTAGTAAGCAGAAGACTGTCCATTAAGGGGTACTTTGCAAAAGCATACATCCCACCAAACTATTCTTCAGAAGATAAAGCTTTTTTGCTGACATAGTGTGGGCAATCAGACTCTTGAAAGAAAATCATTAGCATATCCTTACTCATGTCCCATCACCTGGGCTGGGAAGTCAATAAATAAGAAATGAGTCTGAAAATTGCAGTCTAAAGGATATACAAGGCAATACAATGTGATTATGTTTTCCAACTAGAATAGTTTCAAATGGTCTTTTGAATTCCAACATAACCAACATAAATCATTACATATAACGGATGCATAAATCATTAACCAATGACAATTGTTTATTCATAGTGAAGCAATTCCACTATTTTATGTACAAACCTTTCATATTTCTGCACAAAGTTATGCTGAGTACTGGCCAAACTCTTAGAGCAGGAACAATTTAAAGCAGGGGTGTCAAACTCCAGTCCCCGTTTTAGTGATTTCCCTGCTCAGAAACACCTGGTTCACCACACCAGTTAAGTGTCATGTTTAGTAAATGTGTTTGAGGAGGAGAACCATCAAACCGTGCTGGGCACCGGCCCTCCAGGACCGAAGTTTGACACCCCTGATTTAAACCAAGTTGTACCATATGTTTCACAAAACAAGATGTCAGTTTTCTTACCTCAGAGGCTGAGACCAACTTCACCAAATACTTCAATTCTTTAGTCACTGACAACTTAATTTGGACATTTATTTATATGGCACATTTAAATGAATTCAAACGCTTCATAAAGAGCCTTTTAAGAGTGATAATTTCCACATTCTGCATTTATTGACAATAAGGAAAGCTCCCAGACATTATTACAGGTGTTGAATTATCCAGTTGCTTAACTGACAGAATGTTTTGACTGCTTGTCATGGTACATTTTATCTGTTGGACTACTGACTGAGGTGCCCATTATTCAAAAGCTTGTGTGTGTGCAAATACAAAATCATATTTAAAAAAAACTGAGCCTCGGTTTCACAAATCAGTGACCTTGAAATGTCTTGCATTTGTGTATGTTGCATTAAGTATGTTTGTATATGAAAGTTGTTGAATGCTCCCTGTACTGTTTGTTCAATCAGAGAAATTCACCAAAGATTAGAAGCAGATGGGCTTAAACAGACATTCTTTCAATAAGAAGAGAACATTAGCTTTTCCTTACAGGAAAGAAATATTGTTGCATACAGACTTTTAATTTTTTGCATAAATTAAACAAAGCTGCCTTTTATATTATGTAAAATTAATGTTCACTGGATTACACTGATTTACATTAAATGTTAAGAATGTTTATTTGTTTGTTTTTTTCATCTCCGGTCAGCTTACCTTTTTAGAGATGCAAGATTTTGTACCAACAACAGCGATTTGCTGTTGATTCTCACAACAGAGCTGTCGATTCTCAGGCTACATGTTTTGTTCAGTTCGAAGCCACAGAATCCAACATATTTAACTGTTTACCATGTTTTCTTAATTTTGGCTTTTTTTTTCAGGTGCATTACCACCACCAACTGGACTGTAAAAAATAAATAAATAAATCTTTCCCATTTGACTTGTTAATTAAGAATGTCAGTGGTTGACCATGTATTCTCCATGGTGCCTCTCCAAGGAGATTCTCTCACATAATCCAGCTGGGTGTTTTTATCTGTTGGATGAAGTGTTTTACTGAGTGTTGCGTGCCCTATTCCGAGGCGGGAAATGTCTGCCTCCTCTCTGCCTGGCTTTCCTCCCTCACCAACATGCTTCCGAACATTTATAGAGATGTTTACTGGTTTGCTCACACTTTCCTAAAAACATGCATTCAATTCCATTGTAATGGTACGTAATGTCTTAGTCGACCACAAAAAGTAAAATTCAATTAAAAGCTAAAGATATCCTCTAGATTGTGAGACTGGCATTGCCCTGATTAACTATTTTCTTATAGATTAACTACAGTTAGCTATTTTTTCTTGAATCTTTTGCACCTATGGCATCAGCACTAAACCCTGTTTGGGTTCAAATATGTCAGTATGTTCTGACCTGTGATTAGTTTGTATGCACATCTCACTTAAAGTATTCAATGTAAACATACTACACTTTATAATTTTCATAAACTTGTAAAGCAGCTGGTAGCCTAGTGGTTGGGGCGTTCGCCCTGCGATCAGGAACTCATGGGTTCAATTCCCCAGCCTGCTAGGCACCTCTGAGTTAAAGGAGCAAGGTATCATCCCCACACACTGCTCCCCGGGCGCTGTGATCCTGGCTGCCCGCTGCTTCACTTGGTGGATGGGCTAAATACAGAGGGACAATTTTGTGCTGTTTACGTATGACCGAATGATCACTTTCACTTAATACCAAGGTTTTACATCCATCCATTTTCTACCCCTTTGTCCCCCACTTGGGGTCAGGGTGGTTTTACACTGTGATATAAAAAAGTTACATGTAAAAACATCGAAAACTATTACACATGTATTAAACGTTTTATTTATATTTACTGTGTTACACTACAAACACTGAACAGACACAGTGCATGTGGTCATTGTACCTGCTACTGTGTTGTCCATATAAGATAAAAGAATAAAATTAATAACTATGCGAAAAAAAACACTCAGTACGGAACACACTTGTGCCCAGCTGAATGTGGGAACATGCTGCCTCCTCCTTTGTAGCAGCAGCTTTTTAAAGGTTTTGTGCTTTTCAAAACTATTGTAAAATACGTTCAAAAAGTGATTTTTTTTTCTCTCGCCTTTTTTGTTTGTTTGCCTCAAGCGTGCATTTGTTTTGTTTATGTAGTGCTTAGTAAATTCAATCAGGGAAATGTCAGCACGAGCTGCTTTTTTTTTTTCCATATGTTGCCTCTTTTATCCATTTGTTCAAGTTGTTCTACCTTTTTTGCAACGAAGAAGTCCCTCCAAGCACTGAAACCCCATCTTTCTTTCCCCAGTGTGAAAACTACACTACCTTCTTCCAAGGCCATCAAGTTCTACTCTTCCTCTGTCTGTGAACACCCCTCACACACTGCTAGGGGACTGCATAGTGCCAGAGGCACCAAAGGCTTATAAAGGACAGCACCTGCAAAGAGAAGAGAACCCACATCATTGTCTCCACCACTTGGAAGCTCCTCCCACACCTCAGCTGGGCAATAACCTAGTGGCATGGCACCCGAGGACTGATGAGCAACATTCTCCATTGCCGTTTCGCCCCCAGAGGTACCCAAAGAGTTCAGACAGATTTTCAAAAGGACTATAGCCCTTCTGATCTCTTCTAGCTTTTCTTTAGTATAGATGTGATGTACACACTGTAAAGGACATGCAGAGGCAATGGATGGTCATAAATCCTGAGGAAACATTCATGTTTGTCAGCATCATCTTCTACCTCAGCCTGGTAAAGTCTTCAGCGGTCTGAGACGTGCTGCTGACATTCTAATAAAGTACTTCTCTATGACACCGGAGAACAGAAATTGCTATATGAAACACTCTTCATCATCCATAAGGAAATGACACTGACAAAGCAGAAGAAGTCACTAACTCAGAAGCACTTCAAGGAGCCATTGTGCTTGGAGCTTGCTTATAATAGGCAGCCACTAACATCCACATCTGAAGAGGCCACTGGAGAGGCCACCAGTGAGGCACCCTCATCTCTGACTCAGAAGCAGAGACCAAGGGATGCTTTCCTGTTTTGGTTTGTGAGGTCCCCACTGACTCTTACATGAAAGCCACTGAAGGGAGGCGGAAAAGTACACCCTGCAAATTTAAGACAACGTACAAGTGCAGATCTTGTGATGTGCCCCTTTGCATAGTTATCCTTCACGGAGGAGCATGATCTGAAGAGCAGCTTGGCACACTGACTTTTGGGACATATTTAGTTCCTGAGTTTACTGTGCACACAGAAAATGTGTGAGCACCAGACACCTAATAAATCTCCTAATTGGTAAATTTTTTCCTCTTAAAATTCAACCTCTCGTCCATGTCGTAGGTGGTAGTTACAACAAATTGCAGGAATAATGTTTCTAACTGCTGACAGAGCTCTGCTATGGACACTTTATATCCTCAAGAGAGTATAGTGTCATACAAAAAGTAATCCCTCCCGCTTTGTGTGGTTTCTCTGTATTTTTCAGTGGCATTTATGAGACAGTTCTCAAAGACCCAAGGCTGTGGCGGTGGGCAGCTGGTGGATGGGTCGCTCCTCGCGTGCAAAGTCTCCATCCTCTTGAGGGAGAATGCTGCGCGGTCGTTGTCCAGGTAAAAGTGGGGGGGTTGCAGCGTGCAGAGTCTCAGTAGTTGTCCGGGAAACAAAAAGTGTGTGTGTGTGTGTGTTTGTTGTATCTATTTGTAGTAAAATAAGCCATTGTAGCATTACTCAGTAATGACAATATGCAAAGGAAGCACCTCTCGCAAACTCTGCCTTCTCTCTCATGCAATGAACAAAGACTGAAGGACCAGCCACGTTTTTTGTAAGTCAGTCGTTCATTAACTCCACAAATGAGAACTTCATATCTCAGACTGCTCAAGCACACTATCAGCCTGCCATCTGCGAGGGCTCTGGAGAACACAGCATAAAACATGATTTTCCTACCATTACACAATTCTTCTGAAGAGTTTCAGCAAATTACCACACTCACATATGAGGTATAACAGTCTTTTCAAGAGAGTTAGGCAATCTAATGCAGGCCAGTGGCATTTATGGTGCTGGCTCAAAGTCAGTTCTAGCTGGAAAAAAACATCTTTGTAACTGAGCAGAGCAGTGTAGGAGAGAGATAAATGGAAGGTTTAAAGGCTTCCTGATATATTAAAATATAATCATCTACATGTACATGACAGCGAGAGTTTTCTTCTCTGACCTTGGTGTTTTAAGGTATTTAATATTCTGGGAGGTAACCATGGTAACTTTACCTAAATCAAATAATACCACAACCTGGAGGCCCATATTTGGTCATTAGAAATGAAACATGAATATTGCCTTAGTAACAAAGGATGGTCAGGAGGAGGATGTGGCCAACTGCACCAATCCCCAGAAATCCCTGTCAGTTAGCAGATGGAAAATAATCAGCCTCCACCTTATGTGTGTATTACCTATGAAAATTCAGGCTCTGTGCGCCTTGGAACACCGTATGGAAATAATGAATATGAATAAAAAAGTGGAAACTGTACTCTTTATATACAACATGATGTGGAGCGATTGTTGGACCATGGATAGGGGAGTTCCATCACACATTCTATGAAAGGATGATACAGTTCCTAGCTGTCCTCCATGAACTGTCTGTTCATTGCCATGACGTTCAGGTTCACTGTGGGTTCTGGAAAAGGGCAGAACTCTCTTGAGAAATTAACACAACCAGTCATGTGATCCAACACGAAATCCTCCAGTGGGGCCCGCCAGGAGCTCTGCATCCAGGCGCCAGCTGGGATGTGCTCAGGGGAGTCCGAAGTCACTGACGTCAACGCGGAGGCCATTCCCGTCCCATACCGTGACCTAGCGGAGGTGTTTAGTAAGCGTAGGGCCATCCAGTTGCCACAGGGGTCTCCATCCCTGCATCGACTATTGGGGACTTAACAAGATCACCATCAAGAACCGTCATCCACTCCCATTTACCAACACCGCCCTGGTCGCCCTCTCTGGTGCATCCATCTTCACCAAACTGGACCTTCAGAGAGCGTACAATCTTGTCCCCATCAAGGAGGGCGACGAGTGGAAGACAGCCTTCGTAACTCCCAGCGGCCACTACGAGACCTTGGTAATGCCCTTCGGCTTGTGCAACAGTCTGGCAGCATTTCGACAGTTCATAAATTATGTTCTCCGTGACATGCTGGGTCGTTGGTGCTTCGCATATCATAATCTTTGACTGTTGCTATGCTGCTTGCATAGACCACTGAGTGAACTGACAGATGAATAGTATATCTGTGTAGTATATGTATTGAAGATAGATTGATAGTAAAAACTCAGTTTTATTTTAACTGAGAAGCTGACAACTTGTCTTCTAAAACATAGCTAACAATCTACATTAGGCTTTGAATTAAAGCACTAACTACATGATATATATATAATATGGGAAAGTGAGAAGTGTCCAGGCTTTTAGTGTCCATTTTTGAGTTAATCTCACTTACGTAGCACTTGTGGCACCTGTGACAAAATGGCAAACATTTTTGTTGCAGAGGTAATTTAGTAAGCAAAAAACTATTTATGAAGTAATAAGATAAAGAAATGACTGCAGTCTACACTGGTGGCCAACTGAAGGTTTTTCATCCTCCTTTGGCAGTCTGTGATTACTTGAAAACAATAACATATTCTAAACAAACTACTAATTAAACACTCTTACCTGTGATACAATCACAATAACACATGGTTCATCCTTGGCTTATTGCTTTAGTATCTTAGTACTTAATTACAGCTGCAGGGTCTGGATACAGTACTTGACATTACAGACAGTATAAAACATAAAAGACCATGAAACCCTCAACATGGTTAAAAACTGGTTCAGAATTATTTTAAACAAAATGATATACATTTGTTGGATCATGTTCCTTTATTTATGAAAACAACTAATGCAACACACATTCTAGACTGGTCAGAGTGCTCAGAGCATGCAGTGAAAAGTGTGGTTTGTTAGAGGGCTCATTTGAATACTGTAGCACTCCTTTAAATTAGTATTGTGAAGGCCAATACCATGCTCCAGTGGTTGTAATTTAGCTGTTTATTACAGTTCAGCTAGTCTTGTTTTTGAAACAATCACAGATAAATATACTCTGTGGGGCTCCCATTTTGAAGTCAGTGGGGAAAAATGGACATCCATGACAGGACTCCAGAAACCACAGAAAATCTGGGAGAAATATTTCATAGCTCTGACAAACTTTGTACATTAAAATTACAAAAACAAACACATATGAGGGATTTCGGAGAAAGAATAAATTGTATATGGCCAGAAACTGCGGTCTGAGCCGCTCTTGTGTGTTTGTAAGCATGTGATAACTCCACTGTTACTTTCTGCAGGCTAAAGAGTGAAAAAAGACTGAACCTAAGAGGGTTTAAGAAGTAATTTTCATTTAAATGTCATATAAATGTCATTTATAGTGCAAAACATAGTAACATACTAAGATAAGAATTTTGTATGGGCAAATAAATGTTAGCTTACCACATCTAGCTTCGTTCTTCTTATTTAGGCATATGTATGTTTTAGTAAGGGGCTGAAGATGAAAACACATCTGTCCATCGTGCAGAGGCAAGTTAGTGCTGAAAATACATCATTTACAATGGATGATCCAGGTACAAAAATGAACCACAGTAATAAATAGTTTTAAAATCACCTTACCTCATTTTATAGATCAGGTCAATCCTTTGTTTAAATCATAATGAAAATAAAACTTGAAAGAACTTCCCACAGATTGCTTAAACTTAAATCAAACCATAGCTTGAAGCAGGCTAGCTTTCAGCTTTAATACTGGCGTCTGGATGGCTGAGCTATAACATTAGAATGGAAGCATTAACTTATGTTAAGCTGAAAGTTATACATGTACTACTGGCCCATCTAGACTCACTGTAACTGTCAAAATGAATTTACATTTCCCATCCACAAGCAACTAATTTCTATGATCCTCAGTGTGGTATATTTTAAAGGACCAGACTGTAGCCCACATCTTCTGTGCACCATCTATTGGGGTTCAACACAAATGTGCATAATATCAGTCACACAAATGTGCATAATATGTAAACAAAGATCTTCATGGTAGTCTGATGAAGAGTGATGGTTAAATGATTCACTGCTGAGAAGTTTACAGACTGCAGTCAGAAGTGGTGGTGATAGAAACTAGGGGGTTGTGAAGTCATTCTCTCAGGAGTTGGAATGGAATCGTGATGTTACTCTCTTGAGTGGTGGATGAAAACAAAGTCACTCTCTCTATGTCTCTCTCTCTGTCTACACACACACACATATATACATGTATATATTTATAACCACCTACCACCTACACAGGCGAGGTTGAAAAAAATGAGTTCAGAATAATTTCATGTAATAATTTCATGTAATAGTGTTTTGTGAGGGAGCTGACGGGAAGATTTATAAAATAAAAAGATCTAAACCTGTGTCTGAACTGTTTTTTGGAACCAAATATCTTTTTATGCAGGTGAACCAAGGAGCACAAAACAGAGTCTGGAACTGGTGTAGATGCCCTCTGTAGCATTGTTTCTGTTTCTGGAACATGAATCCGCACAACAGCTTTAAGTGGAAAAATAAAACAATTTAGATCACTGGATTCATACCATGACAGACGGCAATAAATGACAAAACTCCAGCAGATGGCACTAAACCTACTTCTTCTTTTCTAGAGAAAAACTTTTTCCACTTTTCCACAACTTCGTCTAGGCATGCTTTACGATAACAGTCTTCTTTTTTTTTAATAATTCACAGATGTAGATGCAAAGTTAACAGAGATAAATTATACATATAAGTTTATTTCTGTATTTTCTTTTCTCAAAGCAGGCTAAAGCAATGTGCTCATGACAGTTACTCCACAAAAGCAAACTCAGATGAGAAGTTAGGCCCAGCCTGCAGTGTGTTTAAAAAAAGCCTTCCAGTAGTAGATTTTATTGAAGCTCCGTGCAAGCCTCCATGGCACCAGCTTGTCCTTTCCGCAGGCAGCTCGATGTGGAGTGAAGTCCTGCAGTGAAAGGGGTTAATTGCTGCCGCCTACTCGCCTGATTTGAGCTACTTCACGCCTGTCGAGCCCCATCGCATCAAGCAGGCCCCAGTCCAGCAGGAGCCACTCAGTCACATTAACAGGCAACGCACACACAGAGGCTAGACGAGAGACACCCCAGCACACAGCAAGTTCAATAAGATTATTAATGAATTCATGGATATTAGATTGTAAACATATGCCCAAGGAGCACCAGGGAAGGAAAAGAAATGAGGAGAATCCAGCACAATACAGCACGACAGAAATCATCACTGAGTGTGCTGCCCACCCTGCAGCAGGGGTCAGTGTTGCTTTCTTTTTCACAGACCAAACCAGTAGGTTTTTTAAACTGCATTTCACGCAGACAGACCAAAGTGATCATGCCAAGAAAAAAAAAGATCAAAATATACTCCAGGCTCAATAAATAAATAACTAAAACCTTTACACTCTTACTACCTGCGATAATCTCATATCATGTTGTATCCCATGTGCTTTACAGAGCACCTTCAAGTAATTCAGTACAGTACCAAAGGAATTGGACAGTGATTGATGTTTAGGCACATTGGATTTGAGATGAGACAACATGATTAACCCACGCAGTTTCAGGTCTCATTTGAAGACTACTGGATGAACTGTACCGTAATTGCAGCCCCTCCTATACACACTGGGGCCCAAAGCACACAGTTTATGCACAAGAGAGCTAAGAAAAGGTCTTGCTTTGATAGTAGATGTGAGTTCTAGAGAGATCAGTGGTTGTAAATGAGGCGGTAGTCAAAAGGGGAGCAAAGCAGTGGTGATAGATGAATGCGAAAATGATTGATCAAGGACTCTGTCTAGAGCGCATAAAGAAAGTAAAACACCAACAGTGACCACAAGAACCACTGGAAATACTCAGAAATAAAAGTGTACAAAAAGCCTGTAGAGTACATTTGCAAAATCTTATATGTGAGAGACATGTGAGGGGACTGCCTGTTTTTTCCAAGTGTGTGCACATAAGCATGTACGGCCAGAAGTGAAAGTGTTTGGTTGTTTTTTTATTGATAATAGCGTCAGCCCCAAGATGAATTTGAAATGTGTGCAGAAACATTTTATCTTCTCAGACATAAACCCTGCCTGCCTGTCTGTCTGTCTGTCAGTATATCAAACAATTTCTGATTCTCATGATCTATCCGTCTATCTGTCTGTCCATTTCTCTATCTATCTTTCTAACTGTCTGATTTGAAAATCCGTTATTAGATATGACAGTTATATCCCTCTAGCAGACACGTGGTGCTGGTCATGGTGACTTTAGGCTCATGCGCTGGTGCTCCAGAGCATCCCAATCAATTAATAGTGCTTTTCTGTGGAGAATATGCCAGCTGTATGTCTGCTATTTGAATACCTGTGTCAATGGGTGCCCCTTAAAATAGCTGATTTCACTAATATGAAGAGGTGTCTGGGTACAATGAGATATATTGTGTATTTAAGCTTATCAGAATCAGAATCAGATGACTTTATTGATCCCAGAGGTAGCTGCTAAATGGTATGACTGCACAGACTCACAGAGACACAGCAGTTTTGACGTAAGCAGTGATATTCACATGGTGAGACTATTGCACATGATATTAACAAGATATGGCACAAAATGAAATGTTTAAGCTCCCATTAAGAGAAGTGTGGGAAGGAAGGGTTTTCTGTGGCGTTCAGTGGAGCACTTTGTGCTGGTGAGCATGTGGTTAAAAGTACTTATCATTTCAGCCACCACACTGCCGGAGTGTGTGATCAGTACTGTCCATGATGGACTGAAGTCTAGACAACGTTCTCCTTTCAGTCACAGTTTCCACGTTGTCAAGTTCTTCTGCTAGCTTGGTTTCTTGGTGTCGGCCACTTTCATGCAGCCACCTCAGCCTAGCAAAAGTCACTGGCCATTACAAACTCATAGAACATCCACAACACGGTTGTGCAGACTCTAAAAGAGTCTATTCAATTGTCCAGTTATTTCTGGGCTAGTGAAATGGGGCTCTATATGTAAAAAGGGCTGTGAACTCTACCTGGTTCACCTAAAGCAGATTAAAATACCTTTGCATCAAAGTCGAGTTCCTACACTTTAACCCCATAGCCATGGTTTCATTTCAGGTTTAATGGAGTGGCTGAAGTTCATAATTAAAACTGCCTAATTATAGACTACACTGTAGGTCTTTCCTTGTGCTAAAACAAATCAGTGGACCTTTCTGAGGACAAGCATGAGTTTTTATGACTGCCATCCCCACTGGTACGCCAGACCCCCGTTTAAGTCATCATGCAGATGCTTAAGTCCTAAATGTGATCTAATTGTTGTGAGATCACCAAGGACCTCAGTGCTTTTCTCTCTGATGCACTCTGTAAGGCCCCACAGCCCTCTGCTAGCCAGCCAGATTTACGTCACAGGCGAGAGAGAAAAGAGAGAGTGAGATAGAGTGTCTGATTTTTTTTTTTTTTTTTTTTTTTTTTTTTAGGGGGGGTCTTCTGCATGTTGTCTTACAAGCTGCTATGGCATGGCTTAGAAAGAGGCATTTTTTCGACCAATGTATTAATCCTTTTAGGCAGTGTTCCCTATTCAGAAATGCAAATTGAATCAATCTGAGGCTGACTTTTAAGACTTTTCAAGTGGGATTTAATTAGAAGCCAGAGCCTGCAGTTTTTAATGAGAGAGGGGGTGGAGAGAGAACGGGGATGGGGGGTGAAGGAGGGGTGGGCATGGTTTTGATCTGGGGTCCTGCTGGAGAGGCACACCACACAAACACACACACACAGACACACACACGCACACACATACACATTAGACTTTCTTGTATAACTGTGCTTATGAAGTCACTGACCTAAATGTTAATATAACTAATTCAACATCTAAATCTAATCCTAAACCTAATGTAACCCTAAGCCTAAAGCAAAATGTTACCCTGCTCATAACTCTGACTGTAAACGTGACCCAACCCACAGCCAGTAAACTATAAATTTACTGCCAGCAACTGAATACTTATAAAAGCATAACAATTCATGTTCTGGCCCTTAACAAGCTTATCCCTGACTTTACCCACACAGACCTCACATGTCATTATTTCTACATTTTACTGTCTTTGTCAAGTCTTTATGAAGACATTTGTGCAGAAATATTAGCACACATACACAACACATGCAGTCTGCTTGACGTATTGAGAAGTAGTTGTTCTCTCTTTTGTATTAAACATATTCTACTGCATAGCTGCATACAGAGCAGTAAGAGAAAGTACATTAGTGCTGGGTAAGAGTTAGACTGTTTTTAAAATAACAATAAATGGTGCAGATATTTTAAGAAGCAACAGAGAGACAGTCTCTCTCTGGGTGTCAAAGTTGGTTGGTGAGTGTGTGTGTGTGTGAGAGAGAGAGAGAGAGAGACAGCACTGTGTGTGATGGAGTGTGTGAGGTCCAGTCTATCACTGTTATTAATAACACTGCTGGACCCTGCAGCCTCGCTCCAATAAATAAACCCAGCATGCCCTCCAACAGCCGCCATATTCCTCCTGCCCCACACTCCTCCATCTATCAGCCAGCCACTTCACCCTGTGCTTGATAAAGCTGCTGAAATATAGAGCCAGAGAGAGAGAAGGGGAGAAAGGCGGAGAGACAGAAACCAAGAGAGTCAGACAAGCACAGTGAGTAAGAAAACGAGAAACAGAGAGACACGGAGAGGGAGAGAAACAAAACAGAAAGAAAGAATGAGTGCGAGATACAGAAAGAAACCACACACAACAGAGAGAGAGAGAGATAAGATAAGTGAGAAAGAGTGAGAGGCAGAGAGAGACAGAAGAAGAGAGGGCTCCAAAGGGACCATAGGCCCTACAGGTTTTGGTACTTCCCTTTCTTTTCTTCTTTTCTTTTTTTGTGTGTTTTTATTATCAAAGTTGCCACCCAGTTAGAGGGTTTTAAAAGTAAGGAGAAAGTGTTGCGTGACTCTTCGCATGCTGAGTCTGCCTGTAAATTTTAAGCCCTTCTAAATGCTGTGTATGTTGAATATTTCCAATTCTATAATATTCTGCCAGTTTATGATACCTAAAATGCTAATGCTATGTTACCTAAAAAGATTTTAAAAAAAAGACAAAGAGACCAATGGCGGTGGAATGATACAAAATCATTTAAAGGAATACATATATCACAGCATATAGTATTTATTATATTTGGATGAGGCAATTTATCACTCACAATAATGGAACACTAGACCAGACATGCTGAAAGTAGATTTCATATGCTTCTGTTAATCACAGCAGATATTTGAAAAAAAGTGGGGTTTTTTTCAGTGTGCACAAAACACTCAACAACTGTAAATGTCTCTCCCTCTAAAGATTTTCAAGATTCATCATGAACGATCAATATGACCATATAACAGTATCTGAATAATGATCTGGCACTTTGCATTATAAGAAAACTACTGCAGCCATTTTTCAGTCAAATGCAATTATTGAGGCCCACATGACTGAGAGCATTAATAGGGTAGTGAGAGAGATGACTACATTTAAGAGAGAGCGACTCAAACACAACTCTATTGATCAGGATGAGCCGGGCAATCAGGAAAGACAGACAGAAAAAATGACATACAGACAGAAAAACTAATAGATAAACAGAAAGATAGAGAGACGAAAGGGAAGATGGTCAAGACAGTAAGACTGACAGAAAATCAGACTAGCAACTGGATAGACAGAAAAATCCCCACAAAGTAAGACAATCCGTATAGCTATACAGAAAGAAAGACAGGCAGACAATCAGACAGACAGAAAGCCAGACACAAAGGAAGACAAGATAGGCAGACAGACATAAAGACAAACAGGCACGTAGTCAGACAGACTTAAATGACAAACAGGCCGACGTATCCATGCACCACCCCCAAATGCAATGTCTTTTGTTGCAACTGATGTGAGGTAGCAAAAATCCCATTTAACCAAATTAATTGAATATTTTTGTCATCTTTGAAACTAGACAGGTGGAGAAAGACAATTAATTTTCCACCCTGCTAATGTTACCTCGATTACACAACAGAAAAACTACCCCTGACTTGTCCTAACCGTGTGACCTTTTACACCTATACTACATAATTGTCATTTAAAACATATTACACTCTAAATGTGGAAATTATGCCATTGTGTGGTAAAGTTTCCCATTAGATGGAATGTCATATTTTTCCACCATTCTCTAAAGCTTGTCCAACCTCACAACAGTTGGTAGATAAGAGCACAGTTGTGGGCGGAGCATGGACAGGTCAATTGGTAAGAGATTCTCCGCCTGTCTAGTTAATCGCTTTGTGTCTTAGAACAGAAACCTCATTACCTGTTGTCTGATGAGTTGAAACGGGACCAGAATAAGGAATGAGAAGGATCGGTGAAGGAATGTACTGTTGGGAAGTGTGATGCAACGAGACACACACACACACACATGCACATACACACAATAAAGGACAAGATAACTGAGTAGATGACCCACGCTGACCCACACTCATGTGCATAATATGCATACTATACAGATATTAGAGAATTCATATATGTGTCTGATTGGGTGTATGTGTGTGTGCTTGAGTGTGTGTTGTGGGGGGAGAAGGGTATGTACCCTCTCTAGTGAGCCTCCTTAACATCAAACAGCTGGAAGTAATAAAATATTTAGGATGCACTGGGAGTCTGTGAATATTAATACTCCCTTTTCTTTCTTTCTTTCCTCCTCTCTCCCTCTCCCCCTCTCCCTCTATCTCTCTCTCTCTCTAGCTCTCTCTAGTTGCTTGACCTCCCCTCTCCCTGTGCCCTTGTTCGTGAAGAGGACATTACAGACTGCTAATAAGGGCCAAAACCCTGGCGGCCGTTTTTCACCCCGAGCAGGAGACACAGTAGGGGCGGCTACAACAGACCTGGACTAGCCAGCGGTTCTGCTCTAAACCATGTCTTAGGACACGTCATGTTCCAACGACTCCATGCACACACAGACACACACACACACACGCACACACCTACACACACGCACACACCTACACACACGCACACACACACACACAAACATACATACAGACACACAAACATACACACAAGTACGTGTCCCATCATCTCTGTCACCTGTGCAGACAGCATGGGGGCAAATAGGAAGCTACTTGTGATTCAAAGGGAAGGCAGGAAGAGAAAGAGCGAGGGGGGAGAGAGAGAGAGTGTGGCAGAACGAGAGGAGCCATTCAGTTTGTGAAATAAACATAACACGGGGGAGAAAACAGGCTGATGATTTATTAATCCTCCCCACTGCCTTTGATAATTCATTCCAGGAGACAGGATCCAATCTGAGCTAAGCAAAAAGCACCCCCTAACCATCATCGAATAATAGGTAGAGCTGTCAGGTGCCAACTCTGATGCCTCCCTGGCTCGGCTAAAGAAAGGCAAGCTCCTCTGCAGCTTCAGCTGTGGCGAACCTAGCTAATTCATCATTTTGTTCAGACCTTTGAACAGCAGTTATTACAAGTGGGGCTCAGACAGCGTATCATTAAAGAGAGTGCAGATGTTTATCTTCAAAGGAACGTCTCCTTGTGAAAGGGGAAAAAACGGGCGACGAGGAGATGATATTAGTGAAGCCGTTAGATTTGTCATGCATCGATTAAAACGGGGAGTTGGGAAGGTTTTATATTTATATACATATCTTTCCCTTCTCCTTTTCCAGAGATGGAAGCGCCAACCTGAGTTTTTCATTCACACTGTAATGGTTTGTCACCATCAATAATGCCGAGCCGCGCTGATGCGTTCAGTAACCCATCTGATACGTGCCTAATGTTTCAGCACACTGATCTTCAGTGTGCATTAAATGTATGCAGGGCATGTATGAACCGTAGCTTTATTTGATGATTAATTGCTCACAGGACTGATGCTGCTATCTGTATCGAATCAGCTATGCTGACTCGCCCTCTGAGAGCCAAAGCCGCAGTGCTTATGTAAGTCTAAATGTGGGATTGAGAGACAGATTGACAGGGAGAGGTGGAGGGAGGGAGAGACGGAGGGTGAGGGATGGCGGGAGAAGGGCAGGAGGCAGTGAGAGGATTTATGAGCGGGTTGACGCTTCGCTCTGCTCCGACTCGTTGCGGTCCACGCCTCTGTAATCCACCATTCTCCTCCGGCTCCCGTGTGTCTGAGAGAGAGAGGCCCTGGCCTCCTCTCTTATTCTCCCCTCCTCTCAGAAGAGACGGCTGTTCCTCTCTCCTCCTACACTCCTTCTTTCCTGTTCTACCCCCTCTCCCCTCACCGAAAGCCACTGTGCAATTACATATTTCTCAGGGCAACAGAAAACCAGCTCAGTCACCCCTAACTGCATACACCCTAAACACACACACACAATCACACAACATAGTAGCACCTCATAAAAGATCAATCTACCTTCTGGTTATCTTTATAAAGCTTAATTCCTAACAAACATTAATATACATGTGCTTCTTTGTATGCAAACACTTGCACTCCATGTGTCAGGTAAAGAATTACTAATCATCCTAGACAGACCTCTGAAGTTGTGTGCAGGGGTTAGCCACGTCTATTAGAGCTTCAGTTCAGGCCAAAACAAGAAAAACCCACCTCTGTGATAATGTTCTGCTAATTTTCTGCTTGGTCCCCTACCTGACTTGTAACATTATGCTAGTGCTATGCTAACCGTGTTGCACATGAACGTATTTAGGTCATTCTGCATTAAACATGAGTGTTTGCGGCTTGTAAAGACATCGCATATGGTCTGTTTGAAGCTTGTAACATATATTAGCATATGCTTCACCTTGCATATCACAGTTTTACAGTGACATTAATAGACCATAGACAACTGAGTGAAACCATGTTAGGCTGCCACTCATACTGGGAGAAACTGACATATCTCATTCTTCCTGATGGCCTAGGGTGTTGTTTTTACTCACAAAATGGGTGCTATTAATTTTTTTTAAAATGTACTGTTAGTTTATAATTATGTTGGTGGTTAATCTGATGGTCTTTATTCCAGTCCTAAGGTCCTAACTGATGAGAGCTTGACTGTATGTACCTAAATGCAATGTTACGTGCAGCATACATATCTATATCCTCATAATTGTATGTAGCACAAAACATCAGTTCTCCACAGTGTGCAATATAAGCAATTTTCCAAAATGTCGTTCATTCAGAAAAATTTTCAAACCATTGCTCGATTGGATGACAAGTGGAGACTATAAAATTACATCATTGTAAAAACAAAATATAATGAAAAAGTACTGCGTACATTTTTTACAATTTGAAGTCCACCCAATGATTACGCATACCTTTACAAAATATTTTGTTTTCCTGGGTTCTGACTTATCAAACTAGAATTTACCCGTTGTGAAAGCATTTGGAGAGATGTTTGCTGTTGATATATTGTATCAAGGATACAGTCCAGCAAGTCTTTTGCATGCAGGGAAACAAGAATTTATCATGTCGACATGCAAGCCTTAATGAAGCCACAGATACAATCGCAAGACCGTATTATCTGTCTGCCGCCATTTTCGACTATCTGTCAGTCATAAACACATCATGGCTGGTAAGGAAGGTCAGAGAAGGTGTAAGTGAGTAAGTATTAGAACCTAAAGTCGTAGCGAAAAAGGGCATGTACAGGACATGGCCATGTTTTATTCAAAAGCTTCTTGCCTCCCCCATGACCCCTCCCTTCTTCTCTCAGCCTCTCACCTTGAGATTCAGACAGAAATGGATAGAGAGAGAGAGAGAGAGAGAGAGATACAAAAAATACCAAAAAAATACACTAAACAGACAGACAGAAGGCCAGAGAGTGGTAAATGTAAAGACAAATGGATTCTGAGCAAGGTGAGAGTATTTGCTTAATCAGATGATCAAGGAAAATTACAAAATGAAAAAACTGTAATTGGTTTAAAAGGGAGAAGAGAAGAGAAAAGAAGAGAAAAGAGAAGAGAAGAAAAAAAATGTAGAGGAAAGCATGGAAGAGTAGTGGGATGTGGAGTGAGTCAGTTTTGGAACTCTGCAGACCAGGCGTTTCACCGTCTCAGACGAGACGCTACTTCAAAAGCACACACCCCCCACCAAGCCCCTCAAAAGTTCCAGTCTGCTTCTTTAAAAGAGCAAGACAGCACCAACACCAGAGAGAGAGAGAGCGAAAGAAGCAGAGTGGTGATGTACAAACAGCATGGCGAAAGAGGAAGCATATGCTGGCTAGCTGTGTCGCTGCCATGGGGACCAACAACTTTTTATAAGAGTTCAGCCACCACTTCCAAGCAGGTTGTGCAAGATAGTCACAGTCCCATAGAGAGAGAGGGAGAGAGAGAGAGGGAGAGAGAGAGAGCATAGCACATCATATGTTCAAACAGTTGGGTCTGACTGATCCAGCCCTGAAAGTGTTTCTCGGCTTCTCTGCCTCTTTGAGCTCTGCACTCCCCAATTTCCCCCAGCCACAACTTGTGGATGTTTTTAATGAGCATCTCCAATGATCTGTACGTCTGTCTCTCTACTCTTTTTTTGTCTCTCTCACTCTCTATCTCCATCACACAGATTCTAAAAAAAAAACAGAGAAGAACCCAGCATGTTGCCGTAATGGCTTACACGTGTCCCTATTAAGAATCTGGCATGCGGACGAGCATTCTCTTTCTTTCTTTCTCTCTCTCTCTCCCCCCCCACCCCTCCCTCTGTCTTTTTTGCACTGGTTTGTTGTTGAAAGTCTGAGTGGGTGAAAAGCTTCGAGCACACATTGAAGGTGGGCATGTGTGTACCGTTTATGGCAATACTGTTTCTCATGAACGTTAAAAATTTACCTGTGGCTGAAAGAAAACAAACAGACACACACACTCATACACACCCACCACTCAGACACTGGTGATGGGACACTCAACAATTCAGCAACATGTTTCCCATTCAGTGTTTGAAAGAAGACTTTTTTCAGACTATTCTGTTGTCTTCCCACAAAGTATGTAGCAACGCATTTTAAGAAAGTGAGTAACAAACTCCACATTATTACAGAACCTTACCAATATTCACCATGTGTAAAGAATACTAAACAAACAAGCATGCACAATTACCTCACTAATAGTTACAACTATTGCTGTGAATATAAAAGTGGGTAGATTAGGAAGGCTGGTGTTGCTGTTATTGTATTATCAAACTTAAGTCTTGCCTGTGTAACTGTGTGTAAGAAAGAAAGATTGAGACAGAGAGAGGGAGAGACAGAGAGAGAGTGTATGTGTGTGTGTGTGTGAGTGAAAGCGAGAGTATGTGTGTGTGTGTGTGTGTGTGTGTATGTGTGTGAAAGAGAGAGAGAGAGAAATGCAAACACCAGAGTCTACAGAAATCATGGCATGGGTGTAATTTTGTTCTTTCACCCAACCGTTACTCCATGGGCCGCCACCTCTGTGTTTGTGTATGGTGTGTGAACAGACCGCGCCGGCTGGACCCGGTGTCTGCCTGTGTGTATGTGTCTGTGTGAGCAAGAGAGTTGGAGAGAGTAAGAGAGAGTGTAAGAGTAAACCCAGGATGGCAGACTGGGGCCGACTGCGGTGTGGTAAAAAGCCCAGGCGTAAAATTATCCCAGGCCTATAAAAGATCCCACTGGTGCATGTGTGGAGCTAATAAGGAGGAACCCCCACCCTAACCCACACCAACCTCTCTCTCTCTCTCTATGATGGGCAGATGGGTCGGGTAAGGCCTGTGGTGGGTGCGTCTTGATGGAGGGCAGGAACATGGAGTGGAGGGAGGGGGGGTGGTGAAAGAGTGCGAGTGTGGGTGAGAGTGCGTGCGAAAGAGAAATGGGTGTGGGAGAGGGGGATGGAGGGACAGAGGCAGTTTGTCCTCCACCCTGTCTCTGCCATGGCACATCACACCAGATTCAGCTGTGGAGAGAGAGAGAGAGAGAGAGAGAGAGAGAGAGAGAGAGAGAGAGAGAGAGAGAGAGAGAGAGAGAGAGAAAAAAA
>JBBPCX010000006.1:14536924-14544424 GCA_037974365.1 Hydrocynus forskahlii
CTCTCTCTCTTTCTTTCTCTCTCTCTCTATCCCTCTCTCTCTCTCTCTCTCTCTCTCTCTTTCTTCCCCTCTCTCTCTCTCTCTCTCTCTCTCTCTCTCTCTCTCTCTCTCTCTCAGCCTGTGCCAAATGAACCTCAACTGGAATGTGGGGAAGAGTGGGACTGTGTATGTGTGAATAGTTTTGAAAGAAACCTTGTTGTTTTTCGAAACCATCATGAACACAAAGCCCACTCAACTGTCTGTTTCTTTGCAACAAGAGTGTACATTTAATACACTGCGACATTAAATTTGTTCCAAAATACATCAGAGGTTTCTCGAATGGAAGACGTGTTTAGGAATTTTCTACTAAAACCATTCCAGGTGTGTACATATCTCTCAGATGTTGGGAGGACATTCTTAATGGAAAATGAATGACAAAGTAAAGGATGCCCCCCTCTTCCCACCCCCCACTTTTCTGTCTGGAGATCCACCCGTGGCCAGACAGCAGTGGCGGAAGGAGACGGCTCCGTCTAGCTCACAGCAGTGGCGCGGTGCCGCAGTGAAAGGTTAAAGAGCCCATCTTTCATCTCCACTGCATCATCCACACATCTGCATAATTCATGGGCCTGTTACTGTAATCAAAAATTCTTATTTATTTGGGGAGAGGCTGAGAAGAAGACGGCTCTCCCCAGACTAACACTCTCTGGTGGCTGGCTTTCATTTCACAGCACCGCAATACTGCAGCGCCTGTGGACGAGAGGGGTTGTAGGCTTATACACACACACAGATACACACAAACACGCACACACACACACACACAGATGCACACACACACACACACACACACACACACAGATGCACACACACACACACACACACATACACACAAAGACTTTCACAACATTCATGCAGACAAACACACTTATTTTCCATTTCTCTCTCTCCCAAGAATGCTGTCTGTCTCACACAGACCCATCCATGCTCACTTAACACAGTGCGGGTCAGTTCTGGGACGGGACGTCCCGTCATAAAGGGTCACACCAGTCCCGCTGTGGGCGAGCCCGCTCTCTAAGCAGCTGTGTGGGCGTCACGGCAACGGCCCAGTCTCCCATGAGTCTCAGCAGGGTTCTCACACCTCCAGGCAGAGTCTGTCAGAGCTGAGCGTGTGGACACCAGATAGAGAGAGCGAGGGAGGCAGACAGAGAGAAAGAAAGGGATCAAGAGAGAAAGTGAGAGGGAAGGGCAGGTATTCGAAAAATAGAAGGACATGAGATGGACTGGCCTAATGCATCTACACTTATCGCAAGATATATAATGTTTAAAGATACAGACAGGATATCATCTAGAGAAAGAGATGCAGGAGCACTGAGATGTCATGTGAGGGACATTAGGGGAAGTTATTAAAGGGGCTGATGAAGAAAAGTACAGTATAACAGAATGGGACAGAGTGGGGGGTAGAAGGGTAGGAAAGAGAAAGATGAGCCAACCGTGCCACTCTCTCACCTCCTTCCTCACACACAGAAACAGAAACTAGCCAATGTATACGCTCACATGCACGCACACAGGCACACAGGCACACAGGCTGTCTTGTTGTGTTTATTTCTCTCGCCACTCTCTCTAATCTTAAGAGGCGCTGCCATTTGCATGCAAATCAACCATTACATAGCGGCATGGAGACACTGTGGCACTCTATAATCAAGGGCAAGGCAAGTAAAGAGGACAAAGAAAGAAAGAAAGAAAGAAAGAAAGAAAGAAAGAAAGAAAAGAAAGAAAGAAAAAAGGAAGAAAGAAAAAAAGATTTGAAAATATGAGGTGAGAGGCAAGCAGACTGAGAGGCTGTTAGGAATAATCTGACAATGAGGAAAGACTTTTCATAGGCAATGCACTCAATCACTTCTCAGAGAAATTTGCAGATTCGCTTGCACAGATTCCTTCACTTATCCACAATAACATAAGCTCACTCACTCACAAAATAAATGTGTGGCAGTTCAAGGCCTCTGGTGGGTTTCCAGTGGTCTGTTAGCTAACTAATAAACACCAGCCTAAGGTCAGACCACACTGACCAGACAAACACAAATATTTGATTGGTGTGCCATACTTGTGTTTGGTTGTTGTGAGGATGCCTCTTTGTTCACACTGGTTCATTTGCCTGCTCACTTCTTTTTAAGATAATTGCAAATATTGCAGAATATTTAGTTGGTCTGGTCTAATCTTATTATCATCATTCTGAAGTTGGCAAGTGACTTCATATTGTCCTAGAACAGTTGAAAAAAGCAAATAAACAGGTGTGAATGAGGAAGAACATTCTATAATATGTTAAAATAGGGCAGAATATTCTAGATCAGTGTGAAAGGGCAGAGAACATTACAGAACAGTGTGAATCATTCCAGAATTACGTGGACAAAGAAGAACAATCTAAAATTGTGAATGGGAGAACATTCTAAAGTATAACGAATGGCATGAATGCTCTGAAATAATTTTAAATGGGAGAACATTCTATAACTTTGTGATTGAGTGGAGAACATTGTAGAACAGTGTGAATGAAGGTGAATATTACTGATTCCTGACAGTCACACACAGGTATTGTACAAACACCTGTGTTGCAGCTGGTGGTCTAGTGGTTAAGGAGTTGCCAGGACTGGTAGGGGCAGTCCTTAAGCAGGGTATTGCCCCCACACCCTGCTCCCTGCACACTGTGGTGAATGGGTTAAATGCAGAGAAACTGTTCACACTCTGTGTGCTGTGGTGTGTTCATATATGACTATAAGGGGCCACTTAACTTTAAAAACAGGCTTGTTGATGTTTGTTGAAGAACACTGATTTGGTGTGCTCTGGGCTTGTGAGGGTCAACATATGCAAAAGCAAAGCTTAATGCATGATTCATGCACATAATTTGTTAATACAAAGTCTTCTGAATTAGTTTGTGGGCCTCAGATCCTTGATAGCCTTCAAAGACACCAAAAAAGTTCAGAAAAAAACAGTGAAAGTGCATGTAAACGTGCATAGAGGCTCCCTGCTTGTCCAGAGTCTGGGGGCCAAATCAGTGGAGCTTCTCTCAATGGAGATGCTGAAGTCGACACGCAGCAGCATTTATCAGCTGCACATTTATCATGCTGCTTGTTTCCTTTCTGCCTCCTCTCTGATTCCTGTTCGTTTGAAGTTCCAGCTCTGCTCTACAAGCTCTCCATCTCTCTCTCTCTCCCTCTCTTTCTCTCTTCTTCTCCCTCTCTCTCTCTCTCTCTCTCTCTCTCTCTCTCTCTCTCATGATGACTTGTTTGAAGTTACAGAGGAGCTGGGTAGGTTATTTTCACTCTGCACTGAAGAACATGGAGGGAGCTCTCTGTAAGGCTGTTGATTGTGAGCTGTTTGAAGTCCTAAACGTGCCACGCTAAGATTCGCTCTCTGCCGCCGTCGCCAAAGCCTTTTGAAGCTCTGCTTGAGCGACACAAGCATTTTATACGTTACACTTCCCCAAAACGGGCAATTATTTTTCTCCCCCTCTTCTTTTAGTATAGCTGAAAATGTACTGAACGCTCCGACGGAGGAGAAGCAAACTGCACCCACACACATCATCAGTGTGTGTGTGTGTGTGTGAGAGAGAGAGAGAGAGAGACAGAGGGAGAGAGAGAGAGAGAGAGAGAGGGAGAGGGACAGAGAGAGAGCACTCCTGCACTCAGCATTCACACTCTCTCATCCATGACTTCATATGTTATAAAGAACAAAGGAACAGTTGTGCACTGTACATTGGCCTTGTCAGAGCTGCATGTCATGTCTCTTAAAAATAATTTCCCCTCAATGGTCAGTTTTGGTTCAGTTTTAGGATGAAAGTTCTTATTAGTACAGACTCATCATTATATGAAAGTTGTTTTAAACTTTAGAATGGTCCTTCATACTCACACATCTCATTTACAAACATAATTCCACCCACTGAAAGGTTATTTAAGGTTCTTCTCTCAAGAGCCCTGTATTTGTAAGAGTGAGGAACAGTCACATACACAAGTGCCATTACAAATGATTAATCAAGGATCACCATGATGAAGCTTGTAATATCAGAGGTGCAATAATTTATTGGTCTTTATGGCTTCTTTTGTCTTTATGGCTTCTTTTCTCATTTTACTAGATTTTCCAGACTCTCTTAAACATATGCATGTCTATCCAGAATTAAAAATGTTAGGTTAATCTGTTTGCATGTTATTTAAAATCTTAAATAACATGCAAATCGAACATGGTGGTCTTTCACCAAAACAGTCTGTTTATATTTAGAGAAATTTATAGGACAGAGTACAATGCAGATAAGCAGACTGCAGCAGTGGCTACAATAAGCAGGTCCTTTGCTCTGATGCAAGTTAGTGAGCATGACATGTGGTGCAGGTCGCTTAGTGTGTATAAAAATAACGACATGCTTTTAGAACACTAGTCTCAAGAAATAGATAGTATTAGACCATTGGAATAAGTGTTTCTGTTGAAGGAAAGAGAGTTTGCTGCAGGCTAGTCTTTCTCTTTGGATAGACCTCACTACACCCTATTCATCCCTTCACACATCTTACATGAAACCAGCTAGATCTACTCAGTAAATTCCACACAAAATTTGTACCAAATCCATATGTGACCAAAGAATTCATGTCTGGAACTCATAACCCTTTTTGGAAATGAATCCAGTAGAAGCAACTGACTTTGAGCACAAAGAACAATTTTCAAGGATGCAGTATAACATGACTACATGCTAATTTTCCTTTTTTTTTTTTCGGAAATGACTTTACTGTTGCAAGAACTGTGTCATACAACTGTAAGCAGCCATTTACTCCAGTATACAAATGACTTCACTGATCTCTAATGTCAACATAAATCTTATTTTCTTGCAATGTGGAAAATGAAAGAGTTACGTATGATAGACAATTTAGCTATGTATAAATGTAAAATAAGCTGAAACATAAATAGACAAAGCTGTCATTTCACTTTCTGTAGTAGTGCTAATGCTAGTTTCCATGGCAGCAAAACTTTCAGCTGAAATTTCTTCGTATGGAACATTTTTATTGTTCCTTTTAATTTTTCTTTAAGATGTAACTTCAAAAGGATTTTTTCTCCGTTTCTGTTTTCATTTTAGAGCAGAGCAACAGCAGCTTGAAATGTTAAAATGGTCCAGAGCAGAATGAGCAGGGCAACTGTGTGAATAAAATCAGTCCAGCACAGTCCCGTGTTAATCCAGCAGTAAATTCATGAAACTAGTTAGTTAAATACACAGCTCACCTTCTCAGGCCACTCTTCAAAATTTCACATGGTCTAAACAGTTCACTAGGGGCTTCCTAACCACTGATGTGTTTTTAAGATTTAGAATCTTACACGTGAACACTATTTTGTAAGCACAGCTCCTAATGACTTGCTGTCAAGAGGGTTCAGACTAGGTGTGTTTCTCTGATGATAGCGCAAATTGGGTGCACTTTTCCCCTACTGAGGATGACAGAGACAGTGGAGCTGCAGCAGAGCAAAGGGAGAGTGAAGAGTAGTACAAGAAGCAGTTCCATGGTTGTTGATTTGGAGGAACAGAGAGCAACGCTTCAATTACCTCTGAGAGTGATGTGAAATACACTGAAATGGTTGATAGAAGGAGGGGGAAGAAAAAGACGGGGGGGGAGAGAGAAAGAGAGAGAGAGAGAGCAAGAATGTGTTCACAGAGGAGATTCAGAGTTTTAGAGATTGCCTGTCTGCTCTTTGTGAACTGTAATCATAAGTTACAACACAGTGTCTTCCTCTCAAACACATACACACGCACACACACACACCCAACCCTCTCAAATAGAGCACTGGATGATAGACTCTGGGTTTCAGCATCTGCTCTGGAGAAAACTTCCTCTGTACTGCTCATGCAATGACCTATCCATGCATCATCCACAACTGTGTTGTTTCATAGCATATGTTGGCTTTGTTACCCAACTGCAGCCTTAGAGGCCAGGATCCAAACTGGGGAAAGCCTCAGCCTAGGAGGAAAAAGTCTTTGTTTAGATTTTTGTTAGTCAGCGAGTTAGCTCACATTTCAGTTAGGTAAATATCAGAGTTAATATTATAGTTGTTATTTGTTCGTTCCTTGTTAACAAATTACAAATTGCTCCCACAAAATAAAAGGGTTAAAAGAGACCTAGTAGACAAAACTATGTTTTCTCTGCCAGTTCACATGTATGTTCTTAACTAACAGGCTACAGTAATATTGAGAGATAGGCTTGCAGTTTAAATCTGCAGGAGTCAGCTTCCAAACTTTTTAACATTTAAGGTAAGGAACGTCTTACAAGCTTTAAGGATATACAGCTAATCTAGAGAGCTACAATAAAATGCTAAATTCACCTTGACAATAACAAAACAAGTAAATCCGTATGATCAGGCTACTGAAAATGAGCATTATCTTGCTAAGGCTAAACATATTCTACATTCAAAGCAGCTACAAACTTTCTGCATTAAATGCTGCTAGCAAGCTGGAGGACGCCTGCAAAGGTTTCTTCTTCATCTGTGGCTGGAGCATGGATAGGCCAGTTTAATGTCCCTTAATCGTAATATGGCATTAAACTATAATAGCCCGTCCCAGAACTGGTTTAAAAAATCTGCACTGTTGGTCATTATACACTGTTACAAGATAGGGAGAGAATCATTTCTATGTTGTCTGCAGCTGAAGCCCTCGCTGCTATCAGAGCCAACTTTTTATGTGAAAACCACTATGCATACAGATGTAAGTGTGTTCTCTCTCTCTCTCCCTCTCTCTCTCTCTCTCTCTCTCTCACTGATATACACACGCACATGTTGTGGCAAGCGTTGGTCTGAGCCTGGCCGCAGTCAGAACAGCACTCATTTTTTATAACCTCTTCTTTATGGTTTATTTAAAAAAGTTACAGTCCTTTTATAGCTCATTAAAAGTGGAATAAAAGCCTCCATACTGCCCTCACGCTGAATAAAGGAGGGTGTCGAGAGTAGATGACGGCCAGGCCGATCTTGATAGTCCTATACGCTGGCTGAAGGATTGTGACCTTGCATACACACACACACAGACACACAGACACACACACACACACACTAACACACACACACACACACACACACCCACACACACACAAATATATTTGTACTAAACTGATATCCTTCCATTATAATGAACATCATGGTCACATGTTTTACGCCACCCTATGTGTTGCTGGTAGGTAACAATACAAGTTTTCTTCCAGTGCAGTTTTGTTCTCATATTTTGAACACAAAATTGTGTAAAAACCTATCCATATTGTTGTAAAATCTCCCAGTGCGACTGAACATATGACATTGCAGTGGTGCTGATTGGTATTGAGTATTTGCACACTTTGGTGGTCAGGTAACCCTAGATGATAACATTTAACAATTTATAAAAGTTTTGAAACATTTTTGCACCCGTATAAATAAGTCTCTAATCTCACAGTAATTAGATCACAAATCTTTTGAAAGAAATCAGTGCTGCATGAAATCCCAGATTTGCCACAATTCCATTTCATACAATTCAGAATTAATGTA
>JBBPCX010000006.1:14549424-14552417 GCA_037974365.1 Hydrocynus forskahlii
TTAGAATTGCACGTCTCCACGACTAAGATTTGCAAAACACATCAGCACTCCTGAACCTGCAGCTGGGACACTCCTGCATGTGTAAGTTTTCTGACTACATCTCTGCACTGTCCTTGAATTCTCATCAAGACTTCTGTGGGCGCTGCAGGGAAATGCATGGATGAGCTACACAGAGCCGGGCAGAATCCAGCTAAAAAGTTGTTATGGCTAAATACCGAAAATATAAATATAAAATATAGCTGCAGGCAGTGATTTAGGGGCCAAGCAGTAGAGCAGGGCAGAGTCACCATGGCAACTTGACCCAATCTTGTTAAAAGTGTGGTTGAACCACTGCTGACAAGTTTTATTTCATTTGACCATAGATCGGGTGTAACTGAAAAAATGCACTCACTTTCCACTTGGCGGCTTCACTACATATGTTATCTGGAGTTAACAGACGAACAGTTTCAAAAACGTGCAAATTTTGGGGAAGATTTGAAAAAAAAAAGATTTTTTTTTTTTTATGTTAAACATTTTGATAAGATGTAAAATGGCAGCCGCATCAATTAGGCTGATATGACAATTTTCCATATGTTGGCATTAGGACCAACAGTTATTCACCAAAACACATTTTTTCTTATTGTAGCACGCCCCTTTTTCTTTTTTTGTGGCTTTTTTTTTTAATGAGGCACTGAGTCCATGTGCCAAGTTTGGTTCTGATGATTTCACATCTGCCTAAATTTGATTGACCATTAAGTGAGGCTTGGTTTGAGAATCATCTCAAAAATTTGTGGGCAAAATTTGTGGCCTGTGAAACCTTTTAAACCTTTTTCATGAAATCCAGTATGGCAGAAACTGACGTTTAGTTCGTCGTACAAAAATTAGATGCACAAATGCACCTCCACGAAAATTGGTGATGAGAATCAGTGGGAAGTCTCTAGTTGCCAGGTTTCACAACTTTTTACCCTGGGAATTAAAGCAAACAGCCTCATGATTTCCCAAACATGCCCCCTGAAACCTGTGGAAAGCCACCATCCTCCAGAGGCACACAACCAGTTAAGTAATTTAAGCTGAACAGATACTGGGTTGTCTTTTTTTTATTTCATCTGGCTATGTATAATAGCTGTTCATTAAACATAAAAGCTGCTGCATGTATGTTTTATTGCAAGTGCATGTTAGCTAGTTAACTTTCAATATAAGTGAAAGGGAAGTATAACTGTAATAGTTATATTAGCTCAATTACAAATAATTCAATACTCTCAAAAAGTGGACAACATCACAGTAGCATACCTTATAGTGTGTCTGACAAGTGTCTGATGGGTAGACGAGCATCTAATCATCTAATTATAAAACACATATGGGCCAGCTGGTGGCCTAGTTAGGGCATTTCCCTGCAATCAGAAAGTCGTGAGTTCAAATCCCAAGACTGCTAGTGGCACCTCTGAGGTACCCTTGAGCAAGGTACCATCCCACACACTGCTCCCGGTCACTGTAATCCTGGCTGCCCGCTGCTTCACTTGGTGAATGGGTTAAATGCAGAGAAAGAATTTCGTGCTGTTCACACTGTGTGCTGTGGTGTGTTCACGTATGACAGAATGGTCACTTTATATACATTTGTTCAATACAGAAATCTTCACTTACTAACTATTTTTTGTTTGCTAAAAAGACTGGTTGTTTAAACTTTTTAAAGTCAGTAACCTGGTTCATTAAACATTAATAATACATTAAAAACAGTGAATCCTTTTCAACAGTGCATTATAATGAAAACAACTGTTGAACCACGTTTTCTAATACTGTATGTTTAGTACAGTATAAACTAGCAGAACATACTGTGGTAAGTCTCAGGACTTCTTCTTTAGTATTAATACAATGATAGACAATGTGACGGCAAATATACTATTGCTCATTATTGACACCTAGCTGAAATCATTTTTGTCTGTTTGTATTATGATTGGAAAATATCAGCTGCTATTTACACTATGTCAGTATTAGAAATTGTATGAAAGGATTTACAATAAAACCTTGTTAGATTAACTTATATTGAAAATTAAGTTGAAAAGATGAAAAACAATTACTTTTTTTTCATCTTCTGCAAAGTTACTTTTTTGTAATGATGGGATTTTGAGAGACATTTTAAATTAATGTGTTGCGGAAAGATGGTACATGCACCAACATACTTAGAAACTGAACAATTCTACACCGACTAATGTGCAACACTATTCATTAAAGAGTGGACTTTGTAGCGGCAGACGTTCTTTATAGCCAATATTCTTCTGTGCCAAGTTCACAGCTTTGTTTGTTTCTTTTCTCTCTCTCAGTAGAGGTATTTCTCATCCATACACTTGTGCTGTAGGTTAAGATGCTCTTAATCGCACCATAGTAGCTTCTTTTTGACATCCCGGATTGCTAAAGATGACTCAGTGAGAAGGCTTGTTGTGCTTTCTTGAAGATCATGTTTGTGTTCTCCAGCATTTTTGGCACTCATGCTAACACCAATCTCTACAGACACAAATAAAATATACTATCTCTCTATGTCTGTCATACTTTTTAAATTTCTCTCTCTCTCTCTCTCTCTCTCTCTCTCTCTCTCTCTCCCTCTTTCACTCTCTCTCTCCCTCTCTCTCTCTCTCTCTCTCTCTCTCTCTGTCACTCACATGCACACACACACATGCACAAAGAGAGCCAATCATGCTAAAATTTGCATATAAAAAAACAAACAAACAAAAAATAAAACGAACTCAAAAACACTGTCAGTAAAGATATAGAGAGGGAAAGTAATTCAACTGATTTTAACCAACTTCAAAAGGCCAGTCTTCAAAGTTGGATAGTTGGATAGCATAAAAAGGGCCTTTCCACTACATCAATAATGGGCGGACAGCTTAGGGAGCTCTCTCTCTCTCTCCATCTCTCTCTCTCGCCCCTGTCTTTCACTTTGATTTAGCCCTAAATTCTGTGTGTGTATGTGGGGGGGGGGGGGGGGGGGGTGTAACAACCGTTTCCCACCACCACCTGGG
>JBBPCX010000006.1:14556844-14578915 GCA_037974365.1 Hydrocynus forskahlii
AGAGAGAGAGAGAGAGAGAGAGAGGGAGAGAGAGAGAGAGAGAGAGGGAGAGAGAGAGAGAGAGAGAGGAAGAGAGAAAGAAAGAAAAAGAGAGAGAGAGAGAGAGAGAGAGGGAGAGAGGAGAGAGAAAGAGAGAGAGAGAGAGCAAGAGAGAGGGAGAGAGAGAGAGAGGAGAGAGAAAGAGAGAGAGAAAGAGAGAGAGAGAGAGGGAATTTTAGTTCTTTAGACTGGTATGCACAAACAGAAAAAAGCCCAAACATCTTTCCCTTAATGAATGCTCACTTGCTTCCTCACACTCATTTAATGAGGGAACACGGTGTGGAAAGCTGCTGCAGGTCAGAATGCTAGGACGGCTAAAGAAGGAGAGAAAACACCAATAAACAGTAAACAGACAATGATCAGATTATTACCATGAGGATATAACTCCAAACTCACTACAAACTGAAATATTCTGTAGCTTAAGCGATAAACTAGAGTTCCACATGATGCTTAGATCTGGTACATCCAGAGGTGTGGACTTGAGTCACATGTCATGGACTACACAAATTGAAAGAAACACAAAGAGGTGTTTTTCACGTAAATGGATTCGTTTTCTGGTGTAAGCATTCGTTCTAGGTAGTCTGATCCATTTTGCCAAACTGGTTCCTTCGAACTGTTTGTTTTAATGAATCAGTTGTACGGGGACACAGAGGGCTCTAAACGTGCTCCTCAAACTAACCTAATACGTTACAGTACTATCTTCAGCAATAGGACTTTTCTTTCTTTATACCATAGTGTGTCATAAGAGATGTGCTACATACTGCATGTACATGTGCTATAATACAGTTACCATTGTTTTATATTTTCACTGTTGAAATGCCATTCAATTTGGTTACTTGTTTCAGTCACAGAATTTAGAACTGAGATTTGCCTGTACTGACTCAAGACATAACTTACTTGTTACTCACATCTCTGTGATATGTTCCCACCTCTGGATAGGTCTACCATTTATAATTCAATGGAATGAGCCTGATCTATGCCACATGCAGAGAAAATAGGTAGCTGCTTCCGAATGATCCCATCTCCATGGTTATTTGTCTCAGAAAATGACTGATCCATTTGAATCAGTCGTCAGCTTCACACAGAGTAGCAGGGAGCCCACTCCACTGGCATTGCTTGTCCAGGTAATTTCGCCATGAGGAAATCAAGGCTATATGAAAACTCTCATCCAGCACAGGGAGCAGGAGAGTCACTGCTTCAGAAAGAGCACAAATTAATTGGAAACACACCATAGATGTAATGTTTCCTTTCATTTTTCAAGCAAAATGAGACAACTCTGGAATCAGTGCTGACATTATCCAAGTCAAAGGAATCTTTTGGCTACTGGACCTTCAAGTGATTTTCATCTCTGATAAGGAGGAGGCTTGAGTGATATCGGCTGCCCCTTCAGATGAGGTCATGTTAACACTAGAATTTAGTTTGTGCAAGGTCTTTTAGCCAACCCTCAATAACTATGTTTACATGCACACAATAGGGATGTTAGTTAATCTAAGAAACTGGACTGAATCAAGATGTTTATGAGAGCTGTATAAAAATCTAGACCATTTACAATTATGTAAACACTTTACGTTAATCCATGTATGAGTTCCCCACTGTTTAAACATTTGTAACGATAAAATATTTCCATCTGCTTATCTTATCATGTCCATTTTGAGTAAAATATTTAACATTAGTAACATCTCTTCAAACGCACATCTCGTCTGTCGCTTGTGTCTGTTGTGAGTTCATAAAGTCATTGTTGCAAAACCTCCATGTCCAAGTCAGTGGAGTGATCTAAGCATTTACATGTCAAGTGTATTGAATAGTCCTGGTCCACGTTTTAATCATACTAAGCTTAGGTAGACTAAACCTTTCAGTCTATGACAACCAAACCGTGCTGGTTACAAGATCAAAGTGATCTTAATTTCAAACCATTGGTTTGCAGGTAAATGTAGTTTGTGGCAGCAATTTAAATGATGCCATGCAGGTGAATGCATTACTTTTTAATTTTACACAGAGTGCTGGAAATGGGAATTCCACAGAGTCTTCTAGATTTCTACATGATTAAATTGTTAAAATATAAACATAGTCATTCTGAGTGGTTTGAATGTTCCATTCTAGAGAAACCCCGCATGTCAGAATTCTTCACAGTGCTGGTGATAAGAGCCAAACATCTGAAATGTTTTAGCTACTTTGTAGAAAGTTATTATATACTGCCCGACATATTTTTCCATATACGTTTGAGATGATTTTGACCTAAATGGTATTTTTAAAATACATTCTTGGCAGAGAGGTACAAGCGGGCAGGGTTTGGCAAAATAGTCCCCAAAGAATACTTTTATTAGATTTTCCACTATTTTACTATTATCAGCACATAAAACTCAGAGGATACATTAGGTGCACTGCTCTTTTTGGATAGCAAATAAAATGACTGTGTTTGTGCTGTAGACCTTTTGTTCCTTTCATTACCACTGTAAAAAAATCATTCTGTAATGTTATTTGTCAGTGACCCTCCAGTAACACATTTCCATAATCTCTTCAAATAATAATCTTGATATATTTACTGCCCCCACCATTCACTCAAGGTTTGCTCTGCGACGTCCTTTCAGTTTGTTTCCATAGCTTGATGAAGGAAGAAGCACTTAGAGACAGTTGCTAAGCAATGATTGGCTGAGAGTCATGTCAATTATTATTTAGCAAATGATCAGTCAGGACTGCCTCTTACAACTGCCCAAGAGAGAAAAAAGTCTGATTAAGCTCAAGCCCAGCGCTGACACTTTTTAACATTTTTAACAATGAATAATGAAAATTACAGACAACTAAGGATCAAGGCTATTGGGTTCAGCAGTTTAATTTGTATCATTACTGTTTGAACAAAACAATCTCCATTTTTAATTGTTTTTCACTTTTTATATATTTTTAAACTTTTTATCTGGAACAAAAATCATGATGAATGAAGCATTAGAAATGCAGCAAAATAACTTGGAAAAAAACTTTTACATGAATGTCTATTCTACATTAACTAGGTTCTGGAGATACAAGTTTTGCTCTGACAGCTCATAGTTATTTAGCCTGTCAGTGCGTTGGTTCATTTTCAGAACTATTGCCACACTACCACTGGATGTAATTTCATGCAAAGAAACACTGATACTGCCATTAATGCCATTTATTTTGTCCACTCCCCCACACCCCATGCAGTATTCAGCTGATAACTAGAACAAATTGAAAATTGAAAAAAAGAATCTTTGAGTTCTAACAGTGAACTGTTTTGTAATCAGTTGATGATTCTGTGTTCTTACACAGATCACACTGGAGCAATCACAAGAAGCAAAGCTGTAGGCAAGTAGGATTGCAACAAAACATGTGCTGAAAAAGCAGTGTGGTGTAAGTGAGCAGTAAAGAATCTACTTTAGTCCTCATCTTTGGACAGTCATTAAATGGCTGACTGAATATTTAGTTCCACTGAAGGGTTAAATGCCTGGCATATGTTACTTAGCAACAGCTTGGCAGATTTTACAGAGCTCACCTGTTACGGTCTTTGGTAACTATCTTTTTTATCCCCTATCAGAAATGCTATCCAAACTCTCGCATGTGCTCCCTAGGGTGGTCCCAAAATATTTAGCACAAATTTGTCTGATTGCTTAATGGTCTTTATCTTACAATCCTTTCTCTACACTTGACCTTTCTTTCTCCCTTTGTCTCCATTTCTCTCATACACATTATACACACACTTGTTCACATGCTCACACACTCTCTCTTCCTGACACACACACGGCTTCTGCCACTGGAAGCGATTTGGAGCTCAGTGAGGCATGTGCGTGCCAGTGCTGTGTCTGCAGCCTGATTGAGTCACTGAAGCAGGAGGAGTGAAGGAGCAAGAGAGAGAGGCAGCGAGAACGTCAGGGAAAGAGAGAGGAGTGGAAAGAGAGGAGAGGGGGAGAACTGCCTTGCGACCTCTGGGTTCATCTATATTTCATGGCACTCTCAATTAGTGTCAGTATTTGGCTGGGTTGGGGTGGTGCATTGGCCTGCTGCTGTCTGCTGAGGGTCTGCCTTCAGCCCCGATAACCCACACACACCCCCCGCCTCGCTAGCACACATCACTACTACCAATCCGGCCCAAAAACAATAAAAAAAGTATCAGACTGTGTTGTTAGGCCTGGGTGTCCAAGGTCGAATGTTCTATGAATAGCCCCAAATCTCGAAAAGCCCTGGACCTGTACTTGTGTCATTCTGATCGTTCTGATGTTCAGTGATTGGTAAATAAAAATCAAGCCCCCCTTTTGATCCTCCATCAACAAAATTATTATGTCTCAACCACAGCCCCCCTGACGATGGGGCTAAGCCCCTAATGTTTCAAAATCCTATTGACACCACTAGCATAGATATCCTGATCCATGACTAGTTTTGATGCCCTATAACTCCCAAATGAGTCTATTACAAATATCTCTCTCTCCTAAATGCAAATATGGAGCTTTTTTAAAATAATGCTATATTAGTTTTCTGGAGCCTTAAAAATGACAGAAAGCAAAGAAAAGAAGAGAAGAGAAGAGAAGAGAGGAGAGAAAGGGTTTGTAGTCACAGCTGGTTGGGCGTGGTGATCCTTGGAGACCTGTTACCTGTGAGAAAAGATTGTGTTCTCAGGCTGTTCAGAGTCAGCGTGGGCTTTGGGGGTGTTCACTAATAAATAATAAAAAGGTAAAAAAAAAAAAAAGGTAAATTGCGTAAAAATAACAAAATGAAGCCTCCATCAGATCTAATGCAAACATGCTGAAAGATAAGATAATATAAGATAAGAAAGAACTTTATTTATCCAGAGGGAAATTATTTTGTCATAAACATCAATGCAACAAGAGGAATAAAGATAAGACACTAAAAGGCTTAAAGAGAACAGTAGTGATAGTGCAAACAGAATAACAAAATAACTCTAATAAAGTAACAAATAACTATTTATTACTTTTATTTACTCTTCAAATAAAGGTTACACTACACCTATTAGCCTGGGCCAATCAGTCAGCTCAGGTCAAAGGTCAACACAGAAGGATAACCCTTCTGTCCTACTGTCTTGCCTGTGTACCCCTCTGGTTTCACTGGGTGACCATAAAAACATGCACTCTTCTTACCACTGTGTTCCCAATGAGCAATTACAGCTGCAGTCAAAATCAAGCGTGAGGGAGGATCTGAGACATGTGTGAGTGTGTCTGTGTGTACGTGTGTGTGTGGTAAGAGTACTGACCCTGGGTCAGACTTTTACTGCAGTCCTACTACGACATGCCTTTCAAAAGAGCCTCTATCATCACTAAGAGACTGACCACAGGTCAGGTGAGGTGGCTGAATGGAGGGTAAGATGGGCAGGGGTGAGTTCTTGGTGAGGAAGTGGTTTTATAGAAGCAGGCAGAGGTCCAGACTAGAGGCCAGTTTCAGAGAAGAGCAAAGCGCTGCTGGCTCCAGCGCTGAGTGAGAAATTAATTAGGACTGGAAAACGACGGCGGTGGCGGAGGAGCGGTGTCTGCCTCTGGGAGAGCCCCCTCCTTCAAAACTATTATTGCCATTATCATCATCTCATTCTCTCCATCCCAGAGTTAGAGAACCCCCCTCCTCTTCCACTCTCCCTCACTTTGCTCTCTCTCTCGCCTGGCCCAATGCTTGCCGGTGGTGGTGTGTGAGAGCCTAATGAGATGTCTATCGCCTGAGTCTAGACTGGCTCTCTCTGCCCCGGCCAGCTGCGGCAGAGGAGTGCAGTGACACCTCGGGAATTACAAAGAGCCCCAGCAGAAACACAGCCGGCTAAGCCTAGCACATGCTTGTGTATGTGTGTGGTGGCGATTCGGTAACAGTGTATGTATGTGTGTGCTCTTGATGGGAGAATGTGTGAATACAGCATTTAAGGACACTCACTGTCATGATGGATGGCTAGCCTCCTCCCCAAAGGCCCAAGATCTCATCTCATTCCCCCTCTCTTTTTTCTCTTTTCTCCCTTTACTTTCATTCTTTCTGTCTCACGCCCTTCTTTGCTTTTTTCTCACTCTCCTCCTCTCTTCCGCGCCTTTCTCTCTCTTTCCCTTTTTCATGGTATCTCCCCTTCTCTCTGAATTTTTTTCTCTCTTCTGTCCTCTCTTCCCTCTTACCCTCTGTCTCTTTCTTTCTGTCTCTCTCTCTTTCCCGTTTTGATCAGACCAAACATAGAGCAGAACATTTCATTCAGCTCCCGCTACAACAGTGGGCTCCCGAATCCTACTTTGCTTACAGCTCATATGTGGCATTTTTTCCTGCAATGTCTGGTATCTGTGCAGCAATTAAGCCACAGAGTGTGTACGTGACAGGAGAAGCTGGTCTACAGGCTGTAGACAAGCCTAGTGTCTTCCTGCTAAGCTATAGCTCGTTAACTAAGGGGGACAGCTTCACTGGATATCTCCCGCTTTTAATCAGCTGCCGTCTTCTGAGGCTTCTTCAGCGCTAATCTGCTTCTCTGAGTGTGTGTATGTACTCTGAAGTGATTAAGGTGGCACGCTAGTCTGGAGAAAAAGACAGAGAGGAGGGGAGTGAGCGAGAGACAGAAAGGGAGAAAGAGAGAGAGCTTGTTAGCAAACAGTGTGAGGCACTGGTGAAGTTACAGGGCTGAATAAGAGAGACTGCCCCCCCACACTGTGTCTCTAGAGGGCCATTGGTTCCAGGTGACAGACTTGCTGAGGGTCAGGGTAGACTGCACACTGGATAATGGACCTCAGTCACACACACATACTGGCAACACACACACATGCGCGCACACGCTTACCACTCCAGGCCTCATTAGCCACACCACCAGTGCCCTGAGTTCAGACACACACACACACATATATACACACAGAGATTCTCTCACTTTTTCTCTTTCTCACACACATATACACAAACACACTCTGTCTCCCTTGGTCTATGAAGCTCGTCTTCCTCAACCCACCTCCTTTCGCCTTTACCTTTCTTCTCTCTTTTACTTCCAAGTCTATTGCCAGTGCCATAGTATAGTCTGGTCCAATCTCGCAGAAGAGCTACTGTGGCGCACACTGCTGAAAAAGTTAACAATAGCTATGACAGAAAGGTGTCAGAACATGCAGTGCATTGCAGCTTGTTGGATTTGGGGGTGCATAGCTGTAGACTGCTCAGAGCGCCCATGCTGACCTCGGTCCACCAGCCTTATATCCAACCTTCAGATTGGGCATGTGAGCATCGGAACTGGACCATGGAGCAATTGAAGAAAATGCCCTTGTCTGATGAATTGATATTTTAACTTCATCTAACAGCCAGGTGTGTCTGTGGCACTTACCTGGGAAGAGACGGAATCATGATGCGCTGTGGAAAGAAAGCAAGCCGATGGAGGCAGTGTGATGCTCTGGGCAATGTTGTGGTGGGAAATTCTGAGCCCTGACTTTCATGTGGATGTTTTTTTTGCCATCAAGAATTGCCTCCAAAGCTCTGAACCCAGTGACATTTACCACAACCCCACGCACACACAGAGTGCTGTCATTCTCTATAAAGACTACATGAAAAGTGCATTCTTTGACAACACACACATTATGAGACTGGCTCTAAAATGAGCAATTTTAAACAAAAATGATCTGTAACACTGGAAAGATTTTGCTACTGGAAGTAAAACGTGTGATTTACATGAAATTGACTGTGCTGAATCCAAATCTGCATGCAATATTTTTCTAGCATGTCCAGATTTTGACTTATAGGGATATTATTATTTTGCAGTAATTTGGTATTTTGATACACATATTGCTGCAGCCAACATAACAGCTTTTTCTGTCATGTGCATATTTGCTACTGCCTTTGAAATACATTTCCTGGTTGAATTCAGTGCTGTGAGAGTTTAGGCCTGTCGATGAGCTGAGGTCAGGTCAGTTTAAGACAAGACTGAGCATAGGCTCGTCCATTTTACAGCGTTTTATTGGATATAGGATAAATGTTTAAGCAGAACATGAGTACGCGCAGATGTGTCAACCATCCTGCATTAGTGGTGAATACACGCCGTGTGATCATGACCAAAAGTGATGGCTGCTTACAAGTACTCTTTCGGATGTCAAACCTGGGCCTCGTATCTGCTGTACTGTTTGTTGCTCTGGCTTCATTCAGCGGTTCAGTGGCAAAAGGAAAGCTGTGCCCTTTACTGTGCCAAGAGAACATCACTCAGACTGCTGTTTCCGTTTGACTAAAATTTCTGGATTTCCGAAACTTGTCTATTCCGACTGTGAGTCTGCTCTTAAACCATTACTGCATGATGCAGAGAATCCAGGGTCGATTCCTCCTGATTCTGTTCAGCTGCTGTTGAGAGTTCTGATGGAAATCTGATGCAGGTCCAGATGCGATAGTGTGTCTTCAGATTTGAATTCAGCACCCTGGATATAGCATGGGACCCATAGATTAGACAAAGTAGCAGACAGAAATAATATTTTTTTGTGATCGCGTGTGATTTAACCACTGCTGAGCCACTGCTGAGAGGTTAAAAAAACTAAAATCAAATCAAATTGAGATCATGTTCATCTTAGCTAGCCACTAGTAGTCAACTTGGTAACTTGCTAAGTGAATTTAGCTGCCATTAAGCCTCCAAACTGCCTTTCTATGGTCAAACTTAAATTGTCAATTGTGAGTAATTGAGAAAAAGTATTTGTTATTTTATTTTTATTAGTCTATTCAGCAGGAAAACAATGTAAAAAGCAATGTAAAGGGCGTCTGGATTTTTCAAACTGTCTGGATTTTTCTCACTCTCTTTGATCCTTACATGGTAGATTAGGATCTCCCAGTGTGATCACAGAGCCTGTGCCATTCCTGCCCTCCCTCCGGCCATCCCTGGAGTCCTGTTGCCACAACGCTATCTTTCCTGATCCAGAACGTTCTCAAGCTCACGCCATTAGCCCTGCTCACTAATTACTCTTTACTATCAGCCAGTAATTAAGACTGCCAGTCGGACTCCCACAAATTAACAAGCCCATGTGTGTGTGTGTGTGTGTGAGTGTGTGTCTGTGTATGTTTTTGTGTGTGTGCGTGAGTGTGTGTGTTCGTCAGAGCGATCCGTAGCCTGACGTGAGATGTTGAGATTAAAGACTCTGGAGTGAAGCAGGGAGGAGTGAGAGAGAGATTAAGGGGGGGATTGTGAACACGAGAGCAACACCAAACAGCATTAGTGACATGTTCTCACCTTGTCTAACCACAGAGCCGTGGTTTGCAGACAGCGCACACACTCTGACGTGTTGCCCATCCCATCATGTCAGTGAATGTTTAACGGCAAGGGGAATAAATGTTCAACTGCTCAGAGTCAACTATCTATGAGACAAATAATTTTGGCCTCAAAGGTATGTTCATGCGAATAGATAATATCATTTGAAATATTCTTCTTTATGTAGCAGCAGTCAATGACCATTTTATTGGATAAACTTCAAGGTGCACCTTAAAGGTGCACTTTGTAGGTGCACAATTTCTAACCGTAGCCCATCTGGGCTGGACAGTTCATCAACCCCCTTCCTCGAGCCGGTCTAATTAAGTCCACCATAGGACTTCCACTGACTATATATTATTTGAGTGATGTGCCATTCTGGGCACAGCAGTGATACCACCATGGTGTTATGGTAGTGTTTCTTCACACTGATGTAAGGGGATCAAGCGGTGGAATTGCTGAGGTTTTAAAACACCCTCTTGTCACTTAGAATAGTCCACCAACCAATATCCAGGCAGCAGTGATCCACTGATGAAGGAGTATAGGGTGGCTGATATAAATTCTCCTTAAAACATTTTTAATAAAAGCCACAGTACCACCATAACACCCACTAATATGCCACTTCAACGTTAGGGTCCACCATCCAAATAATGTCAGCAGTGGCCCTGTAGTGGCTCTTTTCCTTTGATAAACGAGGTTCAGGCAGAGGGTTCCACATACATTTCACAAAACGACTGATGAGTAATAGTGTTATGATTATATACACTTACAAAGTGTGCCTCCATTGAATAAGAAACTGGTAACTGAATGTAAAAATGAACTGTATGCATTTCATTAAGAACTTTAAACTTTATTGGCAATTATATGCTAGCTCCTTTTCAAGCTCAGGCAATTAAATTATGCAGTCTCTCTGCACAGTATTGTTTTGTGCTCTCCCTGTGCTGACACACCTAACCCACCTCAACAAAGGGTAAATAATTAGCTAAAGATATGACAAAAAAATTATGCAGTGCAGAAGGGCCTTCAAAACGTAGGGAAATACTGTAATAGTGAACCAAGCAGTTTTGACCATTTGTATTTGTCCAGTCGGCATCAAATGTTTATGCAATTTAAAGAGCATCTGGCCTTTTCAAATGGTGTAAAATAATAAAAACTAAGGAAATAGAATTACTGGGTTTTGATCAGACATCAACAACATGCAGGAGGGGGGAAGCAGGAATAGTTATCATCTACCCTTCTCTACATTTTTATTTTACTTCAGTCATAAATCTGTGGTGTGTTTCTCTGCACGCTTGCTCTCTCTCTCTCTCTCTCTCTCTCTCTCTCTCTAGTGAGGCTCTGGCAGAGTTGAGTCAATTAAATGCGTGCATCTCAGCCGGAGTGGGAGGAGGGAGGCTCCCTGGGGGGCAGACAGTATGGCTGTGCAGAGAGGCACTCTCCCTCTGTGAAAACGCCTCAGATGGGACTATGACAGCTGTGACCAACCTACAGCTTCAGAGGCGATAACAAGCCTTATTAGATACTCACTACCCCACCCCCAAACTCTCTCTCTCTTTCTCTCTCTCTCTCTCTCACATGCACACTGTATCCCCCTCTGTTACCTGCGTTCTGTCGTTCATATATGTGTAGGCATACAAGAGTACACCTGAGCCCCAGGATTGCTTGTATTTAATACATACAGTTGTGCATGTAAGCAGCATCTGATTTTACTTTACAGTGCCACAATCAACAGCCATATGATGCATACAGTATGTTTAACCAAGCTACAAAGCTATTTCTGTCATCTTCCATGTGAACACATGAACTCCAAAAATATCTAGAGGAATGGACAGAGTGACGTTGTGCAATATAACAATCACACAAGTACAGTTAGCGTTTTCTTTTCATTTATTTATGTCACCAAATGATGAGATACATTCTCTTAAAAAAAGAAAAAACAATGAAAGTGATATTCTTTTTTCCATCTTAAAAACTATAATACAATATTCTCAATATATATATTTTTTGTACAAAATAAAAAGTCATGGAACAGTAAAGAAAAAGTGATCCCATAAACACACGAGAGGAAGGAGGGAGTCGGGACACATGTAAGTCAGTCCTCGCTTCCAAACAATAACATTGTAAGTCTGTTGTTATATATTAAATATTTAATATTAGAGCTTACTATTCTGAAATCAGCATTGACATGTCTTCTTTTAAGCACTACGTCCGATGAGTCAGTCAGAGGGGCAGGTACCTCCGTGACAGAGCTTGCCTGCACAGAGCTGCGGTAAACGGGTAAAGCAGGGGACGCAGTGTGTGGTCTAACATATCAGAAGACTGGGACAAATATTAAATAATGACATCAAAAACTGTATGAAGGATCTCCCACTGCGTCACAGATTAGCATCACAAAACCCGAGCTGGCTGAGTAGCGTTTATCTGAGCGAGAGGTTTGATGGAGTGAGCTATCCTTGACCTTTTGCCATAATGACGCGCCCCATTTCCCTCCCGCCTGCTTTATGGAGCAGAGCCGTGCTTAAGGGGGAGAGGAAAAGGGGCTCAGGAGGAGCGTGGGGCTGTATCTATAGAGACCACACACAAATGCACGGCGAGAAGGAGAGGAGACATGAATGAGGCAGTGGTTCTTCCACTGATCTAGCCACTACAACAAATCCCTATTCAAGCCCTTTTCCAGTTTCCTATCTCTGATTACCAATCTTCGGGTTGAAATAAAAAAAATAATAAAAAATCACACCTGATCAAATGTATGCATGCCTGCCTTAAAAGTAGCTCCTTAAAAGTAAAGCCATGAAAGGAGAGAAGACATGGCGATACAGCACAATAAACACTTCCCAATGCAGCCACATACAGAAGAGACCAAACTGTCAGGTAGAACTGAAACATTCTGAGCTTGAAAGAATGGAAAAATAAAGCCTTGCTCTTTTGTCACATCATATTTCCTGTGTGCAGGTGTACGTCCTATTCAGGACAGACGGACAATGCTACTGACTCCGTGAGCACGGGATGACTGTGTGTTAATCATGCCCATCACTCAACACATTATCTGAGAGAGGGAGGAGAGGCCTGGTGGTGGTGGGGGGCTGTATTCAATCTGCAATAATGATGCATCACTGCAGCATCACTTTGGAGATTAAAAACAAGACACTGAATTTCAATCAAGCCACCGTTAATGGGCCAGTGAAGGATGATGGGCCGGTCTGGGCTGGCAGGGGAGCTGAAGCTATCGGCGTAAAGAGGAGGTGAGGTCTAACATAAGTGAGAGAGAAAGAGAGAGAGAGGGAGACAGAGAGAGATAATGAAAGAGAGAGAAAGTGAGAGAGAGAGAACAAGAAAACTTTCTACTTATCTTACGTCAATAATAGAAGTGTAATTATCAGACAGAATCAGATTGTTAAAACTAGGGCACTGGATTATATTCTGAAGAAGTAGATGGTTAGCAGTTTCACAGTTGGAATCAGATTCAGATTAACCAAATGTTGACGAAAATAGGCCAAAGGCTCAACTCTCAAGCAACACAGGATTAGATTAATGAAAATTAAGTTGTGGATGCTATTTAATAATCTCAATAAGCAAGCTGAACTGACTCTGGCAACTAAACAAAATCTGTTTCATTTTTTTCTGCATACAGACCCCCTCTGGGTGTGAGATTTTCCCACTTGTGCAGCAAACAACATGCCAGCTACAGCTCCTGCTGCCCGGGAGCCAGCTTCCCATTGTGAGAGTGAGATACGGATTTGTTTTACGCAGTTAAAGTGCTCAAGAGTTTAGTTTTGACTGGAGAAGAAGGCAATGTCGGGCAATACAGTCGGGATTGTCATCACGGTCCTGTCAGCAAGAGCAAGATGGGTTGACATTAAGCAAAGACTACCAGATGTGTGTACTGGATGAGAGGGACACACACACACTTCAGAACAGCACACAGAGACATGAGCAGGCAGAATAAGACAGAAACTGAAACTAAGGACTATCTTCTGGATTTCTGTCCTTTAGTTGCGGAATGTGAGAATCAAGCACAGTGCATCTCCCCTCTAAAGAAGTGAGGAGGCCTGCAGGACAATTGGTCTCTGAGAATGTTCTTAGGAGGGTGTGTGTGTGTGTGTTGGGTGGTTGGGGTGGGGTCTCAGCCAGGCACCCAGCTCTGGTTGCTGTGGTTTTGCTGTGGGCCTGCAAGCCCCATGCTCACGCCCATGCCCATTCCGATACCCATGCCCTGGGCCAAGGAACAGTCAAAGTTAAAGTCCATCTCCTCCCCTGAGTCCATGATGTCATGGAGGAGAATGGACTCAACGTCACAGTCCAGGCTACCATGGAAGACATCCAAGTCCAGGTCCGCCGGCAGCCGCTCATGGGGGTAGGGGTGGTGGGGATGGTGGTAGCCTTGGTAACCACTACTTCCTCCCCCCATGCCCTGAGCTTGGTGGTATGGTCCGTCAGCCATAGCTTGCTGGTGTGGGCCTGGATAAGCATTGTGGCGGGGGTGTGGGTGCGGGGCAGTGGCCAAATGGCAAGAGTCCTGAGGGACACCCTGCATACCTGCAGGGTTTGGGGGCAGTGTGGTGGAGGCTGGGAGGTGTGCATGAGCTGGGGGACTGTACAAATATGGAGCTTTATGGTTGTAGGGCTGCATGTGGCCAGCGTTTGATCGGCCATGGGCAGAAGGGCCATGAGGTTGGTGGTTCTGGCCCAGGCCATGACTCATGCTGTGGTTGTGAGCAGGATTGGCAGCTGCATTCGAAGCAGCGATGTGATTGTGTGGCTGGTTGTGGCTGTGGGTACCATTGTGGCTATGAGAAGGATTGTGATTGTGTGTGCCATTGTGGCTGTTGTGGCCATGATGGTGGCTGCGAGCTCCACTGTTAGGAGGAACTATCATGGCCTCATGCTCCTGGCCAAGCATCATTTCCTTGGCACAGTACTGTGGACCTCCAGTAAGTAAACTCTGCAAGGCGTTTGTGCCTGAGTAGGTCTGCAAATTGCCAGAGAAGCTGGAAGCCTTGTTCTCCTGGATGGTCTGCAAGGGTGAGTGATGGCGCAGCATGCTCACGCCCGGCTGACCATATACAGGGCCACAGTAGGAACCCTGGGCCTTTGACCCGCTGCTGTAGTGGTAGGCAGGACGCTTGTGGCGCGTGGGCTGGTGGTGGTGGTACCCTTCTTCCAGACTGATGGCCCCAGTGAGATCAGCTAACTGTGGCAGCTCCACAGGAGGGCAATGTGCCGCAGGGGAGCGCGTGCTGGAGGGACTGGGATAGAGACGTGGTGACGTAGAGCATGACAGCCTCCCCTCTTCTGGGTTCTCCAGTTCCCCTTCTGCCATGATAGGTGACAGACGACCACTAAGGGTGGAAGTTGCTGAGCTGGCCCGAGAGTGTAAGTCAGTCCATGTCTCAAACTCTTCCCCCACACTTACTGCTCCGTTGCCAGGCTTTGCTGTTGGGCTGGCCTGCTCCGGGGAACCATGAAAACCCCGAGTGACTGAACCCACTCCTGCTCTTCCGACCATCTTCTTGCGGTTCACTCGGCCTTTGCTCTTCAGATACTTGGTGCTGTTGTCCATAGAGACAGCCCTTCGCCGGGGTGCTTTCCCTGCCTTGCCTCCTTCTGGGTTCAGCATCCACCAAGAACTTTTCCCAGTGCCTTCATTCTGCACACGGATGAAGCGGGTGTGGAGCGACAGATTGTGACGAATGGAGTTCTGTAGATAAACAGAGAAAGAAAAGGAGGATAATCTGTTAACAAATTATGGGTTGGTTTAGAATCTTCACTCTTTTTTTCTATCTATGTTCAAAAAAGCAACTGTCATGCATTTATCATATGTAGATTTTATTCTATTTCTGCTGGTAAAAACTGTCTGAAAGGGATGTTTTTTGCAATCAGGTCTACCAAAATTTTGTTCGGAATTTTAAAAAAACCAAAAAAAATTCCAGTTCAACATATACTTTGTGTATACATTGAAGATTGTAATCATTTTTGTGACACATAATTCTGACTGATGTCATGGAAAGGTGGGATGGGCCAAAAAAAAATGGATTTTTTAATATTTTCTGCGGCTGGGGGATCCCTCCCTCAGCCTGGTGTGGATGTCGGCTAATCCCTGGTTCAATGTGCTTGGCTTGGGCTGTGTTTGAAGCCTGTGCCAGCCTGGCCACTCGCCAGCCTCGTCTCCCATTCTGAAAGAGGAAACATATCGAGTGATTGAGGCGGGAGTAAGCACAGATAATGGAGTCAGACGTATCTGCCTCCCACTCGCAGTCTTTCCATATTCTCCGTCTCACCTTCTCTCTTCCCCCTAACCTCTACTCGCCCCTGAGAGCCTTCTTCTCCCTTCAGTCTTGCACGACTATATTGTGTTTCATTACTTCTATATCCAGAGCCAAATCAAATGAAAAACTTGCAGATGCTAACATTATTGCTCATTTTATCTCAGACTCACTGCCTTTGCCTGGCCACTCAATTTCAGGGGAACACACTCAATTCATCACTCTTTCTCTTCAGGCATTAATAATATCATTCAGCCTGCTCAAATACATATTAATACCGGTATATGAAAAGATAAGTGGTTGTTTCTTTCCAGTGAGTAATAAAATGTAGACTATAAGATTAAAATATTAGAAGTCAGTTAGGCCCACAGGTTTACATGTGATCAAAAGTCACCAGCTCACCAGTCTACACAGAATACACATCTGCAAAGGTGTTGAATGAAAAGACAAAAAAAATGTCAGCATCTCCAGTCAGGTGATCGAAGAATGGCTCCTCAAGGTAGCACCTCCAATGTGAGGAGGGTAACCATGGCAACAGGGTAAACGTGAAGGCAAAATAAAGCAGGAATCTGTTGTGGGGTTTGCTTGTGAGGAGGGAGGAGGGGAGAGCTGTTTTTTGAAGCTGCAGCTGAACTCCCCACAGCCTTTCATCAAGCCACTAGGCCTGGGGTTCAGCTTGCTGGGGATGCTCAAAACACCAGCCTCACGAGACTCAATAAAATATGTACTTCCAGTATCACTTCAGGATCATACATTAAGTTTCCACATTATGCCATCTATGGCATGTCAGTAAAATTCAGTAAAGTCAGTAATGTTAATTGTGTTTTCTTCCCTGAACTTCCCTGATGTTCCATTTCAGTGTGTGTGTGTGTGTGTGTGTGCTCTGGAACCGGTAATCCATAATTCCCCACCAAAATGTTTATGGTCCAAAATTTAAACATGACACCTCAGCAATCACACCTTTCGCCTGTCTGTCATTCTTACTTTATACAGTAACCCCGTTCCAAGAGCACCCGTGTATAGTGAAAAACCGCATTGTTGTGATGTGGTAAAAAAAATGTCTAAAAATACCTATTTTTCTAGTGCAAACCCTAAATATGTCCCCAGATATGCTCCCAAAACACTGTAATTGCTTTTTAAACTCATCTTAATGCATTACCTTTAAAGAAAATGTAAAAGTAAAAGTACCGATATTACCCCTATATAGTGTGTACTGTAATTCATGCATGTGCGTTTTCTTTGGTATAAGTAGGTAAGTACAGTAATAAATTCATTTAATTTACAGTAATAAAAACACAGGGCTTCAGAAAGACCAAAACGAAAAACACGGGAACACTCGAGACGCTCCAAGGGGGAAATTCTGGACTGCAGCTGCGTCACAGGGCAGCAGCCAGTCAGCAGCAATGAGAAATAAATAGCGTTCTCGGACTGGCTACTTTCAAACCTCCCACCTCTGTAAACAGCGGTATTTCACCATCCCAGGACGTGCTTTCTTTGTGTTCTCTGGACAGTACCAAAACATTAATAGTTCTATTTATATGGAAATGCAGCAGAATATACATTAATATTTACTAAAATGTTTGAAAAATTATAAATTGCCATGGAAAAAGCTGTGACGTCTGGGCCTCGTCTGACACACCACCTCGTGCTGGGTTGTTTGGGCACGGTGCTTAGCAGCCCAGAACGAGGACGAGGGGGCGTCACAAAAGCAAAAAAACATGTGGAGGATATGTGCACTTTCCACGTAAGTGTGGGGGTTTCAGCGAACAATTATTAGTTCAGTTCTCAGAAAAAATCCACGCTGGACTGAAACCGCGACTGTTGAGCCGCGTTAAAGTGGGGGTTTACTGTATTCTAATTCTTTGTGCTAGCTTTTCCACATGTTCCTGCCTGAATCAGAGGATGAGTCAGGGGCTATTTGGACTGCCCATGCCCCTAACGCCCCCAGAAACTGGCAATCAGCACTAATCCCTGCTCCATTCCATATAATCCCAGACAATCCCAGGCTAATCCTAGTTGATTCATGGGCACTCCCAGCTGGGTGGATCCCATTGTTGTGGCAGGAATGGAGTTGGTGCATGTCCCTCTACTTCTATGACAACAGCATATTGTGGTTAAGCGTCTGTAATTGCTATCACAGAATGAGTGGATCTAGTGTTGTTCAAAAGGAAACCACTGGGTTCTTAATTCATTTGCGTTTACTATGTTTCTATGCTTAATACATATTATTAATTGGTTCTAACACGTAAAGCAGGCGCTGGATCAGAAATATCTGTCCAAGGGCCTTCATAACCCACTCAATGCCCATTCCCATCTCCTAGGGAGCAGCTGGAGGCTAAGCTAACTAGCAATGACATTGCCTGCTCTTATTAGAACAGCGCTCAGAGCCTGTGTCAAAGGCCGTAAAATCAGGCTCCCCTCCTTTCCCACCACTAAAACACTTCCAGACACTTTTAATTAACTACATGCACATGCGCGCACATACACACACACACACACACACCAAACACACACACACACACACACAAACATCAAACACATAAACACACACACACACACACACATGCACACACACACACACACACACACATGCACACACACACACACACACACACACACACACACACACACACACACAAACATCACTCTGCTTACTTCTAGCCTCACAATACAAGTAAGCAGGAAACAATGAGACTTTAGGAAAGCTCCTGCTCAACGGAAGAGAGTCCAACATCCCAGTAGCCCTTCTGTCAAAGTGTTTGAACTCAGCTCTCATTAGAGACTCCAATCCTGATAGTTCTATTAGTGATCCAGCTTCCACCTCCACGCCTCCTCACCCGAGTCTTCTTTGTCCAAAGATTAAGAGCTTAAGACATACCACCCCCCCACCCAACTCTGACAAGTTTGCGCTTTTTTCCAATACACAGGTGGCCTTGGCAGTGAATTAACTTTTCCAAGAACATGGATATGTCTGGAGCCAAAAGTCCCTGATTTCGTGTTTGAAGTAGCCTTTCTTTGTGTCTGTTATCACAAGAGAATTTGTCTCTGTTGAGCCCCCTTGAAATCTGATTTGATGCCATAGTCCCCAGTTCATCTCGTACCTAGAGGCGGTAAGACAAAAATTAAGAATTTCTTGATAAATATGTGTTGAGCTTATATTTGTGTTGAGCCTAAGATCAACATAGTCAGCAGACAATCGTTACCGTAAGAATATGGATTGTTAAATCATTCCTCATCTACTCTGACAGACAGCATGAAGCTTTGCGTGAGCTCCGTGACACTGCCCACTGCACAAGCTTGGCTGTGGGCCAGCTGCCCCTCTGCCACTGCTCTCAGGCAGGCATTCTGTGGTTGGCTCTTGGGGAGGCGGGGCATCCCAAGAGCCATGGAGGGGCTTGGGATCTATAGACTGGCATGGGGGCAGCTGGGTAGCTGGGAGAAAGGATGGGAATGTGGGGGGTACAGGGCTCAACTGTGGGGCTCAACTGTGAGAACCATCTAAACAACACAATGGAGTTCCCTTCCACAAATACGCCCCCCCCCCCCCCTTAAAAAAAACTACCTCCAACTGCTAACTCAAGAGGCTACTCACAAGAGGGCTGAGGAAACAGGTCAAACTATTTAGGCCCAACTTGCTGGGCGCATAATCGCAATGAAAAAAACTGTCTGACAAAAGTGAGACAGAACCGTGGAAGAAAGACAAGAGACCCACTCACGCGATTCAAATAACTTTACTACACAAAAGATGGATGCTGTACTCTACCACACAGAGGAGCATCTGCTCGCCAAGACCAGTAATCCTCAACCAGTCATTATAAAGCCATTTCGGGCAGTCAGTAGAAATTATATATCATCAATGAGAATCTCTTTATACACTGCATTAATTTCATAAGCACCAAGCGTGTGTGCGTGTCTGTGTGTGTGTTGGGGGGATGGGGGTGAGGGTAGCGTTAACCGCATTTATTGTGAAACGTTTTCTTTTAAGAGGCAGAGGTGGGGATGGGGGAGCAACTCGATGCAAGAGGTTTTGTTCGGCACGGGAATGAGTTTTGTCAGCTAAGCCTGTCTCCAGGCTATTGATGGAAATTAGCAGCGGATAAATATTCGCATCCTGTGATTGATGTCACGGCTGGGCTTGTCCCTTTGAAGGGAAATAAAGAATGCAGAGGCGCACAGATTAATGGAAACTGGGGGGGGGGTAGGTGTGTTCACACACTTCTCCCAGGGAAGGGAATTCTTGCAAGAGGTAGTGCTTAAAGCATAGAAATACAGAATCTAGCACATGCAGTGCACACAGTAACAGCAAAAAGGAGTTGTCTCTTCAGAGTTAGAAAAGCTAGACAAACCTATAGCACAAAAGACAGGCCGTGACAGTGTACAGTCATAATCATCATGAGAAAAATGAGATTTACATAAACAGATGAAAACCAACTAAAGTTATTTTAAATAGCCCATTGTAAATGGGGTTGTCGCTACTTACCAACATGTAACTTACTACATATCTATTCAGTTCATCTTAACCGGCCTCAAACCCAACCCTGGTCTAATCCTATCCATAACCTTAATCTTAGGCTAAAACCCTACCCAACCATAACTATAGTCCCAAAACCTAGGACCACTGAAAATTAGCCGAGGGACACTTGAACATGCCCATTTAAATGTCTATATAGTTTTATGTCATTTTGTATGTGTCATGTAGGTATAATGCTGCCCTTCAGTGTAACCAAAAGAAATGCAGTGTATTTACTTGATTCACAGGTGTATATTTACACATAAAAAATATAACACCAACATAATTTTATCTTCAGTTTACTTACTTTGGGCAATAAATGTTTTGCTGTGGTATATTTTATTCCTGTGGAGATGATGTAATTTTTTTCAATGTACTACGGGTGAACAGAGTAAGATGCATATGACCACATCATCAGGCAATAACGCATAAGCCATGAAATTCTCTGTGAGGAGTGCTGTGGCATTACAAGCAAAAGACAAGAAAAGGATGCTCATGTTTTCTCTGTGGCTCTGTGACCAGAAACTGAGAGCCACTCTGCTGGGAGGGCAGTGGGGTTGGTGGGTGATTCCTGCCTGGCTGTGTGCTAATTGCGGCGCCCAGGCTGTGCTTCCTGCAGGCTAGGCGGATGGCGGGTAGCTGGGTGTGGATGTGGGCCCGTGCGGGACAAGGGGATAAAAATAGCAGCGCCAGATTAGGCGAGCATCTGAGCGCCGGACAGGGGATCGGAAAATCCGCCGCCCAGCGCAAGAGCGGCCACTGCCTTCTGTGCAGAATGGAGCAGGGAGCAGACTGGGATCCTCACATCTTCCAGCCCACTCAAAAGCTGCTGGGTGCACGTCACGAGTGCGGCACAGGGACAGCTTTTCCGACGCCGGCCTGCCAGATCACTCCAGCCCTTCCCTCCACCCCCCAGGGAGCATTCACACAACAGGTGCAGGAGTGGTACACCTGTGGGAGCTCCTGATTGCTCCAACCACACACACACACACACACACACACAAACACATGCACCTTCTTTGCAAACTCGACTCATATTTTCCACAGTGCTTGCCATATACTTTGTTACGTCGTGTACGTTTTTTGAGCAGGCTTTAACTGCAGGGTTTTTTTTACAAGGAGAGTAGAAGGAGAATTTGTCAGCGTGCATGTGTGTGTGTGTGAGAGAGAGAGTGAGAAAGAGAGAGAGAGAGAGAGAGGGAGAGAGAGAGAGAGCGAAAGAGAGAGAGAGAGAGAGAGAGAGACAAAGTAAAGTTGGTCTATTTAATAGCCTACAGGCAGTGTGCAATGGATTTGATTATACTGCAACCTCCATCTGCCATACACAAAAAAAGATGGACAAGCAACAATGAGACAAATTCAGGCAGCACTTTTTTTTCTTCTCTCTCACCATAATCTCATTCATAGTAATAAGAATCTCATTTCCCACATTCTAAAGGTCAGCGCACACCTCTGATCAGACTTTAATACAGATCATTCTCAGGGTTTAATTTAATTTCACCAGAGCAGGAAACTCATTCGCAAGGCGTGTGTTCAGCATGCAAAATTCATACAATCAACACTTTAATTGTTTCAGTTCAGAGCTCGGGGAAACACAGACCCCCTTTCGCTCATGCACACAGAGGCACACCACACTCACTCTATACCCAAACACACGGCTAGCTACACACACCTGTGAACCCAACCGCTGCAAATGCATATATGCAGTTTGTGCTGGTGACACAGTCCAGGAGTGCAGACTCAGTTCAAAGTCTAAACTCTATAAACCCAAGCCCCTCTGAAGGCTGAATGAGCGGCACACACAGGCATGCCCACACATGTACACCATGACCAAGTCACGCAACACACACGTACACACGGCTGGCACACGGGGCACTCTCAGAACAGCGGTACCAAGCGACCAGTTGCTAAGGAGACCCATGGGAAAGGGAGGGCTCTTGTTGCCATAGCAACCTGTTCTCTCCCAGCCAACTATCCCTCCCCAAGGGAGTGACGTGGGGGAGTCTGTGCTGGGGGAGTGGGGGTGGTGGGTTTGGGGTAGGGAGACCAGAGGAAAAAGAAAGAAAGAAAGAAAGAATGAAAGAAAGAAA
>JBBPCX010000006.1:14583003-14615121 GCA_037974365.1 Hydrocynus forskahlii
AGGCTGTGTGTGTGTGTGTGTGTTTGTTTGTGTGTGTGTGTGTGTGTGTGTGTGTGTGTGTGTGTGTGTGTGTTTGTGACGTCTCCTGGGCAGGGGCTGCAATGTTTCTGCCTGAGTGGTACTGTCAGTGGGCATCACTCAGCCTGGCCGTGTGGCAGGGCGCGAGGATCATTAGTGCAGATGGAGAGGGAGCAGAGAGACAGAGAGAGAGAGGGAGAGAGGGAGAGGAAGAGAGAGAAAGGAGCAAGCCTGAAGAGGAGGCCAGCTCTTCTTAATATCCGTCTTGAGAGCATTACACACACAGCAGTGCACTTTCCTCTCAGTCACGCAATCATCGCTGTCTCCTCCTTCCATTTTTTCTCCCGTCTCCACCACCTATCTCTCTTGGTCCCCTTATCCTTTCATTTATCGTCATCTCCAGCTGGCGCCAAATCACAGCTTCTTGCATCCGTCTTTTCCTTTCACTTTTTCTCTGATGTTTCCATTTCTTTCTCTCCCTCTCTATCCCTAAATTTACCTCTTTTTCTTCTCCCAGCCATATTCTCTCTTAAATCTCTCCTCTGCTCTCTCATTTTTCACCCTCTGTGGTGCTGTGAAGATACACACTGCCTCGTCGGAGCCACCTTTCTCTCCCTCGCTGCTGTCATTCATTCCTTCCTCATTTTTCTCCAACATCTCTGATCTGCTTCCACCTCCGCAGGCTGGCCGTGGCGCATGAAAGGCCTATGTTAAATACCAAAATCAACATATCTGACATTTACAAAACATAATATCAAACACTGCTTTATACCAGCAAGCTGAAAAGTGAACACGGAGCGGCCCTTAGTTGACCGTTTCACAGTAGTGAAAGCACATTAAGGTATTTACTACAGTCTCAGCCAAAGAAAATAACTGGCTTCTGCAAATGAACTTGATCCATGAGGCTCCAATTGAACCGAACAGGCATATTTATGGTCATTTCTGCAGTGTTTGAGCTTTGCCTCTTTTCACAACCATGGTCTCTAAAAGAGGATCAAAGGAAAACTAAGTGATGCAATATGGCACTCTGCCAGCAGTGCTTTAAAAACAGATTGAGGGCTCAGATGAGGAGTGATCCAAAAAAAAAAAAAAAAAGCACAGCCATATTCCCTTTCAGTCTGATCAGCATCATTTTCCCTAGCAGGTGTAACAGCAACAGGGTGAAAAAAGGGCAAGTATGGGAATCTTCATCCTTCATCCTACTCTCTTTCCGTTGACCATGTCAACTTCCAGTATCTCGCTTGTGCCTTTCCTGGTCTCCTCAAGATCTGAAAAGTTCACTCAAGGCCCAATACACTCACCGACCTCTCAGCCCATGGTGGCCCAATCGTGCACCAGATCCTGCCCACACAACACCAGCCCTGACCTACTTCCTGCCCCCATGCCTCCCCATGCCATACGCCATTATATCTCCTCATCCCGCCAACTGCCTCCCTCTCTCTCTCTCACACACATACACACACACACACACACACACACTGGCATACAGACATATTCACACAAATACAAAAAGCATGCAATTAGATAAATGAGTTCACTATCTGAAGCCTATTTCAAATTTACACCCCTCCCCCATCCACTCCCCCCTAATTCCTCTTTTTGAACTTTTTTTCCCCCCATCTGCACTTGGCCTTTCTCTTTGAATCAGCTGCAAGGCTTGGAGAATGACTTCACTAAGCTGATTGCTGAGGTTAGGGAAACAAATTAACATTGTGCAACTACATGCTGCCCTTTTTGGGTCGTGGTCTCTCTTGCACAATAGAGAGTGTGCATTCCCGAAATACCCTCTCGGTCCCCTAGACCAGCAAGTCTGGACCGAACTGCAAGTCATTCCGGACCCAGTCCACACATCACATTAGGAATGCATTGACGCAATGCAATTAAGCGTATGTTTCAATTAACTATCAGTTTTGCAAAATATAACATATTGTAGATTTTTACGCCGATCCTGGCCTGAGACTAACCGAAGCAACGTTGTCAGTCGGCACACGTGTGACGCAGCACTGGCATGCTTCAATTCTCAGGCTTCTCATCCACATTAGCAAGTCCGCTAAGGCTAACGGGCATTCATGTGCGGTCCTCCGAGCACAATTGAGCGAAATACATGCGTCATTATAAGAGTCACCGGAGAAGGAGGTGTTATGTCCCGTCGCCACTTTATTTGTTGAGGCATAAAAGTAATTAAAAGAATCAAGGTTATTGTTAAATCTTTTCATAAAACTACAATGCATATTACACTTTACTGTCAAAAGTGAGTGTGGATTAGCTTCACAAGCAAACAATTATAGGCAAACAGTGCCATTTCTTTTGGTTGTATATTATAAGCAAATTTGATAAAAGAGATTTGTTTGTCACTTGTTGTTGTTCTGGACCTTTGACCTTATCTAGAAATTAGATTTGGACCTTTAAATATAAAGTTTGAGAACCCTTGCCCTAGACGTAACTGCTTCACCTCAGTCACCCATTTTGAGCTTAATCGAGAAGGTCTTTTTTCAGAAGCTGTTATTGCATTCATCTAATTATTTATTTAGTCCGGAAGCTGAGCAATCTGGATGTCTGGTGGAAAACTGAGCATGTCAGTCAGTAGGTGAGCAATGGGGGGAGATTGCATGAGAGCAACTCCGTAGAAGTGAGAGAATATGTGTGGAGTGGGAGTGCACTAATGGACACACACTTGATTTGAAGTGTAGAGAGTAGCTGAAGAGCAACTGAGTCTTCAATGCTCTCTTTCTTTCCTTCTCACTGTTTTACTCCTTCCTTCACCCACCATCTCTTTCTGCCTCTCTTAATGCATTACATGTCCAAAAGTTTGCAGAAACTTGCTCCTGAATTCAAGGGCATTCATCAAACTTAGTCCCACTTTGCTGCAGTCAAAGCCTTGGAGTAGTAATAAGTGAGAATGAGCTGAAATATTGCTGTGAGGATTTGATTGCATTCAGCCACAAAAGCATAAGTGAGGTCAGGTGTTGATGCTGAACAATTAATTTTGGATCACAAATGTCACACAAACTCATCCCATCACTGTTTAGTCGTGCTCCATCACTTCAGAGAGTACAGTTGCACTGCTGCACAGCCTAGGGTTGGGTGGCTCATGCTGGCAGCTGGCAATGCATAAGCTGGGACTACACCTCGGCTGGCATTGCACAAGGTGATATTTGGCTTGTGTGGGTGTCCTTCCATTGCCATTCTATTAAGTTCATTTAACTGTATACAGTTTAACACCTGTATGAGTAATGATTGTGGGATAGGCAGCTGAATTTAGTAATCAGAAAAGCTATCCAGACACTTTTGAATATAGTGTATCTTTTGTTCTCCTTTTCTCCCCCACCTTCCTCTCTTGCAGCAACATAAAGAGGGGTGGGATCAATATGGCCACCCAGGCCAGCACCACAGTCCCTTGTTGGCAGAGTGGCGATGGAGGCTGAACATCAGCTGAGGCGGCCACCAGCTCTGACCTTTCGTCAGGCTCAGAGAGCCACAAGACAGCAGCAGAGTGCAGCCAGCCTCTCTCAGCCTGCAGCACATACTGCTGCTCACTGTCAAACACTGCCCTGCCTGTGCCACCAACACCCCAGATCAAGACATCAACCGGGGCAAGTCTCTAGGGTAGAGAGACAGAGGGAGAGAGAAAGAAAGAGACAGACAGAGAGAGAGAGACAGACAGACAGAGAAAGAGAGCGAGACAGAGAGTAAGAGTGGTGGGAAGAAAGGGAGAGAGAGAGAGAGAGAGATGAAGACTCCACACCCCTTGTCAGGAGCTGTAAATGTGCCAAACTGAGTGCCGCTGTCCGTAAACGTCACTCAACGAGAGAGGTGTTACCACAGCGAGACGATAGCAACGCTCCGAGGTGCAGGGGTCGAGAAAGCTAGCACACTAAGCAGCACGCAACAATGGAGAGAGAGCAAGACATGAAGAGGGAGAGAGAGAGAGAGAGAGAGAGAGAGAGAGAGAGAGATGAGTCAGGGATTTAGAGATTCTCAGAGTGTACAGACAGAGCAAGGTGAATGCCGAATGAGAGAGGCTGAGCAAGAGAAAGCGAAGGAGAGAGAGAGATGAAAATTTGGAGGCTGAAAAGAAGTGTGAGGGTGAAAAAGGCACAGGAGAATTGCAAGCAGGAGAAAGTGAGGTAGAAGAGGGAGCCGAGAGATGAATAGAGGTAGAGACAGACAGGCTGGGTTCATGCGGGGCTATCTACCGGCGCGGAGTTCAGCGCTCACATGGACGGAATACTAAACACACAGGCTCCAGTTTTGACCTACTTTAATCAAACTGACACACAAATCCACTTAGGACTGTCACATCTCACCCATCCGAGTTACCACCATCTCCCCCAGAACCCCTGCTGTCACCCCGGCCTAATACTGACCTAATGCCTGAGCAACACACTGCTGCCAAATAACGACCCCATTAAAGCCTTAATGAGCCAAACCCTGCAAAACACTGAAACTTAGGTACCGTTACTTCCACAGCATTACATCTTCTTCTCCAATAGCTGCCTCACTTGCACACAGACCCCTGTTACGTTCATGTCATGCCTTTACCCAACACTGACCATGTGCCACATTCACACGCCACAAATCTAGCTACATAACACCCTACAGAATACTGGTATAACCTGGCTTAGGTAACAGCATTTGTGAATATGTGACTTTTTATGTAATTTTACAGAGGCCACCAAAGGTGCTAGTCAATAAAATTGTATATATTTTATGTTGTGTTACAATTACCTTCATTTATCCCAGTTTTCATCTCCTACTCTGATGAGTGACCAATCTCAATGTTCAAGAAATCTCAGTGTTCAACCAATTCATGAGCTGTATCAGCCAGAACAGAGAAAAGATGGTGAATCAAACACGCCCAGGCAAGAACCCTATCTGTGTGACTCTGCAGGATTTTATTCGTATCTAACCATATAATGACACTATAGTTTTGTATTTACATCCAGAATAGGAGAGTAGGTTGCTACCCTAGGATTTTGGAAAACCCAATGAATTGCATTCCCAGACACAAAATATTCCAAAATGCAATATACTACTTCCAAACGTTTCTTGTTCAATTTAGACAGCTTCCTTTCATTCAAGAAAACCATTTGTGTACAAAGTGTGAGTTAGATTGGTATGGATTACCTTCTGCGTGGGGACAATCATTTCAGAAACTGCACCGCTGGTGATGTTTTAGGCACTAGTCAGAACTGCAGCACAACAGGTGAGAAGATTAAATTCTGTAACTGAACCGACATCTTTCTACCTTAGACTGCATTGTAAGCATATCTACCCATCCACTGGATTTAGGAAAATATCAAATCACTGATCAAATGTTCAGGATTTTTTTTATACTATTAAGAAAACCTTGGACCTTGAAATGAAACTATTTCCATTAGTTAGAAACTATTTCTATCAGCTGGCATTTTCAGGTTTTGATAGGACAACGATATGTTTGTGTATATACTGCTAAAAAAATTAAAGGGAACACTTAAACAGTCATGCTGTTGTTTAAGTGTTCCCTTTCATTTTTATATATATATATATATATAGCGCAAGAGAGAACACATATATGTTATTGCTTGAGACACAAGCATTGCAGCAAAATTAGAAAAAATTGGGGAAAAAAATGTATTATCTGCCAGCAATTTTCCTACGCTGAATACTTACCATGGCTACTTTTGGTCTAGCAATGTACTGAACTCTCCAGTCCAAGAGTGAGACAAAGACAAATACGGAGACAGAGACAGTAGAGCACGAGGAGAAGCAGTTCTTACATGAACCCAGCCAACATGTCCTCTCTTGGCCTCTCCTCTACTGTAGAGCCTGACATTGAGATGTCACACTTCATATTCCTCTCCCACTCCTGCACCTGCAGCCCAGGGTCTCAGCACAAGCACTGTTTCTGGGGCAGTTAGGCTGTGTGGCAGCCAGCAAGGACTCTGATAAAGCAGACCCTGGATCAGCACTTCTGCTCTAGGATTTCTTTATGAATACATATGAATGTAGGCCCAGAGCTGCACCTCATGTAACCCTGCGAGAGTCTGTCTAGCCCTCCCAAGCCTGTCAGTGTGCGTCAGTTGGCACGAGAGAATGGAGAGCAGCATGAGATACGGCACTCTCCAAGGCATATATCACCTCAGGCCCCTCACAAGACACATTACTAGCCATCAATCAGCACTCACCAGCAGCCTACGAGCAAAAGCAGTGTCGTTGCCTCAGAATCAATCCACACACATCTCAGCACGCGCACAAACGTGTGCCGTCAAGCTGCTATGATCCGCTTACCCGTTCTAGGATTTCCACATTCTTTCACTGACACACTACGGTTCATGCAAGCATTATCATGGTGATAATTAGCCAGAAATTAATTGGTGACGCGTACAGGGAAACACAATCATTTTCCGCTGTGCGGAATTTGACTTATGGTACAATCCCAACCATTATGACTGAACTTGGAATGCCCTTGGGTTTAGTGGTGGCATTTAGAGGCATCTTGCACAATAAGGCAGAGGACTGCAGTGGAGAAAAAAAAAAAAAAAGATTATGAATTTCCGTGGCATGTAATTGCACAAGCTCACGTGAGTAGTTGGACTGATTAGCGTCTTGTGGGAGCCTGGGAAAGAAGAACGGAGTCATTTCATCATTTCATCTCTGTGGGGAGACAAGTCCAGAAACATGCTGTGATTACTTCAAATACTCAAACTGAAATACCAACCTATGACAGATATGCAGAAATATTTTGCATGTTACATGTTTGAGCCCGAGCTGTAAGACAAGGAGCACATGCTAGAGTGAGCGCTCTAAATGGTGTGAAGGTACTTTCCTATGTGGTATGTGAACTGCATTGCAATACATTTACAAGAACATATCAGGTATTAACACAGAGTGCATATATAGGCTGTTAGCCATTATACATGAGGATAATTGTTGTTGTGTTGTTTCTATATGCCAAAATACTGGATTTGAAATGAATGAGGTTAAATACTGCTGCAGAAAGTCAACTGTATTCATATTAAGCTTTGTTTCTGTGTTTTCAAACAAACATTCAAATACCCTCTGTACTATGTTTTACAGCAATATTTCATAATTAACCAGAAAATTAAGTATGTTCGTTTGTTGTAGATCTTTTGAAGTGAGTGCAAATCTGTGTTTAGCGATGTGTTTTTACAGTGGATTCAGGCTAGTTGCTTGTGAAGTTTAACTTCGATTGCTAACTCAGGGGCCCAAGTTCAGTCCTATTTCAAATGAAATCATTTTGATAGGTAGACATGTATCTCATCCAGGTTTGAAAACTCTGATACTGATTTCTCTGTTTATACCAAATTTCTATAGACCTTTATAATGACCTAAACGTGACCTAAGCCTCTGTCTCTCAGCTCTGCTGTGGCTAAACCAGTGACTATAGATGTGCTTAGCTTCTTCACCTAAATGTAATTCAAACTACAGCCAAACAAATACATTTGAATTTGGATACTTCTCTGTGTTTAAATATTGTTTGCCATCTTATGTTTTAAATAACTTCCCTCAGCTTTTTAAGGAAAAGGGATTCCAGTTATTTAGGGCATTCCCTCAGTTATACACAGTGAACCACATTGGAATTGTAGCTCTCGGCTCTTGACTGGTTCGTGTCCAGGTGTATTAGTGCATCTTTAGTTAAAGTACAAGAGAGGTCACAAAATGTCTAGATTTGAACTATGCCATTTCCATGTGGAGTAATGCTGTATCTTAACATGACCAAAGAAAACAGGCTATTGCCTGAAAAATAAGAATAAATCAGAGACATGAGTTCAAAATCAGTTTAACACCTAAATAACACATATTAACAACCAATGGGTTAGTTACTGAACAGGTACTAGTGAACTACTGATTAGAGCGGTTAATAAGTAACCAAATGGGAACAACACAGACTTACAGATCTCCTACAGAACAGCTTTCTAGCTTTGGAGACTTCATAAAATCTACTAATTTAAAATGGATAAAAAGTGCTCATGAACATTGACTGCCCAAAATCTGGCAATGTATTTTGAAATATTTTGGTTACAGTTATCACAACAGGGAAACTCTTGACTTGTACTTGTTATTTAACCAGTTGTGAAATTTTATCCACAACCAGAGAAAAAGGTCTGAACAAACCACACTATTCCATCACATATCCCAAAAATACCAGTTTATTAGAAATCTTTGTTACAGTTTCTTTTTGTCAGTTACAGTTTTGCTGTGATTAGTAAATAATCAGTAGTTGTTATAAAAACAGCCATGGTTAGAAAGTAGGTTGCTGGGAGATTTAAAAGACTCGATAATTATTGTTTAGACAACAGTCAACTACTGTAATGATTAGCTGACTGCTACCTCTTCAGTAATTAACCAGAAATGATAACAGTAGTGAGTTTACTATGGAAAGGCGTTAGAAAGTATTACTGAAAATAACAATAGAACACTTCTAACCATAGAGACTACTGAACAGATCAGGAGCACCCTCTAGCATGTAGGCTCAGATACGTCCATGAAGAGAAAACAGACCACTTTGATCTCAGAAGTTTTACTTATAGCAAGAAAGCACTAGTAAGAATCGAGAACATGGTTATAGCTAGATTACTGATGACACTTCTAATATAATTATGAGATAAAGCTGAAGGGCGGCACGGTGGCGCAGGGGTTCGACTCCCCAGGTTGGGCGCAGGGTCTTTCTGTGTAGAGTTTGCATGTTCTCCCCGTGACCGCATGGGTTTCCTCCGGGAACTCCGGTTTCCTCCCAATTGAGCACACTAAATTGCCCCTAGGTGTGACTGTGAGCGTGAATGGTTGTCTGTCTCTGTATGTGGCCCTGCGACGTGCTGGTGACTGTCCAGGGTGTACCCCGCCTTCACCCGTAGTAGCTGGGATAGGCTCCAGCCCCCCCAACCCCGAGTGCGGGACAAAGGGGTAGAAAATGGGTGGATGGATGGATAAAGCTGAATCTTTACCAGAGCAAAGTGTGAAGAAAAATCAAATTAATTTGTGAAAGATGGTAGCATAAGCTAACAGCTCTGACCCATTAAGGTATGGATTCCCCAAGACCTCAGAAGGTGTGCTGTGGTATCTGGCACCAAGACAAGTCCTGCAAGTTGCAGGGTGGGGCTTTGAGGGATTAGACCCATTTGTCCAGCACATCCCACAGATGCTCAATAGGACTGTGATCTGAGAAATTCGGAAGCCAAGTCAATACCTTGAACTCTTGACATGTTTCTCAGACCATTCTTGAACAATTTTTGTAGCGTGGCAGGATACATTATTCTGCTGAAAGAGGCTACGGCCATCAGGGAATTGCCAAGAAAGGATATACTTGGTCGGCAACAATTTTTAGGTACGTGGTCTGTATCAAAGCAACATTCACATGAATGTCAGGACCCACGGTTTCCCAGAAGAACTTTGCCCAGAGCATCAAACTGCCTCCGCTGGCTTGTCTTCTTCCTATAGCACATCCTGGTGCCACCTATTTCCCAGGTAAGCAACACACATACATCTAGATATCATGATTAATCACACCAGGCCACCTTCTTCCATTGCTCAGCGGTCCATGTGCCTGTTGTAGGCTCTTTTGGTGGTAGACAGGGATCAGCGTGGGCAGCATCACAGCCTTGTACTCAGTAAGTTACCATGCACTCTGTGTTCTGACACCTTTCTACCATAGCCAACATTATCTTTATCTTAAAGCCATTTATCTCAGCAGGAAGAGCTTTTCTGTAAGCAAAAACACAAGTTAACAATATCTATTAATATACACAATATATTTTTAAAAATAAAGTATGAATTAAATCAAAAATAAGGAAGCACAAAAAAGTATTTTTTGTCTCTAAAAAGTAGCTTATATTTTGTGAGCCAATTAGAACAACATAGGTTTGGAACCAGATTTCTCCTCTATGCCTCCAGCCATTCCATGGATTTGTGAGATTCCATGGGCAGAACACCTGATACAAAATCAATATGTACCGTTACTTACATTTATTCTAATATTAGTGGGGTAAACAGACTGTACAACACTATATATATATATATATGTATGGGTGTGTGAGTGTGCATTAGACAGAGAAAGAGAGAGAGGGTGGGGGAGAGAGAGAGAGAGAGAGAAAGAGGGAGAGAGAGAGAGAGAGAGGGAGAGAGCACAGCGTGACTACAGACTGCCTGAGTGGTGCAGGCTGCCTGCAATTAAGGTGAAATCAGGGAGAAATCTGCACTGCCTTGATAATGAGCCTCGTCTGAATTATTAACGAGAGTTATTCCCCCAGGACCCAGTCTCCCACTGAGCCCATCAACACACACACATACACACACACACACACACACACACACACACACACACACACACAGTGCCTCTGCCTTCCACACACAGGCATGCACACTAGCACCGCCAATGGACTCACGAACACACACACATACACACACGCATACACATATTCAAACACAAAACCCTGAAGATCGGCACAATACAAGTGCACATACTCACACACACAAGCGGACAAAAAGAACCTTCAGGAGCCATCGAATGGAAAGGCATAAACAAATCACAGACCAGTCTTTGGCCAATTTTGAAGACAAAAGCACATATCAACAAAAGAAACAAGCAAAGAATGATTTCTAACCAAATCCATGTTAGCATTTCAGAGACTCTTACATGTAACTGTCAACTTCACATCCAGTGAGTTAGTTAGTCATATATACAGTGTGACCTTGTGTTTAAAAACAATGGAAAGAAACACCGTATAGAGTTGTGTTTACAGACACCTTCTTTGAAAAAAAAAAAAAACATTTTGTGTAGATTCATGCACACATATTTCATAAGAAATGTGGTGACTCACAAAGTTTAAAAGTAGCACCCAGTAGTCTGAAAATATTCTGAGGATTATATAAAGCCTTTATTGAGTCGAGCATAATTTTGTGGACCTTCAGAGGCAGAACAGTCTGTCCTTGGTGCTGGTCCAGTTGAATACATTTCCTGAGCGCCATTATAATGCCTGCCCATAAAGGCTTTTTAGAGGGCCCGCTTTACTGATGGTCAGAAGGTTAAGAGGAGATCTATTCCAAGGACATGGCCGCTTCTTACAAAATCAAGCTCATTCAGGCATTTTGGAATCATGGCGCTCTGATTGATGGTCTGGATTGCTTTGGGCAGATCTCTCCAAACCGCTCCAAACCACCACGGAATTTCCTCCCTGTCCTCTCTGTGACTGCGCATCCCGCTCGAGCGATCCGTGTAAACAAAGCCTGTCTGTGTGTGAGCAGGGGGACAAGGCATGGCTTTGGAAAACAGCGTTAAGTGCTGAGAGGCAAGCTGCACCCGAGGCCTACACTTATGGCTCTGTGGGTCCAGTGCACCTCAAGGGCCTGCTTACAACCATCTGGTTGGCCCGCTCCACCACATTCCTCTATTTGTTGGTCTCTTGGAATTTGCACACAATGGAGCTCTCCCCCTCACACATTATAACACTCCATATATTGCAAAGACAACAATGCCCATACCACCATCAGCACCCTTCCCCACTGTTGGTTTAGACTCTCTGTGCTTTTCTGCTCCTTCTAAACCCCCCACCTCCCCCCCCTTTTCCATGCTGCTAGCATGACTGCTCTGTAGGCTTGGCATGGACATCTACTACTCCTCCCACTATGTGCTCATAAACTCCTGGCACACCAAGTCCCATCCAAGGAGCCAGAAAAAGAGCACCAAAGCTGAGGACACACACCAAAACACCACGACACACCCCCGCCTGGAGCCAATATGTGAGTCAAGCTTCAGAGCGACGGAAGGAAAAAAAAAACAGCAAAACAGTCTGGTCTCTGAGAAAATGAAAGCGAGAGATGACACATATCTAGAACAGACTGTTCTCCCAGAGTTAGGGACGTGCTCAGAGTGGTAGGGTGCAAGTGTGTATATATTATGTGTGTATGAAGGGGGAATCCATAGAACCTGAGATAATGTGTTGGCAAGAAGAGGCGGGAGCATCAGGATACATTCCACAAAGTCTTACACTACTGATCTGTGCTGCAGCACGAGATCCCACACTAGAAGCAGTAGACAAAAACTGCCCTCTCCTGCATTCTGAAGTAATCTGTGCTTTGGAGGTCTCCATTGGACAGACAATCATTTAAGACCAAAAAAGCTATAACTGACACATGGTGACTGTGAAATAAACTTCAGATGAAGTCATTTCAAGGAGATAAGAACAGATTCTAATCACCTCATCAAAACAGTCAAATCAAATTGCAGCTCAAGGATAAGGTTATTCTATCACCATCAAGAACAGAGATGTGTGTCCAAGTACAATTTGAGCACACAGCCCAACTGTGGTTGAGGCAGAGCAGCAATAATCATGGCTCTGCAACATCCTGTGTAATCTGTGGAACATATGTGGCTTTAAAAACGTGGAAGGAGGCAAAGAGAAGCCATTCAGCGTGTGACCATTGGTTTGCACAAGTCCAGTGTTGCTGCCCCTTGAGCAAAGTGCTTAACCTCCAGCGCCCTCCCCAAAGTCCCGGCTGAGCTGGATTATTCCAAAGATGTGAAATGTAAAGCAGTAAAGGTCATGCTGGATATACAGAGCAGTCCAGACGAAAGGCAAGAGAGATAAAACAGCACTCACAGGAGACCCAGCAGGTGATACAATGTATGTACTCACACTCAGTAAAAAAGCTATTTGTGTTTCTCTCTGGCTTGCCTCACGTTCAGCGCTCGCAAGCCCTTGCTAGTAACAATAAAATATGAATCAGACAAGGCCTCAGTTGACTTCCTTTATTTTGTCCTCAAAAGAGCTCTTTCTAGTGCTCAAAAACTCACTCACAAACACACGGTGTAACCACTTCAGAGCGCCAAACGAGCCCATTCACAAGGACTGCGTCTTTTAGCCTTCATCAGAGATTTTTGTAAGTGCTACATCCTGAACACAAGGACATTAGGATGTGGCATACAAAAATGGCAAAAGTGTGATCTGATCAAAGATGAAGAGCAATGCAGCTCTTTATTTAAACTGAGAAGACTGAAATGTTTCCTTTTAACCGTGAACCATAAGGTTGGACGTTTTCTGGGCAGTATTTTATTTAGAATAAGTCTCTTTGTTCCAGGTCTTTGTTCCCTTTCAGCACTTCTGTCTCTCTGACACTGTCTCTCTCTCTTCTTCCCCGTGCCTGACTCGCCGGACTGCGTGCAGTGGCAGGCGGCTGACCCTTTGCCCTGCTGGCCTGTGCTCTTACCTAAAGACACGTTATAAATAACGCTCTCGTCACTTCAGATTAGAGTGTTTGACTGACTGCCTGGCACCCGCTCTGACCTGCCTCACAATCCCCTGGCATCAGAGCACCAGCGGTCACACACTAACGCACTCTATCTCTCGTTCGCTCTCCTGCTCTCTTTCACACATACACACACACACACGGACACACACACACTCGCTCTTCGAGATTCAGATATAACTGAGGAAATTTCAGATGTTAAATGAAGGAATGAAAATGAAAATACTACCCCACACAGCAAAGTGACTCCTAATCTGCCTAAAATAAATAAACGCATAAATAAATAATCTCACAATATGTATCATTATCCAACACTATATTAAATCGTCCAAAAATAAAGACGTCACCATTTAGACACTTTACTTGCCTTTCAACAGTTAACAGGAGCAAGGAATAAACATGTAACGAAATAGAGGACCAGGACAAAAAAATAATTGAATTGAATCACGCGTGTTCTACCCAAAAACACATTAGTTCATAACAATTGTTGCAAGGTTGGACAAGGTTTACAGAAAACGGACAAAAATTTCAGTACATAAAGCTAGTACAACATGTACTAATGTACAGTAGTATTAGAGGGTATAGTCTTCCATGGTAACTTTCAAGAAATTTCAAGAAATTTTGAAACAGCTGAAACCAGTTAACTGGTCTATAAATCAGATCCTGCCAACCTTGACTGCATGGCAAAAATTACACCACATCTATCCTAAACAGTGTGACTTTTCACTTATGAACTTAAGACTAATGAGCACTAGTTTCTCCCAGCATGGTGATGAGGAGAAAATGACAGTGACAGAGAGTCATTACAGTCCCCCTCAAAAACTGCAGGTTTCTTGACAGAGATGTGTTATCATATATTTCATTAGCTGTGATGTATTTTCAGACATGTCCATTATCATAATATGCCTTGTGTCGAAATGTAGACAGGCTTTAAGCCTGTTCAGAAGCTCTCTCAGCGCTGTTCATGTCATAAGGAGCAGATCAGGCTGCACATTTAGCACACATGCTAAAGATACAGGTTACTATGGAATTTCATCCGGAAATATTTATATATTACATTAAAATGATTTGTCCAAAATACCTAACACATGCAGCATTACCAATACGATTCAACAGATTCTCTTTGGGAGCTGGATTTCAAGTGGATACGGTTTTGTGACACTAAATATCTCCTACAGCTGACCTTGTCTACTGTAATATGCAAAATAAGCATCAATCAAGGGCCCCACAACCATCAGGATGCAACCTGGCAGCTTAGGTTTCCAACTGAGGTCCTGCAGTCCACTTGGACCATACAGTTCAGTGTTTTTCTTAGGGAACATAGGAGGAGCTTGATCATCAGGTCATGATATGACTCAGGCACGAGCAAAACACAAAACTGTGCAGAGGAGTAATAATCCTGAGAAAAATTGCTACATGGATAGGTACGGCACCCAAAAATTCATTTCAAAGAAAGGTGAATGAAATATAACAAGAAATAAATGAACACTTTCAGACTGTTCAAATGATTGAATGCAATGTTGTAGCTTATTCTGAGCATCTGAATCGCTAGGCGGCCTTTACAGCATTCAGTTAGAGATATAAAAAAGCAAATTGTAGAACACAGAGCCATCTTTGTAAGTATGCAGATTTTCTTGCGGTTAGTTTCTAATTGTACAGATAATTATAGTAGCTAGCTACTCTACAACGTTTGGACGCGAAGCACCTATTTTTGCTCTAAACTTCTTGTTCCTTATCATCTGATCATGGCAACAATATAATACATCTGATTAAAACCACGGTGTATTCAAAATGGTTTATTAATGTCTCTATATGTCCAATATGGTGGCTATTAGTAAACGAACTCAGTCAAACAGATGGCATCATAAAAGGAAATACAGATTTTTCCAACATAAACTTAATGTAGTGTCAGAGATCCAAAAGACTGTATGCCACAACATTAAAACCACTCACCGGCTGAAGTGAGTAACATTGATTATCTCACTACAACGGCACCTGTCAAGAAGTGGAATGTATCAGGTAGCAAGTAAACAATCAGCTCTAATATCTTGGTGCCAGATACCACAGCACACCTTCAGAGGTTTTGAGGAGTCCATGCCTCGACAGGTCAGAGCTGTTTTTGTGGCACAAGAGGGACCTACACAATATTAGATGGATTTAATACTATGGCTGTTATGTATTATACATAGCGTTCTGACTAAGTTATAAATAAGTATAAATAATATAGGCTTTGAGTTATATATGCTCTCTGAATTACTAGTCCACCTGCCTCTTTTCCCTCTCTCTGTCACTCTCAAACTTACACACACTGAACTATACTGAACTATGCAGTAACCTACATCTATCACACATCTCTCTGCACCCCTGTTATAATTCATAATGCATTGGACCAGGCCATCATTTATAATTATAGTTTATCAGCAGCTTGATCATCAATTTGTTATTGTGGGTTTGGTCAATGCATGTGTTTTAGAGTGTTGATAATAGGCTTTGTCTGCAATTTTTTCCTTAAGTGGTATCCATAGCTTTTGTTACACCACCAAATCTATTTTTTGGTTGTACAGAGAAGAATAGCACAGATGATATGGCTCACTTAATCAGAGAAAAGATAAAAACGGCTGATTCGATGTTTGCATACAAAGGGAGGAAAAGAGAGAGAGAGACAGAGAGAGAGAGAGAGAGAGAGAGAGAGAGAGAGTTCATGTCTTTAATGAAGGGTTATTTGCTTTACTGCTATTCAACAATAAAGTTTTATGCTTGTTATTTATTGTCAGTGTTATTTATTTACTAATGCACTGACCAGTGCTCTGGATTTGTACAGTTCTTAGAGACAAGCAGGTATTAGCTACTTACTACTTACTGCTGCTCTCTAAGACTGCAGGAAAGTCTACTCTGTCTAATAGAATAATCAGAAGCTTAATAGGCTACCTGCTCTCAGAAGAGATTATTGTGCTGCTATTTACAGGCTGCTTTCACAGGTACTTGTAGCATTCTACTTTGAACCTGAATGACTAGAACCTCCTAAACAAACTGCTTGACATAATGACATCCTCTCATCATTTTGTAGCATCATTAATTGTCCTAAGAAGTAAATGTAATAAAATGCAATATCTCTGCTGCCTCTCATACACGGCCATCAATGGAGTCCAGGTTCTAATTTGCTGGTGATTCAGAAAGATAAATGATCACCGATGAGTCACCAATGAGCTATTTACCCAGCAAGCCTTGCTATGGGTAATGTGTCAGTTAAGCCCCCAGATACGTCCTAAGACCTTACCAAACTGAAACCGTGAGAAAGTACAACATTAAATATCTGGACCTTCTTGTGACATGGTCTCTTTAAGGACCGTCAGTTTGCATGACAGTTGGGAGTCTATATGACTGAGTTTAGGGTATGTTTTTGAGACAGCAGGGTGTGTGTTTATATTGTGTCTGCCGGAAATGGGGTCAGAGCTATAACCGAGCATGAGCGTGCTTTTAAAAGCATGCCTAATCACCTTCATTACCTGGGCTAAGGCTGTGTCTGGACAGGCTCTGAAAATAACTGCTGTACTACTAGGAGACTAGGAGTGCTCGTGTCAAACCCCTTAATTTGCCCTTACGTAAGCCTGGGACACTTGCTAAAGATATGGGAGCCATCCTGTGGTTGTGCTGCACAGTATCTTGTCACAGAGCTGGGATAATGGAGCTCAGACACCTGTAGACACACCTCAGCGCAGCTTGCTTACACCAGGTCCAAGTGACTAGGCCTAGGGAATCTAAGGGTCTATTGAGCACTTATGGGCTTGTTTTTATGCTCTACCCTTCTTTCCACAGCCCACAAAGTGGTGAGCCACAGGGCTGTGGTCATGGTGGGGTCTTCAATGTGCATTTGTCTCCCATCAGTGAACATTTTCAGTACAGCCTAATGAACAATACTGACATTGAGTAAAAAAAAAAGACAGTATGTAAGTACAGCCTTGTATCTGTAAGTACAGCCTTGTATCTGTGTCTGTAATAGCTAAATATGCCCACACGTAACCCAGAGCAGTCCCCTGAAAGCAGATCTCTTTATGCTTCCCACTAAACATTCATTGTCAGAAACCCTAAAAGCTAAACAGACAGAACCTCATCAGCATAACTGAGCTGCGAGACAGAGCAAGACCATATGCGAGATTCCAGGCTGACTTAAAGCATAAAGCACAGGAGTGTGTAACAGGCATGTGGGCTACTCAGGTGTTCAGTGGAACGTGGCAAGGTGGGCATCGCCTCACTTCCTTGATCGTTTTTACATTTTGGCTAGTTGTCTTCAGTTTGGAATATCTTATAAAGGAGGCAATGTAAAAAGCAAACAAGAATATGCAACACACTTACAAAAGCACCAAAGACGTGGTCTCATAGTGTAGTTTACTACAAAAGGTGTGACGGGAGAAATAAACATTTCAGATGTGAAATGTGGTACTGACTACAGCATAGGCTGCAGGGTTTTTGGATATTTTAATACAAACACATTATTTAATCTATGGTAGAAGTACCTGTATAACCTCGATCATTGTTTTGTTTTAATCCTGCTACTGGCAACCCGTTAGTTGTACACAGCTTCAAGTATTCCTTGATTCAACACACCTGATCCACCTCATCAACTGATTATGGAGCTCTTTATGAGCTGGATCAGGTGTGTTGAGTCAGGGGATAGTGAAACTGTGCAGTGATGTGGGCCGCCAGGAGCAAGATTAAGAAATGCTCGTCTAGACAACAGGTACTGGTCTGTGTCACTGGTGAAGAATGAAAGGCTTATAAACCAGATCTATGTTTTTTTTTTTTGTTTTGTTTTGTTTTTTTCATCACGTGTTTTTGCAGTAACATTACAGAAGATATAAGCTTCACCTGTGCATCTCACTAGTAATTTTGGAAATGTGCTGCTGCTTTATACAACATTAAACTGTCGAGCCATTTCACATAATAATTCTTACTACTACAAATGACACTGTATACTTATTTCCTAAAGTTATATTTAAGTTTGAAACTAATGAACCAGGCAAAAGCTCCTGGGTTGTTAAAGCATGTGCTTCAGAAGCAAGAAAATGAACAATGATGTTTGCATACAGAGGGAGAATCTATAAAGGATTAAACTATCGGGTATCGAGTTTTGGTCGTGGATTAGGATTCGAATAGAAAAGACTGGTACACTGAGGCAGGACTATTCCAGTCCCAGAGCTGCTCATTTGCTCTAAGGTCATTGACCAGCCTCAAACACGCTGTCAGTCTCCTGTAAGACTTTTTCCCCTCAGTCAGTCTTTACAAACCCACCTCACGTCTTTAGTTTTGGAGGAGAACTCAGTGTGAATACACACGTTTTCCAAACGTCCCTCGGCGTTCTATAATGCGTGAAATGGGAACATAACACTATTATAGCGAGCCTGTTAGTGGACTCTAATGGAGTGCAATGATGGTTATTAAACGCAGCCCCATTCGTCTATAATGGCCAAACGCAAGCTTTAAAAAGCCGTGAAAAAGAGGATGGGAGGAAATGTGCGTTTCATTCCCAGACCTGTTAAGGTGTGCTCAAAAAGCCCCGGTTTTCAAAAGACCCCACTCAAGCATGCGTGCACGTGTGCGTTACCTTCCAGCCGGCTGAGCTGTTGCTGTCTCCTTTATCCTTGAAATAAGGGACGTAGCGGACCATCCAGTCGTAGATCTGAGACAGGGTAAGCCTCTTCTCGGGCGTGCTCTCGATGGCTCGCGTGATGAGGTCCGCGTAAGACATGTTTCCCCACGCGTTGCGCCGGGACGACTTAGCTTTGCGCAGCTGTCCGGCCACGTCCAGCCCGGGCGCGCAGGAGGGCAGCGCCTCGCGGCACGAGGACGCACTGTCCGGCTCAGCCTTGACCATCAGCTCCCCACCCTCGGGGAAGGCGTCCGGACGAGGCAGCGGCCAGGTGCAAGAGCGAGGCCGGCTCTGGGGCTCTAGGTCCGGGTCACCGTCAACCTGATGCGCCTCCAGCTCTTCGTCCTCCATCATCATCATCAGCGCTTCGAGACAGGGGCGTGCTGCGCGGGATCCCGGGAGCTGATGATGGAGGTACTCTCTCTTTCTCTCAGAAGAAGAAGAATGGGGGGGGGAGAAAAAAGCCTTACCTGACCGAGCTGTGTGCGCTTTTAAACAGCAGGAGAACAAACACAGCAGATCATGCTAAACGCAAAAAGCTTGAGGTCTTCACAATCCAGCGTGGAAAAACGATCGCTGCATCCAACGACCTCTCCATTTCTGCTCACATCAAAACGCACGTTAAAGATCTCGGTGGGTCCGAGTGAAGTGTGCTCTGACTTGATCACGTTGGAGCTAAAGCCGGCTGCAGCAACAGATGATACCTCAACCTCAGCCTCAACCGCCCAGCGTGCCATGGACCGCCTGCGCGCGGAGAACTCCCATTTTGCTATGGAAAGTGGTGGGGGGTGTAAAAAAAAAAACTCCTCACGGATGCGTGATATATGTCCACGAAAACGGGCGCGAAATTCCTTTTTCTTCTTCAAAAAAGGACAAAAAAAGCTTCAAGTCTGGAGAGCACGGTGGTGCGCACACACTCACTCGGTCGTGATGATGGATGGAGACGGTTTATCAAGAAAAATCCTCCCTAAACGTGTCCTTCACACCTTTGTATAGTGCATTTGATACATCTCCACCTGCAGCATGCCCGGCTACCTCTCTCTCTCTTTCTCTCTCTCTCTCTCTCTCTCTCTCTCGCTCTCTCTCGCTCTCTGTCTTTCTCTCTCTCCTTTTTCATGCTTCGCTACGCTCGGCCCTCTCGCCGGTTGTAACGTGATGACGCGCGTTGGAGAAATGCAGCTCGCACGTGATTGGTCCGAGGCGAGAGAAGGGATTCACTTCAGCTTGAGCTCAATGAGGGAATGCTGAGGCTCTGATGTGCTGAAGGACCTCAGCTCTTTGGCTTTCAGCAACAAAGGTGCGTTAGACGTACTGAGCGCTGGATGGCAGTCAAGCGTCCAACTGTTTTTCAGTCATACACTTAATGACTGTGGACAAGAAGAGCACTTGGTGTCTCCTCTGCGAGAACCTGAGAGAAGTGTAATTCAAGATACACCTGTCTTTGAGGTTAAGTGTAATTAGTGACCGCGTTCTGACCTCTAAGAACCCCTATAATTTGGGTCTGGACCTTTCTCAGCACAGCAGTGACAGACACGTGGTAGTATTAGTGTACCAGGCTCAGTAACACTTCTGGAGTTTTTATGCACATTAGTGTCATTAGGCTGAAAGCCATTCAGCCAGGAACAGCTCTGTGGTCGGAGACTGGCCACTGATGAAAGGCTAAGAGAATGGCTTTATGCCAGCTAGCAACAGTTGGGCTACAGTCTCTAATTGTACAGCAGCAAGATAAACCTACAAGGTTGAGGCTTCAGATTAGTTCAGTTCAAAAACACACCTTGAGGTCTTGGGGTTAAGTGAAGAGTCCGTAAACTCTGTGCTCAGAGAAACTGATGTTGCAGGTCCCTCCTCTAGCATCATACATTACTCTCTTTTAAAGGAGCCAGAAAGGCATCAGCGGGATGAATTAGAAAAAGCAAAAAAAAATATTTTGACTGATGCAATAGAGAAAAACAGTAAAGAACCTTTTAATGGATGGTCTTTTTTTAAAAGAAGGCGTGTTCGTGTGAATAGCCCCTTTAAAGTCAAAAGAACCTCTACTTAATGTGAAAGTTCTAGGAAGAAACAAGAAAGAAGTATTCAAACTCAAAGAACTATTTGCGCCACTTTTTTAAAGGGTATAAAGACGCTGCATCTCATTAGTGAATTCAGCTATACTGAACATGTGTGTTCAATAGTGCACACACAGTTTGTGTAATCTCCATAGAAAAGCACTATTCATTAAATGGGGCAGTTTGGACCAGCAGTACATGACCCTAAGGTCACCATACCCAGTATGAAATGCAGGCCAAAGCCTCCCAATACTGTCCTGCAGACCTGTAGAGCTGCGTTCTCTGGAGTTCCATCCAAAACTTTTGGGATTAAGTGGAGTAACGTTAGTGAGCCAGAACTAATCATCCAGCACCAGTACGTGACCTCACTAACATTCTGATGGATGAAAGCAATCAAATCACTAACTACAATGGGTAAAATATTCCCAGAAGAGTAGATACTGTTCCTGCAAAGGGGAGATATACTCCCTATGATATATCCCTATTAATACCTTTGATATGAGAATAAAATGTCGGATGACATGGCTACAAACTTTTGGACATACAGTACATCAGGGATTTTCTCGTCTTTCTGCGGGAGCTCTGCTCTTCACAGTGCTCCAAGTCATGTAAGTGGGCTCAATTTGTTTTTAACACCCTGGAAATGCAGTTCACCACCATGATTAAACAGATTAAATGGGCGAGATTAAAGGGGATTAGTTGTCTCTTAGGTCTGAGCTGATATAAGGATTGCCAGTCTAAAATATGATGAATTATTTGTTTGGGATGATGCTTCCCTGTAATGACCCCTCCCTAAAGAGACAAATGACCTTACTTAACATCAGTTATTGCTGGAACCGTGCCTTCCATACAGCATGGCTCATGTGGCGTGTCTTGTGCGTTTTGCACCACGGCGCCTCCTCTGGATGAACTGAAACAATATGGCCAGAACTGCACATCTGTACACACTGAAACAGGTTTCTTCTCAAGGAGCAAACAAACCGTGACATATCATTTTTTCACTCCCTGTTCTTACGTACTCAGAGTGCACTTGACAAGCTCAGCTCACTCGAAGCGTTTAGGAACAGAGGCTGTAATTTCACTCTTGTCAATGACTGCTGGGCAACTCCAGTATACACACTTTACAATCTTTTTTCTCAATGCGGACATTGCTCTTGTCCATGAAATATGTAGAATATATTTGACACACCAGAGCAGACAAATGGAAACCTACAGTTACACCTGTGACATCTAATGTCATTCATTTTTGGCAGGTTTCTGACCACAGGACCGCTACTGAGAAATGATTTGGGTACTCAGCACAGCAGTGACATGTTACTGGACATTATGTTAGTACTAGCGTATGAGGCACAATGACATTGCTGGAATTTTTATGTACATCAGCGTCACTAGGTTGAGAGTGGTTCAGCCAAGAACAGCTCTGTGATCAGAAAGTGACCATTGATGAAAAGTTAGAGAATGGCTATATGCCAATTAGCAACAGTTGGGCTTCAGTCTCTAGTTGTACAGCAGCAAGATATACAAGGTTAATGGTTCCTGCACATGTAAATAATATTTACACTATATGGACAAAAATATTGGGAAGTTCTTCCACACCAAACTCATCCAACTATGTCTTTATGGACCTTGCTTTGTGCACTGGGGCACAGTCATGCTGGAATAGAGAAGGTTCTTCCCAAAACTGTGTCCACAAAGTTGGAAGCAAGGCGTTGACAAGAATGTCTTGAAATGATTGCCCTTCACTGGAAGTAAGGGGCCTTGCCCAAACCATGAATTAAGAGGTGAGTCCCAATACTTTTGCCCAGATAGTGTAGATTGTTGATTATAAAAATGATAGTAAATAAGTTAAACTAAGATAGTAAATATGGAGACTGCATGGTACATTTCTGTGACTCTACAGCAAAAAATGTGCTTTGGGCAAACCAGCCCCTTACATGTTATTCTTCATGTTAAACCATAATATTCCATCTTTTTTTTTTTTTTTACAGATGTTTCACGATTTTTAGACATGATTCCAATTTAAATGATACCTTTCATTGTGATACAATGAAAGATTCCTTCATGGGATGTCTGTTGAGGATAAGGCTGACAAAAAGTACAATGCACTTAGACATTCCGTGAGTGACATAAGTTACCACAATCCAAATCCACAAAACATGTCCATATACAAGCATGAATTCTTTCCCCTGTCTCCACCCAGCACACCCACTATTTGGGCACACGCAGATGTTACACAATACACCCACTGAAACTTCAACATGTGTGGTGCCATTTATTGTAGAATTACAATTGTGTTATTGCAGATGCTAAACATAGTGCACGTACGAGGTGTTCTGATGAGTCATGGGCAACAAACCTGGTCTTTCACAAACAGTCTCCTGGTATTTTCTTACTAAGATTCTGCACGCCACAAATGGCACATCTAATGACATTTCCAACAAAGCAACAGTGAAGTGTTGGTCTTTGAGTGCTGTTCATTATAAAGGCCATTCAGACCATAGCATATGCAGAATAACCACTGGTGAAGGACACTGACAAAGGAAATCAAAGGCCAGAGCTGGAGAGGAAAGTCAACTATGTCCAATAATCCACTGTATGAGTTCTGAATGGAAATGTTCTTTATAAAAAGAAACAAGAGTAAAAGATGACACATAAAATGAAAGTCACACCCCAATCCAAGAGGAGTGGGGTCGAGTAATCATGGGGTAATCTCGGCAGAGGCCATGGCAAACGTGTGTGTGTGTGTGTGAGCATCCAAGCGCTGCTAGGCAGGGTGCTTCACACATTTCATACCAGACATTCCAGAGGCAGGAGGGTTGGCTTTGGGTGCTGATCCCAGAACAGCGTGTCTCACTCAGCAGACCACTACAGCCACTAACTCACCAGTGTGAGGAGGGCAGTTCTAGTTTGTGTTCGGAGAGACAAAAATGGATTGTGGAATTTCATTCATGTCCGATTGCTAAGACTGCTTGCACAAGAACAAGTAAGCTGCATCATCTTTTAAGTAGATTTACCTACTTCATGCATTATCATTGCTGTCATAACTAAACCTTCAATCTCCAACATGGTAACTTTACAGGAGAAGGAAAACATTTTCAACTGGACCATGGAAGATTTTATTTACTCAAGCAAATCGAGACCATTTACTACAACATTTATAAAAACAAACAAAACAAAAACACAACAAGACCTACACAAAAGCCATGATATGAAAAGTCACATAAAGCTCCTGGATCTACCGCGTTTTCAGATCACACCTACCTCGTTTCTACCCTTTATTGTAGGTGTGCCTAATCAGCAGGAAATTCAGTCTACACTTTTATTCCAGTGACTAAACCAGAGACAACAGAAAGATGATCCATATAATGCCTGAACATTCATGAGGTCCATCCCAACTGGTAAAAGGCAGTGACAGAGGTACTGTTTAAGACATCAGGAATGTTCCAGAGAGTAGGCGAGACCGGATTTCACCCCTTCATAGTATTGTCCCAGATTGGCCAGCCCGTATTACTTTCTGCCTCTGGCAAAAGTTATTTTGTCATGCCAAAAATCTTGGCGTTGATTCCTCCCAAAAATGCACAGAATGTTCTGAGATGCAGGACTGTCACAGGCAGGCCTGGGGCCCTCGGTTAGGACTGGGCTAGGAGTTTGAGTGCAGGTAACATTCCTCTTTCACACACAGGAAACACTGACAGAGTTTCAACTAATGTGATCTGACACACACTTCTAATCCCTCTCATAAATGAAACACTAGCTCAGTGATGAAGCCCCTGAAGGACCAGAAGAAAACAGAGTGACAATGCCAGGGCATTACCTTTGGGAGAGCAGTTATAATATATATTTTTTTGATGACATGATGAACAAGCAGCATCAGTAAATATGCTCCATGCAACTACGCTCTCATAGCAGCAGTCAAGTTAGGTCAGAAAGGTTGAAAGAGCACTGGACCATTGATTATATATATGTTTCCTATAGGTTTTAGAATGGTGTTATATAGTATTTCATTATAAATCTTTTTTTTGTGGAAATCCCTTACTCTGACTCTCTCTCCCTCATTTTCCTATATATATATATATATATATATATATATATAAGGTGACTGACCATATGTAAGGCTAATCAAAATGTACATTTCATTTTGCCTTAAAGGTCACTGAGTAATCATTCCATGATAATTTTGACGGAACAATTTATAAACAAAGCACTAAACCACAGGATGCAGGAATCTCATGGTGTTTCAACATATTCTATCTAAAAAAAGCTTCACAAGCACCAAAAAGGGTCATTTTCATTCTTATGATGGGGAGCAATACCAACATCCAATTACTTCATCTGAGGCAAACATGAACACTCAAGCAATTTCTAGCTCCTTTCAAATGACTGTGTATGTCCTAAAACAAAAATTAATGGTAAATTCTCTCATACATTTTAAATAGTGGGATCCCAGTTGGAGCACTGGAAGAGTAATGGCCTCATCTCTAGCTGCCATCTCTGGTGTCAGCTCTCATGAGTTAATAGTGGAGATGAGAGCGGATAGGGAAAAAAAATACATCTGCACTTTTCTGACAGGGAAGAAAGGAGAGCTTTCACAGGTCCATGTATCATTAAGCAATTGAGAAAGCTAATTAGAGCTAGTGGTGGTGGGGGTGAGGGGGTGGAGATCTCGCACCTAATTATTGCCATAGCAACTGCATCTCTCACATGTGAGGTCTGCAAGAGAATGCCACTCTACACTGGAGCAGCCAAACCTCCTCAAAGAGTAAGAGAGCCACCTAGTGCCAAGAGATGAAATCTAAAAATGGCTAGATATTTTGGATATTTGAGTATTTTGATTTTGTCATTTCCATGTTTAGTATTTAGTTCATCTTTAACCCCAACAGAACTCTCCAACACTCTTCCCGACATGTTTTTCGAGGTTAAATTTTTTTAACAAAACATTTTATCATGAAAACCAGAAGAAACACAATTTAATTGGTGCACGGGTTAAATGCAGACTAATAATTTCACATCGTTCACACTGAGTGCTGTGGCGTGTTCAGGCATGACTATAAGAGGCCACTTCGATTTACTTTAACGAAAGGACACAATGTTGCAATTTTGTACTCTCTTTAATTACAAAATATTGTCCAAAAAGTACATTAAACAAAAATACATTTTGCCATTAAGTCCACTGCTATTTCTTTTCCATATAGGTGGCAAATTAACGTTAGCTAAAGGCTAACAGCCAAACTACTCCCTACAATTTCACAGCTCACCCCTTTTCTCTGAAACACTGAAAATGAAACAAGCAAATCAACAACAGAAAATGACAAACGTTTAAACACAGACAAAAAGTCAAGTTGAGGTTATTGGTTTAGCTCTAATTCTGACCAGATCACTGTAAGTAGGGATGCATTCATGAGTAAAACTGGAATATTTTCATTTTAAAATGAACTACAAAACAAAGAGCACTTAACCTGTGGTTAAATGGGAGGCATAAGTTGTGTTTTTTTGAGAGCGATTACTCACATACTCATTCGTAAACATCAACGAGTATTCGAAGCCTGTGAAGCGTTATTTGTGCCAGCCCTAAAAATGACACAGTGCTAATGAAGAAAACTGTGCCAACATGAAGGCTTCCAGTTTAAAACAACTGACTAGACAGAAAGCACGTGTTTAAGAACTGCAACACTACCCAGTGAAGCAATGCGAAAGTAAGAATAATTTATTCAGAAAATGAGCAAATTAAAAAAAATCCCCTGCAATATAAACGCTCCACTATTACAGCATGACATTTTTCATGATCTCATTTGTTCTTTCCAAACAATTCTAAACCTTCAGTTTGGAAAAAGGGATCACAGTTACTGTCACTCGGTCAGTCTGTTTAGGTATGATCCATTAGCAAACTGCAACACAGTTGCAAACTCTCATTAGATTGGGTTTGGGTGAATCCAGTCAGGATGGCTACTAGCATCTACATGAGCCTTTTTGGATCGATCTTCTCCAGGTGTACCAGGGGCTTGAGCTGCTCTGCAAAGCTGCGCATGTCTTCAGACACAGTGTCCTGACCCGCTGGCGCCAGCACACTAAGTTCCACTAGGTAGGACAGAGACAGAGGTTCAGTATTGTCAGTGTTGCCCGGCACAAGCACCCGAGACAGTTTGCTCACAACCACTTTGAGGGCACCTTTGCGGAAGATGTGCCCTTTGGCCACAAACTCGTGGTCCATTCGAAAGCCCATCTCGTTGAGGAAGTCTGGCAGGCTGTGAGATGCTGCTACATCCACACAGTTCCGAACCAGAGCATGACGACTCTTATCGCCCACCTCTGGCTGGCCAAGATAACGCAGGTGCCAGGGAGCAGTAGGGTGGGCAAGAGAACGCCTGGCTCGGAGGATGAAGGGGTTTCCCTGCTGACCTTTGAGAAGGTAGACAAGTTCATGGTCAGCAAAGCTCTCTGGTTCCATGTTGTCACACAGGCCTCTCAAACGATGAAGGAGACTCTCCAAGGACTGGTCCAGTACACTGCCTGCAGCAAGAAGGGAAGAGCATTGTTGGATGGAGTATTTGCTGCAAGATTAGTTAATACAATGTTTTTATACATTAGTACAGTAGGTACATTATGGAGGAGAGAAAAAAAAATATTAACTTACCTTGCAGCAAATACTCCATCATATTTATCGTGCCCCCTGTGACGGGCAAGACGGTGACTGGTGGAGCTTCCATGGCTTATGAGAAAAAAAAGGAGAAATAAAAATTCGATAGTGTCAAACAGGAGTAAAGGACTTTCTGAATGCACGTTCATATTTGTTTCTTGGGGACTTGTGAAAATCATACAGATTGTATCTACTTGGAACAACATGCAGCACAACTGTTTCTGTGTGCGTGTGTCTCTGTGTTTCTATGTATGTGTGTAGGTGTGAGTGTGTGTGTCTGTGTATGAGTGAGTGAGTGTGTGTGTGTGTGTGTGTGTCTGTCTGTCTGTGTCTGTGTGTGTGCGTGTGTGTGCGTGTGTGTGTGGATAGCAAGGCCGCACAGGCATCGACACCAACAAAAGAAGCTGCAACACAAGTGAGCGGCTGTCTGGTAAAAAATTCCAAACTTACCAAACAGACACCACATAAAAGTGTCCTGAATAAAGGGGAAAGTGTGTAAAAGTCTAATACTTAAGTTTCACTCACCGAGTCTCAGCAGTGTCTAACCCACCGTATGCTAGCCTCGTAGCTCCTTCATTCTACAGGAGCTGCAACTGCGCATGCTCACACAGCGTCCGGGTTGCCAGGTCCACAGAAAATCATCACCAAAAACGTAAGTAAAACAAAGTAAAGTAGCCCTTATAGTCACATGTGAACACACCACAGAACACAGTGCAAACAATGTGAAATTCTTACTCTATATTTAACCTATTCACCAAGTGAAGCAGTGGACAATAACTGCAGCAGCCAGGGAGCAATGTGTAGGGCCGGGACCTTGTTCACGGGCGCCTCAGAAGTCCTGGGATTCGGACCCAACTCCCTAACCACCAGGATGCAGCTTTTACTACACATGCTCTGGTTCTATTAGAAAAAATATAGTTCAGTAAATCAATATAAAAAATAAAGATTTAAAATATAGTTGACATTCGAACTTTTAACACTTTTTATGAGGAAGTGAATATACCCACTTCAGTTACAGTTTTACTCCTTCACAATTGCCTCATGACTTATTCTGGTTAATTTTGTCAACTCACACTGATGCTAAAGAATGCTCACTATAACGAAGTTTTTCCGCAGATTTGTAAAATAGTTTTACTCCGTAGGGCTAGGACTAGGGACCTCTCTCTCTTTCTCTTTTGAAAGAAGTGGAAGGTAAAAGTTCTTCATACTCTACATTTACCCCACCAGTGAGCTGGGAGCAGTGGGCAGGCGTCAGCGCCAGTGGCCGGGGACCAGCTCAAGTTCTCTTTGCCAGTGCTTCAGGGAAGACATTGACAGGAATACTAATTCTAGCATGTTTGTCTTTGTGATGGGAGGAAACTAGGGCCACCAGAGGAAACCCATGCAGACACAGGGAGGACAAGCTACCTCTACGCAGAAAGCACCCGGCCACCGCGCTTCTTTTACTTTTAATTGAGAAATCATTTTACCAGAGAAGCAATTAGGATACTACCCACCACTGTCAATACAAAAATACCAGAATGGAGAGAGAAAAGGCCTCTGAACATACAGTATTTCCTAATAATAATACAAATAACTTCTATTTAGCACATTGTAGCACAAAAGCAATAATCAAAATGATATATTTGTAAAAAGCCAAATGATGAAAAATGAATAAAATCGGAGCTGAAGAACTTTAAACTGAGCTGTTTGAGATTTGACCAACATCCTCTGGTTGCATGTCCATACAACAGCTTTATTTCTGGAAAACACTAAGCTAAAGAATCAAACATAAAGGTAGTATAGCACTAAATACACAATAAAAGTAAATTCATTATGTCCTATGGGTATTTTTTTATAGCAGGTGAAAAGATGTTAAAGCTAAACACGTCAGTGTTTTAACCATTTGTTATATTTAAAATGCACAAAAAATGATAAAAAGCCTTTCAGAAGTAAATAATTTAACTAAGCTTTGAATAAGCTTTAAATACGTTTTCAATGACTCATGCTAGCCATCACTTAAGGTATGTTCTCATATCTCACACCACAATACCAAAGTAGGTTAAAATGGTGCTTTAATTTTAAGCATTCTTTGTCAAACACAGATACAAAACACCTCTAACAAATGACTGACCTAGCAGTCATTACATATTAGCTTATCAAACCTATCACCTGACTAATATGACCATAAACAGAAGTGTGGGTTTGGATACTAAGTACAGACCATGTTTCCAGTTAGACACAAAAACGACAGAGGATTGTGTGTTAGTTTAACTGCGCTGTGCTTGGCAGAAGTTTCCCTTCCATGCCCCCCATGTGACTATTGCACAGTTAAACACAGTGAGGGTCAAAAACCACAAGTTGAAAAGTGGCTGCATTATCTCGTGCTTATATCACACCTTGGCATACAAACAGTAAGTGATGCTGTGGGGAAATTACTCAAATCATTTAAACAAACAATATAGAAGATTAAAATGACTAAGAAGATTTTACTTCCATTTTCAACATTGCTGTTGCCAGTCGAAGGGAAATTGTCTGCAGAATCTTCTCACATTGCACAGAGCCTTTTTGAAGTGCACTGCTGAGTGCACAGCGTGGAATGTGTGAACAATATCATTGTAACACAACCCACTGTGTGCAATGTCATCAAAGGCGTTAAACAGAATATTACTCCTTATAAAATTTTGACACATTCATATGACATAATCAAAAAACGACAACAGGATCATATCAAAGATTTTGGGTTCGCAATAAATCTTCTGAATGTTCACCTGGTGCACAAGAGACAAATAACATTCATAAGAACAAGCTAAACATGACACTATTCTTCCTACATTTTAATTTGGCTATACACACACTCAGCGGCAGGTGTGATGATACTCTGCTGTCGATATCTGCTGACTTCCAGCACAGAATAAATCACTGAAGTGTCTGTTTCATCCTGTAAAGAAAAACTATGTCAGTGCTGAAATGGAAGAAGCAGTGTAGTTTGATGATTATGCCCATAAAAAACATAGGAAAATGATCATTTCTGTTAATTACCTCTATCGTCCTGGTTGCTGATGGACAGCCGCTCCTTCTGTCTGTATGATAATCAAAATAGACAGTTTGTTTACACCTTTACAAAATTAGGTGAATAACACTGTTTTGTTACAGTGGCAGCTGTGAAGGGGTGGGATTAATGAATCAACAAGTGAACAGTCAGTTCTTGAAGCTGCTTTGATACAGAAAGGTAAAATGACCAATCTGAGCCACTTTGACAAGAGCCACATTGTGATGGCTAAATGACTAGGTCAGGTTCCCCAAACAGCAGGTCCGATGAGGAGTCATTAATATGCAGTGGTTAGTACCTACCAAATGTAGACCAAAGTAGGACAACCAGTGAACCTGCAACAGGACTGTGAGCGTCCAAGGTTCACTGAAGAAATGGCACTAGGATGCAATATGAGAAGCTCTGGGCAACGTCCCGACATTCTCGTTTTTGAGATAGATGACCTAACTGAACGTTGTTGCAGACTTTTTGGCCACAGTATAGGCTCCCATAATGGCAGTGACAAAGAGTTCAAGGTGTTGACATGGCCTCAAAAATTCTCAGATGTTAGTATAATTGAGCATCTGTGGGATGTACTCAGTGAACTAATCTTGTCCCTGCAGGGCCCACTTTGAACATTTCAGGACTTAAAGAATCTGCTGCTAACATCTCAGTACCAGATATCACAGCACACCTTCAGAGGTTTGTGCCTCAACAAGTCAGATTTGGTTTGGCAGCATGAAGAAGACCAACACAATGTTAGGAAGTTGGTTTTAATGTTATGGCTGATCAGTGTATGTATATATATATATATATATATAGACACACACATACACAAACACACACACAAACACACACACACTTTTATCTCCCACCTGCATTCACTCTCTGCCGTAAAATCCATAAAATTATGACAAGAGCTATAATGACCAGGAAAGCCGCTGTACATGCGCTTATTAATGTAGCTGCTTGTGATGCGCTGCCGTCCTCAGAAATGTTTGCAGTGGCATCTGAAATTCAGAACATTGTTTTACAGACCAGGCGGTTATAATCTCATCCAGATTATCACAGACCTTTTAGGGCACTAGTCGCTTCAGGTTTTTTTAAATTACATTTAAGTGCTCTTCAAACTAAAGGACTAAAGTCAAGTAGTATATGACTAAATATTTTCAAGATTACTCACTCGTAGCTTCTTCCTCAAGACTAAATCTGTCCACACTGCTGTTTTGAAAGCTGCAGATTACTGAACTTTTTGGCCTCTTTAGTGTTCCAGTAATTGAGATATTCCAGTTTTCTGTCACCACAACAGCTGGGGGTCCCTCTGCATCATTTTCCATATCACAGTAAAGGGTGCAGTTCCACGGAGAATCAGACATCTGCTCATCTGCAACTGAGAGTGTGATAATAATTACAAACTGCACTTCCACATATGCAATTCACATTTGCAATGTGTAGTTTAAACTACATAATACTTCATATACATTTACATATATATATAGTAGAATAATTTTACATA
>JBBPCX010000006.1:14620707-14640953 GCA_037974365.1 Hydrocynus forskahlii
GTATGCAGATATAGGATATACATTATGCTGCTAATACGTTATACAATACACATTTTACAGTATATACTGTATGCAATACTATACATACATTTTATATATACATTATATTATAATACAGTTATATTACAGTTAGGGCACACAGTTTGCAGTGAGGTAGTTATATAAGTAAACTCAAACAATTTTACCAAAGGCACTTAAGGGACTGATTAAGTGCATTTGTGGCTCATAGGAAGAAACTGTACCTGAACCTCAAGATGAAAAGCTCTACAGTGTTTGGATGAAGTTCAAACAGACTGTGGCATAGCTGTGTGGGCTCCTTACAGATGCTGGTGGCTTTCTGGAGGCAGTGTGTGCTGTAAATGTCCTCCAGAGCTGGTGGCTGTACCCCAACGATCCTCTGCACTCTTGATATGACCAGCTGTAGGCGGCTGTGTAGTTAAGATACCACACACACATGAAGTAAGTTAAATTCTTTCTGTTAGGGAGGCCAGCTATTTAAGCAGTCTTAGAAAAAACGACCATTGCTGTGGCTTTTTACCACAGTGCTGTGGTGTTAGCTGTCCAGGAGAGGTGCTCAGAGACATGTATCCACAGGAACCTGAAGCTTGATACACACTGTCCTCATTGATGAAGACTGGAGCATAGTCCTCATCATGTGACCTTCGAAAATGTTGTGCAACATTCAGAAAGCAGTATGTGCTCAAACACTGAAACAAGTGCAGATACCCAGGCTAAAGAACTGCAGACTGAATTGTGTGACCTCACAAAAAAAGAAATAAAAATGGGCAGTTCAGTTTTCATGGGTGGGTTAATGAACAATGAGTTCATACTACTTCAATATAAAAAATAGGAAATTCAGGAACGTTTGGTTGACCATAAAATGGGCCCTTTAAGAGGAACTCATGCAGCAATCCAAGCACTCTCAAGGACTTCACAGAGATTTTCTTTTTTAAAACCTACTTTTGGTTTTCAGCAGCGGCTGAGACACTGGGCCTACTAAGCAGACAAAAGACAGTCTGGTGCATACAAAACAAAAGTATTCAAAGAAGAAAAAACGAGAACTGTAATATCAACTTTCCAGCCCACGCTTACAAAAAGGTCACCCACTTTTGCATGTGAAGTGTGCATCATTTTTCTCACAAGATCATGTCCTTTCACATGTGAGTTTGTGCATTTTTCACATGTAACTGAACAGTAACATATGAAGTGTGTCTTTTTTCTGTGTTTTTGTGTTATCTGTGAAGCCATTTAGTTGAGTTGGTTTAGGACATGAAGGTGTTGTTGTTATCCTACGTGCTTGGTGAATAGGTGGTCTTCAGTCACTGTTTGAAAACAGTGAGGGTTTTGATTTGATCATTTTGATGGTCAGTGGAAGTTTGTTCCATCACTTGATGCATGTCTTTGTTTTTTGAGAAGGGGTGGGCTTTTAGGGGGCCAGCTCTGCCCTGTTGGTCTGATCAATGCTGAGGTAAGAAGGATGGGCCATTTTTTTGCCTTACAGAGAAGTAATGACCCCAGCACACTAAGAGGAGAAAGAACAGAACACAAATTGTCATGTTTAGCTTTTGAGTCAATGAGCTTGAATTACACTATATGGACAAATGTATTGGGACACACCTATTTATCAGGGTTTCAGCTAGGCCCCTTACTTCCAGTGAAGGGCAGTCTTAATACCAAGACATTTTGGACAATACCATTCTTTCAAACCAGTGCACAAAGCGAGTTCCATAAAGACATGGTTGGATGAGTTCGTGTGGAAGAACTCGACTGGCTGCACAGAGCCCTGACCTCAACCCCATCCAGCACCTTTGGGATGAACTGGAACGAAGATTGCAAGCCAGGCCTTGTCGCCCAACATCAGTGCCTGACCTAATAAAAGCTCTACAGAATGAATTCCCATAGAAACTCTCCAAAATCTCGTGGAAAGCCTTCCAGAAAAGAGTGGAAGCTGTTATAGCTGCAAAGTCTCTGTTGTAATGGACAGGCGTCCCAATACTTTTGTCAATATAGTGTATTTACCTTAGCAGTTGTTTTGGACCGCCGAGAGCCCTTCCCTCGTTCCCATGATGACGTCCCCCCCCTCCCTTCATCGCACTTCACGGCTCTCTCTCGCTTTCTTTCGCTCCCAATCAGTCAGTGGCAACGACTCGGGGGTGCGGACATGGAGGGTTTGGAGTATTTCAGGGATATAACGAAGATATACCTCGAACCGTTTCGGTTCTATCATTTGTTTGGGTTCGTGTGCGTCATCTACATCGCGTTCGCACTTTCTAAAGTAGTGCAGAAGAGAAAGAGAACGATGCGTGCATTTGAGCAGTTTCCAGGACCACCTGGCCACTGGCTGACCGGGAACGTCAACGACGTAAGTTTCAGACCACTTGGCTTGACACCAGAGATTCGTGTAAGAGGGTCGAAGAGATTATTTCCTCCTGACGAGCGTTAATAAGATGTGAAAATCTTTCTTCTGCGTGAGGAATAAACCGAAACAGGTGTTATAGTCATGAGCACAAAGCAGCTCCAGATCTGGACAATTAAAACAAAAGTTAGTGTGGAACCCAAATAGAGGGGAACAATTTAATTGTATAGAACCTTTACGCGATGTGGAGGCTTTCTAAAAAAAAGTTTTTTACTCACACTTCTCATAGAAAGGTTCCACCCATAGAAAGGTTATTTACATTTACAAAACTCGTTGAAGAACCACCCACTGAAAGGTTCTTTTAGTGGTTCCTCTGCTGCATTGCTACGAAGAACCCTTTTCTGCACAAGTGTTACCAGTCTCAGTAGCAGCTACATTTTAGTTTATTACGTTATTGCCAGCATTTCAATGCCTAGGCCGTAATAAAAGCACATTGTTTTACGACAGATTGAATACATGACTTGGAATTCCTGAAAGGGTGTGATGCATCCTTAAGAATGCACTAGGGTTGTATGGAGCTCTTGGTCCACACACTAGTAAACTATGGTCCTTGTTTGCACTGAAAATACCATTGCTGTCAAAACAAGTGTGCGTGAGATGTATTACATCAGATGTTTTGTATTACAGTTTCTGCAGGATGGAAACGATTTGCAGAAGATAACCAAATGGGGAGAAACGTATCCGTATGCCTTCCCATTGTGGTTTGGCCCGACCATTTCAATTTTAAACATTCATCATCCAGCTTATGTGAAGACTATTCTGGCCTCAACAGGTGCAGATCTGTTTGACTATCTGCGGAATTGTTGTTTTAATTAAGACTTGATGAACTGAATGTTTATGCCGATCCTTTGTTATGCTTTCTTGTTTCCTAGAGCCAAAGGATGACTTTGCATATGCATTTCTCACCTCTTGGATAGGTAACATCACATAAGAAGCAAATGCATTGCTGCTGAATCCATCATCATAAAGATAACGTTCCAAATCATTGACCCATTAATGAAGGGTCACTCCAGCCATTGGAGGGCATCCACAGTTTGGTCTTTTCTGCTTAAGACACCTGGTCCAGCAATTCTGTTAACTGCCAGGTTTGTGCAGGGAAAGCATGAAACTGTGTTGGACATCGGCCCTCCAAGACTGGGAGTGAATTCTCCTGTTATAAAAGATCAGAAAAAAAAAATGTTATCCTTCCTTAATACGATTGTTTGCTTCCTTGTTTCTGCAGGAGAGGGTTTACTTGTGTCTGGAGGACAGAGATGGTTTCGCCACAGAAGACTCCTCACTCCTGGCTTTCATTATGATATCCTAAAGCCTTATGTGAAACTAATGGCAGATTCAGCAAACGTTATGCTGGTAAGGTAATGGCCCACTCAAATTTGGAACTGTCAGTTAATTTGCAACATGAAAGCCAGACTTTTTTTTTTTTAATTATGCAACATCAGCTCGTATTATAATAATGCACCTCTCTCTCACTCTCTCTCTCTCTCTCTCTCAAAGGACAAGTGGGAAACCTTTTCAAAAACAGGGGAGTCTTTTGAACTTTTTCAGCACGTTAGCCTGATGACACTGGACAGCATAATGAAGTGTGCCTTTAGCTGCCACAGCAACTGTCAAACAGAAAGGTGGGATAAAAGGGGGAAAAAAAGAAAAACTTTACTTTTAATACATGAAAGTCATGTCAGCAATTTCTCTGTTCTCATTTCAGTGGAACCAACACATATATAAAGGCAGTGTATGAGCTGTGTGACCTGGTGAACATCCGGTTCCGAGTTTTCCCATATCACAGCGATATCATCTTTCACCTCAGTCCACATGGCTACAGATACAGGAGGGCGCGCAAAATTGCACACAACCATACAGGTATGTCTAAATGCATTTGATCCCAGGTAGACAGTTTCATATGCCTGATGCCCAGATTTCCACATATACAGTGCACTCCATAATGATTAATGTGAAAATGTACTTATATGTGAGAAACCAAAATGATAAATCGTGTAAAATGTGTTATTCAAGACATGATCATATTGTTTTGCCAATAATCGTTAAATACACCATAGTTAGGTATTCCTAAAATTAACATAGCTAGGAGAGATATAGCAAACGTTTGCTTGCTATAGACGAGCAGGACTTTATTTTCATGTAACCATCAAGCCAACGTAAGTATCTGAATTTTTCTATTATAGAGGAAGTCATAAGAAAAAGGAAAGAAACTTTAGCTAAGGAGAAGGAGCAGGACATTTCTCAGAGGAAGAGGAATTTAGACTTTCTGGACATCCTTCTCTGTGCTCGAGTATGTTACACTCATCACCTTCTTTTTTCTCACTCATCACCCATGTGGAGTCTTTGTGCCATTTCAAAATTGTGCTAATGTCTATAATTGGTTAGCTTGAAAGAATAGGCAACATGCACACATGCAGTGTTATTAATAAAGGTAATGTCAAAAGTTTCATGTGAGGTCAAGACTGAGTGTGGGAAATGTTATACTTTCCATAGTTTTCCATAGTTTAAATATTTCAAGCGATAAGTGTTGGACAATAGAAGTGACTTACCAGATCATTTATCTCACTTCTACACACGCACACACGCGCACACACACACACACACACACACACACACACACACACACACACACACTTTAAGAACTGATGGTATCATGATATATTGAGAAATGTTGTATTTAAAGTTGTATGTATTATGATGTAATTTTTGACGGCCATGACAAATATTGTCATAATGGCTAGCTCTGTTTTAGCATGTGATGACACACATGATGACCATAGCACGATTTAACCTAGAGCCTTTCTGATCTGCAGGATGAGCAGCAGCAGGGCTTGTCAGATGAAGACATTCGAGCAGAGGTGGACACTTTTATGTTTGAGGGACACGACACTACAGCTAGTGGCCTTTCCTGGATCATGTACACTTTGGCCTGCAACCCTGAGCACCAGAAAAAGTGCAGAGACGAGATCCAGCAAGTCCTAGAGGGAAAGGACAGCATAGAGTGGTACAATTACAGTTTGTCTAATATTGTTGTTTTATTAAATATACATTTATACAGACAATATTCTAAGTAAAAGCTTATTATAATTCATTTTATCCATCATTTGGTTCAGTTAGTGCAACAATTTTTTGCACAATCCTCCAGCTCTTTCTGGCTTTTACAACATGACACAGGTGTGCTGAGGATACCTGCTAAGCTAGACTCAAATCAACATCTGCTTTTAACCAAGTTAGTACCAACTAAGTTGCACACATTAGCAGACCGTCAAATGAATACGCTGCTTGATGCCTGAGATATTGTTTTACAATGGTTTTTCATAAAACATATATTTTTAAAATACAGTCATGGCAGAAATACAGTCATACAGGCTGTTTATTAAGTCAAAATGCCAGCCTGTTTGTTTTTACTACTGTTTAATCTTTATAAAAAGTACATATAACTAGTAATAACACATTGTATAAAATAAAATGGCTATATTTGAGCTGCAGACATTGGGACCTCTGATTTCTGTCATCACCACTGCTATGATTTTTGGGGGTTTTGGGGTCTTTCTCTATAATGCAAAATTTCACATCAAACCCACACCAAAATCTTAATGATAGTAATATTATTAATAATAATTTAATCGTTTGAATAATATCACATTTATGCATTTTACAAAATGCTTATTTTTCCTCAAGTTTTGACTTCTCAGGCAACAACACTAACCACGGCATCGCCCATTTTATTTGCTCTGCGTGTGTAAAAAGGCCTAAGGTTTACATTTACATTTATGGGACTGCAGTGAAGCGTAGAAAAATTGCTGTTACCCGGTAAGAGCAATTTTTGCCTATTTTCCTGCTTGTATACCTTTTTGAGCCTTTATCGCTGTGTCTGTGTTTCAGGGAGGACCTCAATAAGATACCATACACCACAATGTGCATTAAGGAGTCTTTGCGTCTGTATCCTCCAGTACCAGGAATGGCAAGGAAGTTAACCAAACCAATGACGTTTTTTGATGGAAGAACAGTACCTGAGGGTAAGGCCTCTTCATTCAAAGTCCCTCTGAATGGCCTACTAGGACTAAATGAATTCTAAAGCCTAGACAACTTTCAAGCATTGTCAGGCCATTTACTACTTCAGACCAAGAACTGTCAGTTGTAAACATGTACATACATGCAGCATATATGTACAAGCATATGCATAAAAGGAGAATTATGTTTATTTCATCACTGGATAGGTATATAGTTGGATAAACCAGAATATTTAAATTACTGAGAGGTGAAGTGAATAATATTGATTACTATGGCACCTTCAAGGGGTGGGATGTATTCAGCAGCAAGTGAACAGTCAGTTTTTGGGCAAGTATAAGAATCTGACTGACTTTGAAAAGGTGGCATGTCCTATGGGGTGTTCCTGGTATGCAGTGGTTGTTACCTACCATGGTCCAAGGAAAGAAAACCAGCAAAACAGCAACAGGGAGTCCAAAGATCATTCATGAGCATGTTGGGGACTGAAGGCCAGCCTGTCTCGTGTAATCTCACACAAGAGCTGCTGTTGCACAAACTACTGAGAAGTAGATAGAAAGGTGTCAGAACACACAGTGCACTACAGCGAACCGTGTATGAAACAGCGTAGCTGCAGACTGATCAGAGCGCTCATGCTGACCCTTGTAACTTTAATACAGATGACCTCAAGTTTGAATTTGATAGTGACTTTATCTAAGCAATAAGGCATCAAAGGGTTATTGTGTGCTTGCATATGACCTTCATCTCTGAGGAAATCTGTTGAAACATTAACCAACCTGTTTGTTTTTCTGTCACTTTTTACATGCAGTATGAGAAACCCATTAAGGATATTATCCTCAGGAAGATACACGCTTCATGAGAAGGCTGGTGAATTTTTTTAATTTTTTTTTTTCCATAGGTTCTTATGTTGGCACCAGTGTTTATGGAATCCACCGGAATGCCTCAGTTTGGGAGAATCCACATGTATGAAAGTATTCCTTGTTTATTATAATTCCTTGTTTATTATATGTGTGTATGTATGGCCTATATATACGCCCATAGAAAAAAATAAGGGATCACTTTTCCCCTTTTTTCTGTTCACTGTTTGTACAAATTGCAGTAGTGTGTGTGTGTGTGTGTGTGTGTGTGTGTGCGTGTAAAAGGCACAGGTTGCTATTGCAGTGTGAGCTGGGAAAAAAATAAGAACTGCCTCCATATGTGTTGTGAGTGCAGTAGTGTTTGTAGAGCAGCTATTCTATGAGCTGTACCCCAGCAGCTTCACTCCTGATTCAGTTTCTGATGGGATGAAACAGAGCTCACACATGCACACACTGTGCTCTTAACATCACTAGTTTAATTGTTGCAATTGTAAAATAATGGAAGAGTGTTATGTAGTTTAACATCTCCAATGTGTAATAAATGATTTAAATGTATTATATATTTATTTAATTAAAAAAAAAATTGAATCAGGTGTGATTAACAGTGTATAAAACAATAGTGGCATGCACATTTTACACAGACACACTCCCACAAATTAAAAAAGCAACAACCAGAAATAAAAATCTCTTATTTTTTTCCATGGATTTATGTATATACAAACTTCTACATTTATATTACATGTTTGTATTTTTGTAATATTTGTGTAGTGCACTTTTGAAATTTTATTCTATTGGTTTTACTGCTTCTACTTTCTTCTTTTGTTCTGACCACTTTGCTGCTGTAACAATGCAAATTCCCCCACTGTGGGACTAATAAAGGGTTATCTCATCTCTTAGAACAGTCGGTTTGTGCTTTTCACGTGATAAGTCTAGTAGGTCTAGAATTTAAAAGGTTTACACTTTATCATTCAGTACTAAATAGTGCTATTCTCTTTCCGCAGGAGTTTGACCCATTAAGATTTCTGCCAGAGAACACAGCCAAGAGATCTCCTCATGCTTTTGTTCCATTCTCTGCAGGACCAAGGTTTGTATTTACATAAGGAAAGTGCAAAACAGGCACGTGTAGCAGGGCAGGTACAATTTAACTTAACCCTGGGTCAGAAAAAGCACTACTCATTTATTTGAATGGAGTTTGGCGCTTTTGTGCCCAGGGCCTCATTCTGTGACCTCATTTCGTTCAGCACAGTATAGCTGGTGATGCAGCAGGTTTTTGAAAATACTGCAACCTTTTATGCGACAACACACAATTCGATTGCGCAACTGTCTGAACTGGAATAACCCTAAGAGTCTTTATCCAGGAGCTGGTTGCTTGATGTCAGTGTGTCAAAAGTTACATCTAGAACAATGACTTCACATGAAACAGCAAGTAAATCTTTGACTCCAGTAACTGTTACTAGGGCATTCGTAACTGCAAAACAAAGCCTTTATCGCAGTTGATTATATAATATTCAGTCCTCTTGAATTTACATTTCTAATTGACGTTACCACTTTCCTTTAACGTAGGAACTGCATCGGGCAAAACTTCGCTATGAACGAAATGAAAGTGGTGGTGGTGCTGACACTGAAGAAGTACACTCTCATCAAGGACCCAGATCACACCCCAAAGATGCTCCCTCGGTTAGTGCTCAGATCTATCAATGGAATATACATCAAGATCAGCTCAGTGGAGAATGAGGCTTAGAAAGATAGTATCCAAGTAATTGTCCTGCAGCCCCATCAAAAATAGCCAAAACAAGGTTCTAAAATTAGCTCTAAAATACTAACGAGAAGCTTGAAATACGGGCTTCGCTTCCATTCAGCCGTTTTTGTCTTTAAACTGTTAAATGTTACGATGCATACATTTTATTAAGAGGTGTTAAGAAGTGTGTTAACTTGTGCTAACTTGTAAAATGTGAAATAATGTGTTCATCAATCACTGCAAATGTAGTGTATATCAGTAATGTTTTTGTTGTTACATTTTCTGGTCCCACTCTGAAAACAGTGGTTCCACGAAGGGTTCTTTGAGTGATGCTGTAGAACAGGGGTGTCAAACTCCGGTCCTGGGGGGCCGTGGTCCAGCACGTTTTGGTGATTTCCCTGCTCAGAAACACCTGGTTCACCTCGCCAGTTAATTCTGATGCCCCTGCTATAAAAGCATCATGCTAGTGTGGAGAACCTTTTAAAGGTTATGTAGAACCTTCAGATGTCGTAAAGGTTCTTTAACAGTTTGTGTTCTTTACATCACATGGAAATTCTTTCAACTTCAATAAGGTTCTTCACGGTCACACCATGTCTATAAAATAAACCCCATTACTTCCTGGCTCATTTACTTTTCAGAGTGCGCTGATGGTAGAATACTTAAAAGCATAAATACTGTATCTAACAGAAACACGATCATTTGGAAAGAGATCTGACAGTTTATATTGGAATTTTTTGATAAACACTTTGTTAGATTACAGTGTAAATAAACTATGACCTTTTGTGGATAAAATGTTTTGTCACTGTACTTTTTCCTCCAGAAAACACATTTACCTGCTCTTTTGAATTTTTTAGGTTAAAATTTGCAGAACTTCAAAATATTGGTTAATTCCCCAACCCTTATACATGGAGCATAAACTAAATGAGTCTAACAGAGTCAATCATTAACGGAACTTGAAACGACTTCAACAGCTCTGTGCCAGAACCCACCTCCCAGTTAGTATGACACTTTCAAGTGTCCGCGTGTCTGGAGGTCAGTGTTGTGGCACAGAGGAGTATATATACTGTTACTGTGGCACAGAGCACCATACAGCTGTTTTATACATGGCTGTAAAACTACTCAACTCAAGACAAATAACATGTGACTCAAAATAAAAAGCACTCAAAATAAAACTTACTTTGAGTTTTATTATCAGTGTATTTCATGATACAAAACCAAAAGAAAAAAAAACACCTGGACACAACAAAATGTTTGTCTTAAAGTTTGTATAAAAAAGTTCTTTTTTTTTTTTAAACATGGTTACTGGGGGGATTTGTACTTTGAAGTATTTAAAATTCATAATGTATGAAAGCCAATAGATCTACTGCCATCTAGTGAATGAGGTGAAGCATCGCAAATGTCGAACAATCACTACAGATTTCATTCTCTTCACCATAACCGTATTCTTTCCGAAATATGCATTTGTGATGAGCTTGCATAAAATCACTGTCCTGACCAGATTTTTGGTATGGTGGCAACTACTAGCTCCTAGCATTCACTGGTGGGAATTTAGGCATATTTTGTCAAATAGCTTCTACTGGAATGTCTCGTAACCCACTGTTTTTAAAAAAAAAAAAAAAAAAAAAAAGGAACAAAACCCCAACACATCCGTAACGTTCACTAAGAGTTCCGAATTTAATTTTCGATGCCAGCTAAAGGAGTAAAGAAGGAGCAGGCTTTTTGCCAGGCCAAGCCTCTTTAGCATACTTCTTCTTACGAGGCTCGCTGAGGCCCTCGGGCGCATATGGGCCTGCTACAGGAGTGGGATTGAGAGTAATGGGGGGCAGAGGAGGCTCTGGAGCCAAGTCCACCTCTGGGGCAGGGTTAGGTAATGGAAGTCCTCCCAGAATGGTTGCTCCACTAGGGGCTCCTGTGGGATGAGACTCGTGGCTTGTGGGTGGGAGGTCTCCATACAGCCCTCCTTTCAAAGGGAAACTGTGCGCATATCGTGTGCCAGAGTCCTCGATCCCCAAAATGCTACCACTCTCAACTTTCTTCTTCTGAAACAAAGAAAAAAAAAATACGATGAGTTTCTCACAATCAGTACAAAACTGAACAGACTGCAACAAGCAAAACAGTACAGACAAAACAACTACCTTCATAGGAACCACCGCAGTTTGGACCATGTTCCTGAAGCGCCCAACAGAGGGGTCGACATCCTCTGTAAGGGTCAAATACACACACAGTGTTTTTTTTTTTTTTTAAAACACAAGATCAAACGTAGCCTACTCTTAAGTGTAAAATTTAGAAGAATAATGTGTATATTTGTGGAGCAATTATGCTTGCCTGGATTGATAATCTCTTCATCTTCATTAAAGCTCACTCTGGAACTTTTCCTTTTTCTCTTGGGTCTGGGAATATCCAGATTGCCTTCCTCTATGGTTAGAACAGAGATGCGTTTGTTGTGTGCAGTGTTGAACTCGGTCAGGTTCTTGAACGATCCAGAGGGGTACAGAAAACACACATCGACAAAACACAACAGTGGTACTTTAGTTGGAATTCCATTAGTGATGCAGCAAGCTATCAGAAAACAGATAAACTGAAATATGTTAAAAATAGGAAGAACACCTCCAGTTCAGTCTCCTCTTCAGGAAGACCCAGCAGCCCCTTTAGTTCCTCATCATCTCCAGCTTTGTCTCCTGTCCCCACATTAGTCTGGCTCTGAGGTTTTTCACGAATGGTGTAGACACGTGTTGAGGCACCAAAAGACATAGTGGAGTCAATAGGAACCTGCTGAGGCTTGTGGGGCTCAAGGCGAATGTGCCCAAGGAAGGTGCCATGTGCTATTGGGAGTGTACAAAAAGATTTGTAATACTGCTTTCAGTCACACTGGTGGTATGGGATGACATGCCATGCTTCAATTTATTATTTGCCAACACAGCTTGGAGTGACTTACTGCTGTTGAGGTCAATGAGAAAAAGCCTCTTTAAGTGTTTGTGGTAGACGAGGGCAGCATGGACTCGAGAACATGACTGATGATCAATGGTGAAATCACAGAGGTCCGGATTCCTCCCAAACAAGTAATACTTCTTTTCATCAATAATCAGTTTCTGCATAAACACAACATTTCACTAGACACCATTTTTGCATTGCTTGCAACTATAAATAAATATCTAGAGATATAGTTTGTTTAAGGACACTGAAATGTATTAAAAGTAACTGCACACAACAGGACAATTTCTTTAAACTAACCTTTACATATAGTAAGTTAGGAGCCCTTTCATCCAGAGCGGCGTATAAAGCACGTGAAGCCAAAGCAATACAAAGTACCTGGATATATTGTAATAATCTAATATCATTGGCTTCCGAGACATTTCTGACAGGACACAAATTAATTAATATATACACTTGTACTTGCACACATAATGTGCCCCTGAGTCATAACATCTGAGAGAATCACTTTGCACTCAGTGCTTAAATCTCAGGGCTCGTTTCTGTAGCACCATTTTGGACCCAACAGCCACTGACATGCACCAGTACAAAAAAAACAACTGGGCATCAGACAGTCAGGTTAGTATCTAGTGCATCTCTGTTTTAGCCCCTGAGAAAATGCAATGATGCACAGACACCTCACAGCAAACACAGTAATCACAATGCTAGTGACCCACCTCAATGAGTTTGTCTCCTTTTACCACGTCCAAATGTAGTCCTTGTGGAGGCTTTCCTGCCCTGAAAACAACAAACGCACAGTAAACTACAACACAAGCCTGTAAACTAGTACCACTGTACTGTTGATGGGGACACCGCTCAACCAGTGGATATCTCATCCTGCTGCTGATAAAGGTTGATCGTTATTTATAAATACACGTTAATGTGACAGATGATGGCCTGTACTAGGCAGCTGGTGACCTTGTTGTTAGGATGTTGCCCCTGCGATAAGAAGGTTGTGGGTTCAAAACCCAGTACTACTAGTGGCACCACTGAAGCCCCGTTGTGCAAGGTACCATCCCCACACACTACTTCCCTGGTGTTCCCCATTGCTTCACTTGGTGATTGCGTTAAATGCAGAGAAAAAAAAATTCACATTGTTCACACTATGTGCTGTGTTGTGGCGTGACTATAAGGGGGCACTTTACTTCAGATTCCCAAGAGTCGTTCGGGGGGCCTTCAAATGTTTAGGATTTTCTAACAGGTACACTAGACCTATATCCAATTCGGTTTCCAGTGGAGGTTATTCTAGTATTCAGAAGCTGCAAAAATGCTGTTGGAGGTAGATGAACTATACAGGCACAGAATGGATGATAAGACAAATGTTCAACATGCATGGCCAGGTATTATGGTTAAATGAATGATGCTGCAGCAATGACTTTCCACCACTCTAAGCACTGTTTCCATATAGTGTATCAGCTGTGTAATCTGATACACTATATGTAAAAAAGTATTGGGATGCCTGACCATTACACCAGCAGGGACATTACAGTATAATTCATAGACTTTAATATGGATTTGGTCCTCCCTTTGCAGCTACAACAGTTTCCGTTCTTCTTGGAAGGCTTTCCACAAGATTTTGGAGAGTTTCTGTGGGAATTTGTTCCCATTCATTCTATAGAGCATTTATGAGGTCAGGCACTGATGTTGGACGAGGAGGCCTTGCTCGCAATCTCCGTTCCAGTTTATCCCAAAGGTTTTGGATGTGGTTGAGATCAGGGCTCTGTACGGGGCAAGTCAAGTTCTTCCTCACCGAACTCATGAATGAACCTGGGGAATGAAACTGGCGTTGTCCAAAATGCCTTGGTATAGCTGTAGCACTAAGCCCTTCACTGAAGTAAGGGGGCCATTCTAAAATGAAAAGGTGTGTCCCAATACTTTTGTCCATAAAGTACACTTTACATCCAAAATGTACATGTAAAACGTTTTACTTTATTCATACAGAGAGTGATCATGATGGTTTATGAATCAGAAAGCTCAATCAGCTACATTATCTATGCAGTGGCCTCTATGGGCTCCTGCAACCTGCAGAGTCAAATGACTACATTTAACTGAGCAAACTGACTCACCTTTTTATCTACAGGGGGAAATAAAAGAATTTTGGGCCTGAAAGGTATTTATTGGACGTGGGAACTGAAACTAAAACTTAACCTTTCTGAACGAGTAACATTTTAATGCTCCTTCACTAGCTGCCAATTTAGCCTGCTACCGCGCTAACGTGCTAAATGTCGACAAAACTCTCAACAGATCAAAACATTGTGGAGTGAGTACATGCAAATAGAGCAAAAAGGTTCCTTACCAAGATGGACAGTCAAAATTTGGAATATTTGCAGGTGTAGGTTTAGCCATCGTGCTAAAGCTCCATTCTTCTTTTATTAAACTACAAAAACACTGGAGAAACTCGCCCCCCTCTTCCTGCAGCTCACACAGAGATCACACAGAGCCCCCTACAGCACCGGCTGAGATTAACACACACAGATAAATTAGGGCTGGCGCATTGCTGTGATGTATTGGGACTGTTTTTCCTCCATTTCTAATTTTTACTAATCACCATTTAGGGGTCTCCATCTCCTGCCTCTCTTCTCCATACATTCCAGCGCACAAATCACTCCTGTCACTCATTCCACCCACCTGAACTCTTCTTCATCTCTCTTTCTCACTTCCCGTTACCCTGGGCTGCTGACCCCAAACATCTGAACTCTTTTTCCTCCACAGGCCCTGAAAACCTGGCTTCATGGGCTCCTTCGAGTATTGGATTTTTTTTTTTTTAATCTGGTAACAAGTTAAAAGTGATCCATAGCTGGATCATCCAGCAGAACAGTGATCCAAAGCATGCACTAAAATCCAGCCAAAATGGTTCTTAAATATATATTAATATATCTTATGATTATGTGCAATTGTTTATTTTGTGCAATAGTCTTCTCACGTGCAGTTTCATTCTTCAGGTCATTACTTAAGATATGTGCCTTATGTCACTACTTGTGCAATAGTATTGTCATGTGCAGTCTCACTAGTTATGTCACTATCACATGCAGTAACAGACTGGGCACAGGGAACAACTCTAAACCACTATTAGTGTTAATTACGAAATGCTTCAGCAGATATTTAATGTATGTATCTATAGTATTTATATCCACGTCCTTTACTGACTGTAACATTTTGTTTGCATAGCATAATGTGCTTAGTACTAAGTATTGCTTGAGTGTTTCTGGAGAGTTGTTTTGACTTTTATTTTTGACATACTATATTTTATGATGTTTTTTTCTGTAAATGTGTGTCTGTGCATTTATAGCATAAGCAGTTTCCTCTGGGGTCAGTTAAGTCTTCTGATTCTGATTCAGTGACCACATGGCCATTTCAGTCTCCTGAACTACAGGGTGAGCTGAAGAGGAGAGTCCAAAAGAGAGAACCATGAAGGACCTGAAGAGATTCTACTCGCTCAGTATATTTTTTATAAGGAGTTATAAAAAAAGACCAGAGATGTCGACTGTTTCACTTGTTTTCCTGTCCACATTCCTTTTGATTGATCTGGAAGTCTAGTGGAGACACATACTTGTCAGCTCTACCAATAGGGGAGAGTGGGGTGTTTTGTTCCAGGGGGTATGTTGTGCCAGCCCGTTTCTAGGGAAACATAGAAGAAATTGGTAATGTGAGCACACATTTTTGAAGAGTCACCAATTTTACCCATCCTGCAAAAAAGAGAGCCTCGTTGCATGTGAGATAAGCACATTTACGTTTAAAAAAAACTGTCTTTTGCCTTTCAAAGCAAAATTTCTATGATCAAGGTTTTGTTGTGTCTGAAAAATTATAGACACATCTGAAAACATTTCACACGTTTTAGGGCTTTGGTAACCTACACTCTGAGTCCATACAGCTGGCATGATGTTAGCTCAAAACTGCTGGATGATGCATTTTTTCCAAAATGGTGGGGTTGAGGTGATATGTGCCAAAGGGCCTGGGTTAAATAGTGCCAGTGGCACAACTCACCTGCACTTATGAATATTTTAAACATATTATTTTATTGTAATTGTACATTGTATTCTTACATTTTATCACTAAAACTATGGACATTCGTAATTCTAGACCAAAAATAGAAATAGACCATCATGCCACAGAGTTGTAAAAAGAAGACAGGCAAGGCTTCCACTCCTCCAGAGGACATGGACATAGCAGTGAAGGAAGTGGAGAAGTAGAAATCCATTCGTCAGGTGGCGAGGCAGATGAACATATGCAGGATGACATTAAAACAATACATGGAGAAGAAAAAGATAGAGGCCAGGATATAAAATAACTGGACTTGCCAATCAAGTTCACAGAGAAGCAAAATTGGCTACTTATTTAGAGCATATAGCTTCAACTTGTGTAAATCTGAATGTAAACTGCAATGGCTCAATAAAGGACAAATTAAGAGATATGCTAATAATGCTAAGAAACTTTTAATCTTTTCTAGGACGTGATTTGCAGCCTTTAAAGCACGCCACCATTTGTCACGCCACACTCCTGAAGCAACCTCTCTTGGTAGAGAGGTTTAATAGGCACAACATGGGGGAGTTTTTGGCCTATAATGTCATAAAATAACTTTAAATAAACCTTAAATGAGCGATTTTGTATTGAATGTGTCTAGCTTTCAAATAGAATTAGTTTCTGAGATGTAAATATACTGTTTTACGTCAATAATCAATGGCACAATTTACCCCCAATGTATTCTCTCCAACGGCACAACTTACCCACGAGTACCACGAGACCACTTTTTTCAGAAAGCTATGTTTCTTAAGTACTATATTTTAGATCCAAAGTGATTGTTCCCAGGGATGCACCGCATCCTGAAATATATGTACATATTTTAGTTGGAAGCATTACTGTCAGGGCCTCGCTTTAAAGGCACTTTAAGTAAAAACTGGCACAACTCAGCTCACTCGCCCCTATATTAAGTGAGGCTACAAGCTACAGATCAGGTGAAACGAGGGCAGCCAGATAGGAAAGGATTTCCAACACTGGAGGGTCATGTGGCCTTCAAGTGTGTGTCATATGATCCCACTTCCCAGTTTGGAAATTGTACTTACGAGCTGTCACACATTCAAGTGCTTGACTGGGAAATTTGCTGGAATGAGGAAGTAAGGAAGTAAAAAAGTCTTTAAAAAATGTATGACCTCTTGAAAACCTCTTATTAAAAAAAGAAAGGAAGAACAAACCGTTCTTGAGAGAGAAAGACAGACTGAGGAGGAGCAAATGTGCATCCAGTACAGCATACCATTAAGATTAAATAAGAACAATTAATGCAGTGTACTAATATAGTTTATTATTCTGTAATAATTTGTATTATTTTATTTGTTTTTTTAATTGCTTAACTTTCCAAATGATAAAACACAGCAGTCGAAGCCAAAAGCATTGCCCTGCTCTGACAACATATAACACCTAGTAAAAAAAAGAATCAGTTGTTGTCATTCTGCCTTATTTATGATGCTTGTGCGTCCCTCAGACATGCTATTCTGCAAAACCAGTTAGGACCAAACCAGACCTTGGGTCGGAATGGATGAACATCCTGAAAGTGGATGAAAAACAATCCAAAGTCATGTCAGACTCACAAGAGCCCAGTTCCACACATTCTGTGACAATCTGAGACTCTTCAAAGACAACTGGCATGAAGGTCCTGACAGAATCCCTCCAGTCAAAAAGACTTGTTTTTATAGTACATGGCAAATCAAAATTTATTTAGAAAAATTGCTTTGACAGATTTGATGTTTCCCAAAGTTCAGCATACACTGCCATACTGGAAGTGCTGAAACTAATCTGCTCCCTGACCCAGTCCTTCACTGTCTGGCCTACAGAGCACCACAAGAGGGCCACGTCAGCTATCTTTAGTTGCCTATGTCATATTGAGGGTATCATTGGTGTTATTGATGGCTGACACAAAGGACACAAAGGCCAACAAGCAGAGGGGGCAAATACCAACAAAAAATCATTTTATTCAGTCATTCTCCAAGCATCTGTGGATGATTTTAGGAGGTTCTTGCATGTAACTGCAAGGCCATCAGGCAGAGTACACAATGTACGATTGTTAAGAGCTTCTGCGTTTTTTGACAACTAGCAGAAATCAACGAGAGGTGTTACCTTCTAGGAGATACTGCTTACATCTCCAACCACTTTCCTTTAATTGGTGACACCTGAAGGCTGAAGTGCGGGTTTTTGTAGCTGTCTGCACCATGCAAAACATGTGTCCTGATATCTTGGAGCATCTCTTATGAGCATCCTCATGGATGTCTGAGGTTCCAAGAAGAGACTGACTAAAAAACAAGAACTAAGCTGTCTATCTGTCCTTCTCTTTCACACACATTTGTTTCTCACACAACATCATGTTTTTGCACATTTGGTGGCTCTTTAAAGTTTTCATGTCCTTTCATGTCATTATGTTGTTTTGTTTTTATTTGGTCATATGTGAATAAACGGTATACATTGTAAAATTGATAAACCAAAATATACATTGTGAAACAAACAAATAAATAAGTGAACATTGTGAAACTTCAGAATTAAGGGTCCCTGCTTGCATTCAGACATACCATAGCAATAACACACCATTAAGCTCAGGCCAGTAACAGATCTTTAAAATAAAATAAAATGTATTCTGGGATCATTTTGTCCGTTCTCAGGTCTCGAATAAAATCTTTGAGATCTTCACAGTTTTGTTTTGCATTTGCAGTTTGTATATAACCTACTGGTTATTCACAACAATTAACAAAATATTGTTTGACTAGAAAAAATATGCTGGAAAAAAGTCTTAAGCCATAAACAGAAATCAGCTTTAAAAGACAACATTCTCAAAATAGGTTTCTAACATCCCAATGGGAACAAGGGAATTTAAGTGTTTGCTCACCACGAAGACTAAAGTTTCTCTAGAAAAGTTCAATAGGTCAGAAGTTACAATAATCATGACATTATATCACATAATTTTCACATAATACTAAAAACAACATAAATAACATTCTGATTAGTATTGTCATATTCTTCTTATAGTTATTATTATTATTATTGTTGTTGTTGTTGTTGTTATTATTATAAGCCGAAAATGACTTGATATAATTTCATAATTACTGTAACTTCAGACCTATTGAGCTCACCTCATTCAGTCTCTGTTGGCGGTGTGAGTGTTTTCTGAAACAGAGGTTTGGGTGTTTAAACATGCATCCGGCACAAATGATTGTGGTGACAGTAAAGGTGGTCAAATGCCTTTTACAATACACTACAAGAGCTTTCTGAACTTTCTGGTCACATGACAGGAAATTATAGGGTTTTTTTGTTCAGCCTTGGCTAAAAGAGTCACAGGGAGCCTCTGTGTGTGTGAGTGTGACTGACAGAATGTGTGTGCAGAGTTAATATGAACTCACTTCAGTAGGAAGTTCGCTGGTTTCTTTTCTTATCCAGAAGTGAAACGGGGCGAGGCAGCTCTGACTTTCGGCAGCATTAGAGTGCAGTTGGACCTGGGCTGAGGCATGGATGAAGGCGGGGATGTGCTGGACCTACGGGTGTTCATCAGCAGCCTGGACCAGTCAACTCTACCTCGGATCCTGCAGGTCTGCTCTGGAGTTTATTTTCAAGGTAGGCAAACCCCAAACAAACTCACCACTGAGTTTCAGTGCCTGTAACAGATCAGTTCCAAGTGATTCCTCACCTTATCATCAGATGTTAATGAATACCTTGCTGGCAGATCTGGGCAGAATAGAATAAACCCCTGCATGAAAAAAAAACCTTAAAGTAAAGATACAATAGTACCAGTACTAAAAACTACCAAAGCAGAACTGCAGTTCAGAGATGGTGTCAGAAAGCAATACAGAATCCTTCAGCCCTGATAAAGGACTTTGTAATGAAATGTTAATGAAATAAGTGTAGGTTCGTTTTCACATACACACCCTGAAGTGTATTATCACTTGAAAATACCCAGAAAAAATGCAGATCCTTTATTAATAAAGTAGCGACTAAGTTTCTTTCCACCTCTGGTAGTCCGACTGAGATTAAGATTAAGAAAGGTTAAGAAAGAACGTTTATTTGTCCCGAGGGAAATTCTTTAGTCATTAGCAAGCTCAGTGCAATAAGATCAGTGCAATAAGACGAATAAAAGATAATAGACAATACAAAAAAGTAGACAATAAATAATATTGCAACATAATTGCAAGAACATTATTGCAAAATCACTGACATTGCTGTGTGTAAGGTTTAATGCGCTGTACCAGCAGACCAGTAGTGCAAAATGGTTTATGAAAGTGACTTA
>JBBPCX010000006.1:14641053-14663887 GCA_037974365.1 Hydrocynus forskahlii
CTGACATTGCTGTGTGTAAGGTTTAATGCGCTGTACCAGCAGACCAGTAGTGCAAAATGGTTTATGAAAGTGACTTAGTGTTCATGCAATAAGAATACAAATAAATGCAATAAAATAGCAGCAATAGCAGAGGAGATTAATATTCAGTAACGTTCTGTTAATTCACAGGTTAGACAAGGTTGAGTTATACTGCACATTTCGATACTGAACGGGAACGACAAAAAAAACATACAAGGGGTGGAAGTAACTTAGTGCATGAAACACTTGTGTGTGAACATGATGACCATGAAGTTGCAGGTTCAAACCCACATTTTCTACCACTTTGTCCTTGAGTAAGACACTGAGCACTCAGTTGTTCCAGGGGGACTGTCCCTGTAACTTTACTTTACTTTATATAGCAGGAAAAGGGCTAGGCTCCAATCAAGCGCACCAGGCCACAGTCTATGAAAAGTTGATATTGACTCCTTTTGTTTGTTTTTTCCCCCCAAAATTCACCATGGCATCATCTTGTGAGTTTTTATATGTAAATATAATTTTACATAGGTTAGTCACTTTCAACTTCAGAGTGTTTTAGTTAATAAACTGGCTGTTGGTTAAGTTTACTACTCTTCTTATATTCTGAGGCCTTTATAGTAAGTGAAGCATGCTCCTTCACTGCAAAATAAACACGTGCTTTGTCAACATTATACTATCTAGTCTGCCATGCCTTTTCTCAATATTGCACACACTGCAGAAGAAATGCCATTTGAATAAAAAAAAATATGTGAAATGAACAAAATGATTCGGAGTCTCTACTCCTTTAAGTACATGATACAAAAGCCACTAAAGTACAACCGTAATTCATCTTATCATTTTGAGAGATTTTATTCTGAAATAAAGCTCTAATGCTCCACAGATATGACCAGAAGGTAATACAGAAGCTATCAGCACCAGTAAAGGACTTAGTAATGAAATGTTAATGAAATAAAACAATTGGTTCATTTTCACAAACACACCCTGTAGTGTGAAGAAGTGTATTATAGCTTGAAAATACCCAGAATAATGCAAAACCATAAAAAGTAATTAAGTTTTTACCCACCTCTGGTAGTTAAGACTGAGATTAGGGTTAGAAATGGGCTCTGCAGGATCATGAGCGTGTAGGAAAAGGGCTTAGCGTCAATCAAACGCACCAGGCCATGGTCTATGAAAAGTGGAGACTGACTACTTCTGTTTTCTCCCAAAATTAACCATGGCATCATCTTGTGATTTATTATATTTAAATTTAAATTGACAGAGGTCAGTCATACATGGAGGTACATGATTAAACTTCAGAAAGTGTTTCAACTAACAAATCTGGCTGTTGGTTAAATTTACTACTGTTCTCATATTCTGTGGCCTTGATACTCACTTCACAACTGAGTAGAGAGTAACTGAAGGGTGCTGACTCCTTCACTGCAAAATAAGCACGTTCTTTGTCAACATTATACTATCTATTCTGCATTGCCTTTTCCTGATATTGCACACACTGCAATAGAAAAAAACATCTGAATAAAAATATTATGTGAAATAAACAAAACGATTCAGTGCCTCTGTTTCTTTAAGACAGCACCGCTGCTGTGCCCTGTTACCTTTAAAATAAGGCAAGATGAGCAAGTAACTGGTGACTAATTATGTTAGGAAGTATCTGATGCATCAGATATAGGAAAGTTAGAAAGGTCTTTACAGCTCCAAATTCATGATGAAATTATGATTTGCTATGATCATTTACGATTAGTCCATTGCTGTTTATGATTTATCGCTTCTGTTCAGTCGCTTTACTCAGGAAACACATTGTGACTATCGGCCACACTTCAGCGCATGTCTGCTGTATGAAACGACACTGATGGTTATTATCATTCTCAGGCTCGGTGTATGAACTATCGGGGAACGAGGTATGCCTGTCTACAGGAGACTTGGTGAAGATCACTGGTTTGGAACTGATATCTGTCTGTTGTGAGGACATAAGCACCAACGAGATGTTTGAGTTACCTATAGAACATTCCGGTGAGTACAGAAATAGTGTATAAACTCAGAAATTCTACATATTTTTCAAACCAAGACATATGGGGACACAAATTGGTTCTCACACTTTTGCAGTTCACCAAAGAATCTGATTTTTTTTTTAAAAATAGGTAAAACATTTTCAGTCATTTCAGGGAAAAAAAAAAAATCTTGGAAGTGTAATTTCCTGACCAGTATTATTTTAATATTATTCATATGTAATTAATCATATCTATTTATTAAAGTGTAGTTACATACGATATTTCCAAACATAAAAAGACCTTATTAGATGGGTTCATTGATTATTTAACCATATATGTGCATTTACTGGATGCCATCAAGTGATTACTTCATATTGTCCGGGTTAATTCTCATCACAGCAACATTTGAGAGGCAGGCAATGTGCTGATGCCAGATTTAACGCTGGCATTAAAATAATACACCAGTTACGCACACAGCAGTGTGAGGTTTTCAAAGCCAGCGATGTTACTTCTATTCTAAAGTGACAAATGCAAACTGTGTACTGAAAGAAAGAAAAGAAAGCTGCCATATCTAAACATAGGCCTAAAAGAGTACCAAAATATAAGTGTATCTGTGTAATATTTTTACCTGTAATGGCTGGTTTTCTTGTAATGTCTGGTGTGAACTTCAGTCATTCACACATGCAACAGACAGTTCTGAACCTGGTGATGAACTCAGCATAAACAGCCAAAAGCCACTGTGCAAAACTCCTCTCTAGTAACACTGTGATCTTGTAAAAATGCTGCTGTTAAACCACATTCGCCCATGCTGACCTTTCTTTGTCACTTTTGTACCAAAGCAATCTTGCGTGTGTATGGTAGATGCGAGAGATGTTGAGGTGTTGTGAAATATCTTATTTCTGAATCTACACTGTTAATGCTAATCATGTGTCTTTAGGTCTGTTCAAAATGGTTCCTGAAGATCTACCCTACAGTACAATAGAGGAGTTGGTAGGCCTCCAGCCTGTTGGTGTGGATGCTTGCGGCTCCTTCTCCTTCATCTGTAGCAACGAGCTGATCATAGACAACCTCACAGTGTCTGCTGGAAAAGAGATAACCCTGCTGTCTGTGGAGGTCACGGAAGATGGGGAGAGATGTGCTCGCTGTCAGCTGATGGGCCAGCAAGGAGTTCCTGCCACGGTGCTCATTCCCCTTGCTTGCTATGGAGAGTTCTATGAGTGTGAGAATGACCGTGGCTACAGTCTGCAGGAGATCATGCTCTCAGACAGGCTGCGCAGGCGACGCTTCCGCAAAACTAAGACAAAGGAATGTGGCAGTCCCTTGATTTTCACCCCAGTTTATCAAATCCAAGGCATCATGCACAGTAAGTATCACAAGTCTGTCTCACCTAAAAGTTCATTTGATCATTAAACTTTGCGAGTAAATGCTTCAGTATTTAATGTATGGTCACTTTTTGCTGTTTACACAGTGAGGAAGAACATAGTGAAATTCCCCTCCAGCCTGGAAGTAGATGTTATCGATGTGACCGAACAGTGTAAAGATTTAACATTTGTAACTCCACTCTCGATGGCAGAAGTAGCCATTCAGCCAAAAGAGAACTTTCCTACCATGGCAGAGATCCTGGAAGGCCCTGAGACCAATCATCTCTTTTGCTGCAGTTGGTTCAAAGAGCTGCGGACAGGCAAACACCTTGTGTTGCACAAATGGGAAAATACACCAATGGTGTTGGCATGCACACCAAGAGGAAGGAAAGCCCAACAATACTTCTTGATTTCACATGCCTATGGTGGCCAAATGAGAAGACGACCAAGGGAGTTTAGCTCAGTGTATGAGCTGTATGTAGCGTTCTCTCGCTCTCCTAACTTGAGAGTCAGCGTTACGAGGCACTGTGAGGCAGTGGAGGAGGAACGAGTGCCTGCTTTAAGTGTTGGAGAACAGCTGGAGGTTCTGAGGTTACAGACGGAGGAGGCACCAAGAAGTGACTCCGCTCCTGCAGAGAGGCTGGAGAGCTTGATCTGCAAGACCTTGGAGGAGGATGAGGACGATGATGATGAAGAGGATGAGAATCAGGGGCAGAGTGAAGAGATCTGCCTGCCTCTGTTCATGCCAGCTCAGTTTGCAGAGAAGCTGACGGACAAAAAGAAGTATTCTTTAGCCGAATTAGGCAAAAACTTTCCCTTTCCCCTTGAGGTCAAAGTGGCGAGTCGTGATAAGGCGCTTGAACAAGATCCACTGGCGGGGTTAACTGCTCTGACACTGGAAGAGGCACTGGAGGAAACCACCGTGCTTGCCAGTCTCCCTGAACGACCACAGCATTGCTTCGCACTGCCGATCCGCTGGTTGCAAATGTCTGTCAGCTTCACTTCGGACCCCTTGCCTTGGGCTGATGGTCAGACTCCAGAGTTTCACCTAGAGGCTGTTACTGAGATAACAGAACACGTCTACCTTGAATACCACAAGCTTACCCAACCAGAAGCAGCTCCTCCTCCACGTCCTCCTAAACGCAAACCATCATCCTCAGAGCCCAAGAAAAAGAAAGCTAAGCCTAAAGGCCAATCTGCACACAACAGTCGCACTGTTACTGAAAAACTCGGCAGTCTGTCTCTGGAACCCACAAAGCCCACGCACAGAAGACGTAGCCCACCACCTCTGCCAACACCTGAGGTAAGCATTTTCTCATTTTATCTTAAAGGCGTTTTAAGTGAGCAGTTAACCAAAATCAATGTGTTGGTTTTAAATCATGGTTTAGTTCTGCAGCTTTAAAATGACATTTGTTGTGAACATATGTTTGATGATTCTGAAGCTTAAGTCAAGTCACTTCTCCTTTTCGACATGGAATCATTTGGTCGAGTCAGCAACTTGCAAATGATTTTTTACGCTTTTCCTTCCTTTATGTAAACCAGCCTGAGGAAATTGCCCCTCCTGCGTTACCTAGAAAGCCTGCATTGGAGAGCTCCACTGTGTCCAACACATACGTGCAGACTCCAAAAAAACAGCAAAAGCACCACCACACAGGTCTGTCATGTTTTAACTACACAAAAGGTTACTCGCTGCTTAAAAGCTTTATTTAAAATGTAATCTAATGTAAAACATATTATTGTTCTGTTAACTTATTAGAAGTTCAATTAACTCGATTTTTATGGCAGTCAGGCCACTAAAAAGTAACTTATAGCCCACTTAAAGCAGATATACAGCTTCTGAATAATCTTTTTTGCCCTTTCTTCCCAAACAGAAAGGAAAAGCTCAGACAGTGATCATGACTACGAAATTGTGGAGGATGTAATAAAAGTTCCTGACAGTATCATGTTTTACTAGATAGGAAGTGAGAAGAGTTTGCAAAATGTCCACCGACAGATTGGACCCAAGCAAGAAAGATTGTTTTGTTGTGGAATAGTATTTATTTTAAAAGAGAACACGTAAAGTTTGGTTTATTTCCATTTTATTAGCAGGTAAAATGAAATGATAGCAAACTGTATAGAAGTTTTAGACTATCATGAAACAATTATAGACCGAACATGTTTAAAGAACAGTGTACTTATATTAAAACTGTTTCTGAAAAATGTTTGTAAATCCTCACTGCTTTTTATAGAAACCTCACAAGCACAAAGCATGGCTGCATTTTCACATTCATACTGAATGTAGTTCTGCTGAAGCTGAACTTGCTGGCCACTTCCTGGCCCCACCATGCTCTCAGCTTCGAAGTAAATACAGTGTGATAAATAGGTATCTGTATAACTAGTGAGCAGACAGAGATGATGCTTAGTACATGTCATAGATGGCCCTTACGCCTCTTGATCCGTTGATCTGAAGTGGTCTTCATCAATAGTGGAGAATATGTGTCCTTCGTTGCTGAGAAAGTCCACAACCTGTCTGTAAATAAAATGTGCAGTTTTTACTTTAATAAAAAAGTGCAGTATCTTAAAATGCTACAAGTAGCACTAGAACAGAACAGGGTATACATACTAAATACATAGTTTCATATGGCAAACAAAGGCATCAAAACAAAAAGTGAGTACTAACACATGTGAGTGACTAAGAAAATCTCAGTTTGCTTTAATGGCTTTACTTTAACATGCTCCAGCTTTATTGTCATGCTCCATTATGAACATGACACAGGAAAATACTGCCACAATGTTCAACACTGCAACAAGACATGTTATTGACACAAGTATTAATTATGTAAATGACTTATATTTCTACACTATGATAAACTACATGCAACAAATACTGAACAGCAATATTTTTTTTTCATGAAGGCTTTTGCCCCATGTTTCATTTAATGGAATAAGTCCTTTTAACTGACACCTATTAAAATGCATAGTGAAGTGCTAACGTGTAGTCTTGCCGCGAATCAGTTCCATCAAGTAACTGACGAATCTCAGCATTTTATAGCATGTTTAAAAATTAAAATGAAGACAAGACCTGAGTATGTAAAGATTTGCCATGACATCATGACATCAGCAACAGAGCACTACAATACCAAGAAGCAATTGCACATATGCACGCATCTTAGTCACACTTGCATATGCGCCAGCAAATGAAGCATAGTTTAACTTGTATGGCATATTCCCAACTAGGGCTGCACGATTATGGCCAAAATGATAATCACAATTATTTTTATCAATATGGAAATCATGATCATTAATCACAATTATTCATTATTTTATGTAAAACACATTTTTATTGCACTTTCTATTTTAAACAAACAGTAAAGTGAACAAGGCTTTCAGTTCAAAATGAACCTCACAAAAACAACTCATAAATAATAAAATAAATATTACCCAAGACAAAGGCCTCACAAAAAATAAATATGCAATTGCAGAGTGCATTCATAAACTGCAAACAAATGAAGAAAAAAAATTAAGCCTCTGCAGAAAAGGCACATACTATATGGAACAGGTATGGGGTGCAGTTTGTAAAAAACAGCTTAAATTTAGAAGTGTAATTTTTTTCATAATTTAGTGCAATTTTCACACATTTAGAGCTAAATGTGTTAAAAAACTAAATGTTGTGCTCTAAATCTAAATGTAGCACTTTTACAAATGGCGAGATATGCTGATTGGCCATGCCCCGTGATTACAATTGGCTGTTACTTAGTAGGGGGCTGGACTACATGCTGTGGTATCCCCTCACCAACATGGAGGATTTGCCTTATATGATCTTAAATGTAAATGTTAAATATGAAAAATATATCTCACACTCTAAATGTGAAACTTCACAGTTAGATAGGGCTCAGTGACACCTTTCCAACGACTCCTCGTTTGCCATAATAGCCCCCGGAGATCTGGAGTTATTAGTCGAAAACCGTTCACCTCGGATAGAAGTAATGGGACACCTGGGTGAGGTGACCGGTTTTTGGCTAGTAACTCCGGATCTCCGGGGGGTCTTTGAACAAGGGGTCTTTGGAAAGGTCTCATCGAGCCCTATCTAACTGTAAAGACTGGTGGTTGCCCCGAGCCGCAAGCACGTTCTGTGGGCGACTAAAGTAGGACACCCAGGCGAGGTGAATGGTTTTCGGATCTCCTCGCTGCAGGGCATGCTCCTTTTTTAGGCATCTTAATGAAGCCCTAATCTTTCGTTCGCCCCCCTGGTGGTTGGCTGACTATTGGTTGAGAAAGTGCTTGATTTGATATGCAGCAGAGCCCGCGATTCAAATGTTAATATCGCCGACGATCATCTTAATTTAATCTTGGCAGCCAAAATCGTGATTAAAATTTGATTAATTGTGCAGTCCTACTCCCAACTATATTTAGACTTGAATTTAAACTTGCTGTTTGACTCCAATATTAAAAAACCAAGTCAGATATTCTTCTTTCCTACAAACTGTTGGACTTTACTTCCTATACTAATTGGTTGTTGATAATACCCTGCAACTATGTTAGCTCTTTAAATGCTGAGCTCGGCACTGGCATGTTATGCTACTACATGTAACTAGCAAAGACAATCAGGTTTCTCCTACTTCAAATACCTCATTTTCTGTGCACTTTAGTTATTGACTAATTTAGCTTATATTTTCTTGAAATACAATCTAAAGAAATGGCTACATATCAATAAAGTGCATGTTGGTCATTACAGCTGACGTTATTCAAGTCTAGATCTTCATTTTTCTCACATGTTTACCATTAGTGATTGTGGTTTTGTAAGTCATAAAATCAGCTGTGGTTTTCCCATCTTAAAACCATCTGTAAAACAAGCATATTATAACTGATCTATACACCAAACAGCACTACATGCAGTCATTCCTACTGGTTTTAATCTTATTTGTTTAAAGCTGAGGCCAACTATTTGTTTTGAGGTAAAAAAACTGACTAAGGAAAAGATCAGTTAACAATTTGTAAGTAAACCTGAATTCATCAAACAGGTAAAGTCTCTGACAAACTTACATAGTTTTGTAAATGTTAAACACTTGGTTATGTTTTACAAAAAAAAACAACAACAAAAGATTATGTTGGTAGTGAATTATTCATGTGAATTAAACAATCAGCCAAATGTGGCCTAAATATAGATAGCTTTAAAATGAAATGTCATGCAAATGTCTGTTAATGAACCGTTAACATCACAGGAAAATAAACGTGTCAATAAACCACAACTCTGAGCAAGTGTAAGCTATTCCCACACGCAACATAATTTTTTAAATCTAAAGTTTTAAAGGTCAAAACCATTAAAAACATGCAAGTCTGAAGACCCACCTTTATTCTTTTCACCTATCTTTTTAAAAACCTTAGCTAAATACTGTGACCATGGTAGCATAACACATAATTTGACTCAATTACAATACTGTGAAAATGTCAAACTGTAGCACCCTTAGGCCACTTCTGAAAATTTGGTTCTCTTAAAAAAGCAAAACAGGAAGCATTTTAAGAGGAACTCCAGAAGCTTCACTCTACTCTAAATACAGTTATCAACTAGTGATACAAAGCTGACATAGAAACAAATGAGGATGAGGGTGAGTGTGAAGGTTTCAGAAGAAACCCAGAAGAAAACATACCTGATTACATTCATGCTCATGCCACTCAGTCTCTGCTTCAGCTCCTGTATGCTGATACCCTGGGGCTCTGGGCAGCTCTTTATCAAACATAAAACCTGCACAGCAGAGACCAGCATAGTCATGTACCAAGTGTAACTTTGAAACTCATGCATTCATATTATAATTAAATGAAATAAAAAAATTAAAAAAAAGGATTTTTAAAAAAATACCTGGTTTTGGTTAGGGCTCAATCCATTATTGGCCATAGCATTAGCCCCTGAATAGCCCCCAGTCATGCCCCCACCACCCATGCCCCCCATGCCAGGGCGGGAAATCGGCATTATGCTGCTGTTCATACCTCCTCCTGCCCCAACCTACAAAAACACAAAGATAGTAACTGCAATTTAGTCTCACACAACTTTGTTCCCCATGTGCTGCGTTTATGTTAAGAAGGAACATTTAACTCACTGTTTAGAGACAGCATTTCCAATATACTGTCTCTCTCATGCAGTACTTTACACATAGTAATGTACTATGCCGTACGGTCATGCACAGAAAAATGGGATTATAACTACAGCAAGTAGTGAGACAAATTAATACAATGGTGGCTAATGTTGAACAGCTCTGAACATGCACAGGACGCATTCAGGGGCATTCAAGGTTTTTCTCACCATGGTCTGTGGTTTGCTCAGCAGCATGTGAGCCTGCACCACCTCCAGCATATGAGAGGTAATCTCATTCATGTCTTCTAAGGGCCGGACACTGAATGCCACCAAAGATCTGTTATTCTGGGAAAAAATCAGTTTCAGTATGTAGGCTTTGTGCTAAATTGCTTAACCACACACCCCCATGAATTGCAATGCATGAAAAAAAGCACATTGAAAAGAATGTATTACAGTACAACAATAACCACTTTCAACAGATGACAACCAACCAATTCATTTACGTGTCCAAAGCTTTAGTGTTTAATTCTGAACCCAAGTTACAATCTCACATTTATCCAAATGTGAAATTTTTGACATTGCACCAACATTCTCATATCTATAAACATTTCCAATAGTATGGATAAAACACTACAAAGCAGATTAATAATGCATGATATAATTTAAGAATACGTCATTTATGGCATCATTTAAACAAATTTTGCACAATGCTAACCACGTGCGTATACACTTCCATTACTTGTAAAGTAGTTTCTGCATTTCACAGCAGTGTGGTTTCAGCACTTGTAGTATGGCTTTTGTAATTCCTGACAAACAAAACAAAGTTATTAAATATGAATGGCAGATATGCATGTAGAGGTCCTTACCTGAAAAGATCGCAGATTGCCGGAGACCTTGACGTATGTGTTGGGGGGGATGACCGAGCTATCCACACTAGGATCCTAAGAATGAGACAGTTTCACCACCAAGTGTAAGTACACAGTAAGATTTATTTATGACTGATTTTATTTTTAACATCACGAGACTATCCGAAAATTAACATTTGATGATTTCTTAAGTAGTCCAAAAGACCAGAACATATAGGGAACTTACATTTACTGTGCAAATGCAGATAGATGTAATCATAATTTCTGAATTTTGCAGATGTTTATATATCATCGTAAGCAAAATCTATCCAGATTTTATTTGCCTTAAAGTACAACTAATTGATTTTAGCCAACAGGCCATTTCTTATCTTTAGAAAAAAAAACAAAACACACCTCTCAACTAAAGGGCAGGGTCCTAAGACACCTCCTTACCTCTGTGTCAACCCACTGCTTCACATCCATGGGGGCCCCTGTCATGTCATCAATTTTGTATTGGATGTTAGTCATGGATTTATCTGTGCTTCTGATAATCCCAACAATAGTAACCTTGAAAGAACAAAAACATATCTCTTCATAAAAACACAAAACTTATATTTTGAATATTCATGACAAGTAGACATGTCATTAGCTTCAAAGGTACTCTTAGACAGGTTTAAATCAAAGGAATATTGGGGGGGGAACTATTTGCAAAACAACTTCTCCATGTTTACAGAAACAATCTATGCATATTAAAAACACATTCCCTGTGAGCGTATAGACGAGAAACAAAACCCACCTGAGCAACTTCAACATCACCCACTCTGAAAACATCCTCTGCCTGGGCTGCAGACATGAGTTGTGAGACTGTGCAGGGAACAATTTGCTGTGCACGTGTCCTCTTTGAAAAAAGAGAAGAAAAAAAAAAGAGATGGAAGGTATGGCCATTAATGTCAATTAATGACTCATACCTCTAAATATTCACATACTATCACACAAACATTTAGACAATGACAAAGTAGTAAAGACTGACCCCCTTTTTGTCTCCTCCTTGGGAGGCAGCAGGTGAACCAAAGCCCCCTGGTGACTGTGTGTATCCACCACCCATGCTGGCCTCTCCATATGATCCTGAGAGAAAAAGCAAAAAACGTGGACATCTATATTCCCTTTTTCTCCCATCTTAACTAAAGTGATCACCATGTAGCTATACAGCTTACGGTCAGTAACACACACACACACACACCCATATACATGTATCTTGTTATGGGGTGTTCCTGGAATACAGTGGTACCAAATACAGGTAGTAGCTACCAAACGTGGTTCAAGGAGGGAAACGCTGTGAACCGGCAACAATGTCACGGGCATCCAAGGGTCACTGATGCACATGGGGAGCAAAGCCAGTCTCGTCAGAAGAGCTACTGTAGTACAAAGAGCTGAAAAAAGTTGATGCTGTAACAGAAAGGTGCCAGAAGAGACAGCACAATGAACCTTTGTTATGTATGGGGCGGCACAGCCAAAGCCTGGTCAGAGTTCCCACGATGACTACAGCCCAAAAGGGCTTTCAATTTGCACGAGCATCAAGACTGGTTCAGAGAGCAACAAAAGATGAGTCTGCTGAACCACACTTGGTTTTTTATGTTGATGTTTGGGGGTACTTGCATTACGAAGATTGCACCAGTACACATTACAGGAACAAGGTAAGCTGGTTAGAGGACTGTAGTGCTCTGGGCAATGTTATGATGAGAAACTTTGGGTCCTGACATTTAGGTGGATATCACTTTAGAATGTAACATCTACCAAAATATTACTGCACACCAAGTACATCTGTTCATGGCAATGGTATTCTTTAATGGCAGTAACCTCTGTCTGCAAGGTAATGTGCTCTGCCACACTGAAAAAATTGTTCAGGAATGGGTAAGGATCGCAATCTGATCGAGCATCTGTGAGATGTGCTAGGCAGATCCAGAGAGGCTGAACCCCCTGCAACTTGCAGGAATGAAAGGATTTGCTTCTAACATTTTGAGGGCAGATACAACAGCGCATATATAAAATATATATGTATAGCTGAATTTGGGATTTTGTTTTTGCATTTTGGTGTGACGCATCTGTACTTAACGTTGTGTGTGTGTATATATATATATAACCCCAAATCGAAAACGAATCCAGCTTTAATCAAACTGTGTCGCAAATTTGCAGTACATGTGCATTGCACATACGGGGATGACCACGTGCATTCCATCACACACCTACGAAAAGCCCATTTATTTATCTGATGACCTCTTGTCAACTTCCTGAGGGTCAGCGGGCGCCCGAAACTGAACTTACAGACGGTATTTGTGGAAGTGCAGGAGGAGCCTGCGCAACTTGGCCACCCTCATCACTGTGTTCTGGGCTTTATTCTGACTCGGGAGATAAGTGCAAGGCCTGGTAGTTCAACATAGATGAAGCATAAAAGGACCTTAGCTTCTGTAGAGGGTAAAACAATAAGAAACTGTTTGAAAACTAAGTAACACAAGTACAGTTCAGTGTCGTTGACTTGTGTCTGCTAACTGAGGAGCTAACAGACTCAGTGCTGTCAAAATGATGTTACTGCTGAGTGCAGGGTCATTACAGCTGCTTACCTTGGTTCCACATGTCTCAATTAACAGAGAGAGAAAGTGGTGTCTGTAGAGAAAACAGCTCTAAACTCCAGAGGGAAGGAGAGAGACAGGCAGATCTTCTCTGTTGTTGTTGTTCAGTTCTAGTCTGCGCGCTCGAACTCGGTGAGCGCGCGCCTGCGTCACACAACTTTCCCGCGAAATCCAGCCTTTGAAAAAACTTTATTCAAACCAACGTGTTACAATACTAACCAGTAATACACTATTTAACATGATGATTGTTATTTTATTATTAAATACAAATCATTTTTTAAAAATAATACCACACAGTTAAACGATATTTAACATAATGATACGATTATTATTTTCTTTAATACATATTGTTTTTGAATATACTACAGTTAAACAGTAACAACGATTCTGTTATTTCATTCTTTAATACATAGTATTTTAAATATAATACTACACAGTTAAACAACATTTAACATAATATGTTTTAATTTTATTCTTTAAATACGTAGTATTTTCAAATGCTGTATAATACTATGCACTTACACGATGTTGAATACTGAATTTTTTTCTTTAATATATAGTATTTTAAATATAATACTACACAGCTAACATACTACACATTTAACATAATGATTGTTATTTTATTCTTTAATGCAAACAGTATTTTTACTATACTATCTGTACTATAAACTATAAGAAATAATGAAGCAAAGCCACCTCATAATTTGATGCTTAGTTTTGTCTAAAATGCTTAATTTTGGTCTCATTTGACCATTACACCACATTTTAGCTGCGTCACTCGGATGCTTTCTGTTTAACTCCATATGTGCTTTGACCAGTTACACTATGTGGACAAAAGTATTGGGACACAAAGTAATATTTTGTACAACACCATGCTTCCAACTTTGTGTACGGTTTGCTGAAGGCCCCTTTCTATTACAGCATGACTGTACCCCAGGTCCTTAAATACAAGATTGGATGAGTTCGGGCGCAGAAGATCTTGATTGGCCTGCACAGAGCCCTGACCTCAACCCCATCCAGCACCTTTAGGATAAACCAGAAGGGAGATTTGGAGCCAGGCCTTCTCCTCCAACATCCGTGTCTGACCTCATTTATGCTCTACAGAATGAAAGGGCACAAATTCCCACAGAAACAAAATCTTGTAGAAAGCCTTCCAAGATGAGAGGAAGCTTTTATAGCAGCACAGTATGTGTTTGAATGCAATGTCATTAAAGTGCCTGCTGGTGTAATGGTCAGGCATCCCCCAAACTCATCCAACCATGTCGTTATGGAGCTTGATTTGTGCACTTCGGCACAGTCATGATGGAATACTCTGTTGACTGTTGAATGTTGTATGTTGCTACACGTTGCACCGTGGTCCATGGAGAACCGTTTGATCTCACGGTGTAGGTGTACACAACTGCTGATGACAATACAGTAACCATGAACCTTGAACCTTAAATAGAAAAGGGCCTTCTCCAAACTGTGTCCACAAAGTTGGAAGCACGGCATTGTCCAAAATGGCTTGCTATGCTGAAGTATTAAGATTGCCGTTCACTGGAAGAAAGGGGCCCAGCCCAAACCTTGAAAGTGTCCTTATACTTATGCACGTATATTGTAGCTGGGGGATAGAGGATTAGGCCACACGGCTCTTGATAGGAGCTCCCTCTACAGGCAACACACAAATATGGTAATATGACTGTTCTGCAACATGTTAGTTGTGCTAGATTGTAATGCAAAAACCCAACTGTCAGATACCAAGTTATGCTGCAGTGAGGATTTTGACACTAGGACCTAAAGTTATTTGAGCTTGTATATCCCAACCATTGCTCAAAATGCTGCACCAGGACTAAAGTAGGAAGGCAGAAACATATGTCAAAATATGAAGGTAACTCTAAGATTTTATAACCATTTATTACATGTTTCAGTAAGTGTATGGCATAATTATGCATTTATGCAAGTGATATAGAGAATATCCACAAGAAATCTACAGATAATAAGATCAAGAACTGCATCAAAGAGTGCTGGCCGACTGAGAATTGGACTATGGACCTTTATCAGGTTAGGGGAAATGATAAGAGGTGGTTTGCATGGCCTCCCTTATTTATTTACAGATTATTTACTAATTATAAAATAATTGTAATGCATGTACTTAAGTATCCAATACTTCAGATACATCATATGTTTAGCTTTAGGCATGCACCACAGCCAAAACACATAGCAGCTACAACAATTTCCCTTTAGGCTGTTGGATAAAAGGGGCTACTGACAGCTGACACAATGGAGATATTCAGAAAATAGATTTTGGGGAATAACAGACAGCAAAGCCTTGAGTTTCTTAATCCTTAAACCCTTAACAGTCACTGGAAGTCTTCCTGATATGTGTGCTGATAGTCATTGCACTCCAATCATTCCACTGGTTCCAGCTGTCTTATCTTATCTTTTGTTTTACCATCCACTGACAACTGCATGCCTTTCTAGTTGGATCACATTTATCCATAGACCAAGGCTGACTGCCCTGACTACAGCTTGGTGAGTCTTAACATGGATTTCTTCTGGAAAGTTATTTTCCTCAACCTTTTAACTGTCTGTGAGCAAGGCAATGCATTGGCAGGTAAGTATGTATAAATATTTGTCTAAACTATTGTGACGATTTCATTCAAAATGAGAACAAATAAACTGTGTAACTGGAAGTAAGCATTAAGGATAGCTTTGTGAAACTAAACAACTATGTAAGGACTGAATTAATATTGCAGGGTATTAGTAGGATTTATTGAAGCTGTTAATAAAAGAAAATGAATGTTTTTGTGATATTACACTTTTGTATGTATGAAAAGGAAGTGAATAAAGGGGAATCATTGGATGTGTTCAGAATGAGAAACGGAGTAACAGATGTTTCTAAAACTACTAAAAAAGCTGTAGAGCATTGACAATCAAGTCATTATAAATAACATTTAGATTTCAACATTTTTTTAAGGGGAGATAAACTATCAAGACAAATAAAACACATTTTATTCCCTTCGTCATAGAATTCTTGAAATACAGTATAAAATGGAAAACTAGTAAGAGTTTGTGAATAGTTTATAATATTTACATTTACATTGTGTAAATTGCATGGCAAGGGATGGTGTACATAAAAAATGGAAGTAACACAAAATGACACTGTTGGTGTCGCCATTGATCAGGTAGTCTTCTTTTTTATTTATGTTCATTTCAGGTAGCTTCTGGCATATCACAGACCTCCACTGGGATCCGACCTACAGTTTAGGAGATGGAAACTCAGTATCTGTTTGTAGCTCGAGTGGGAACCGTCCAACCCCAGATGCGGGTAAATTTGGAGACTATCTCTGTGATTCACCCTGGGAACTCATTAATTCCTCTATGTATGCCATGAGGAATATCCTGCCTGATCCAGACTTCATCATTTGGACTGGGTATTCATTGCCTTTCTTTCCAAGCATCAACTTTTAAGCATAATTCTATACCAGCATGTCTTAGCGATGGTTCATACCACCCGATGGTTCGACATTTCCACACAGATCCCACTACACTAAGTCAGAGCAAAATGTGAAACCATCTGGGGGGTCCCAATGACTGTGCTAAAAAATATGAGCCATATATACCAAGCATTTCATTCATGTTCCACAGAGATGACACACCTCATGTGCCCAATGAGGCTCTTGGAGAAGAAGCAGTCCTGAGTATTGTTGGAAACCTCACTAGCATCATAAAAGCGCTGTTTCCTAGTACGTGCTGCCAAAATTAAGAAGTAAAAGTACAGAAAACATTAAAAAGGACAACAGACCTTTGTTTTATCAATGCTTTCTTTGGTTGTTTACAGATACTAAGGTCTACTCAGCTCTAGGAAATCATGACTACCACCCAAAGAGCCAGCTACCACCTGAACAAAATAACATCTATGAGCAAATACAAAAGCTGTGGGAGGGCTGGCTTGACCCTGCATCGCGTGATACTTTTAAAAGAGGTAAAAGCGAGGCTGACCACCTCACTGAGCAGCAACATCTTAAAACACTTTGTGTTTTTGCCACTCAAGTACATGTTTGGCCATGTATCTGATCTGCATTTATCACTTTCTCTTCATTATTTGAGTTAATTTCATCTTCCATGTGCAGGTGGATATTATACAGAGAAACTACTGAATCAAACTGGCCTTCGAGTTCTGGTTCTTAATACTAATCTTTATTATGACCAGAACAAAGTCACAGAAAACATCAAAGATCCAGCAGACCAGTTTGCATGGGCAGATCAAGTGCTCTCTGGAGCAGCTAAAAACAAAGAAAAGGTCATACTTCTGTTTCGATTCTAATTCTGTCCAAAAGAATTCCAAGATGTACTGCACAGCAATTTTGTGTTCTAAGATATAAGGTATATGATTCTGCTAATCTCATGGAACTGGATGTCTTGCCTTTTCAGGTATACATTGTTGGTCACGTTCCCCCTGGAGTTTTTGAGAAAAAGCGACATAAACCATGGTTTCGGACTGAATTCAATAAACTCTATTTGGATCTAATTCAGAAGTACCATGGCATCATTACTGGCCAGTTCTTTGGTCATCACCACACTGACAGCTTTCGAATGTTCTACGACACGTCTGGTGGGTTACTGCTAATTGTGAATAAGTTTATTGGCTCAGAATCAACTATGGTGTCACTTAAGGGCAACAAAATGTCACATCTGGGGCTCAACCTTAATATAAGCTGGTTTAACATGGAAATTAGCTACTGGAATGGAACTCACGCTGTGTGTTTGCATGCTTTATCAAAAACTAAAGCAATGTATTTTCACAGGATTTCCAATTAGTGCCATGTTCCTGACCCCAGGTGTTACACCTTGGAAAACAACACTGCCTGGAGTAGAGGATGGGGCAAATAACCCTGGCATACGAGTGTTTGAATATGACGACAAAACACTTTTGGTTAAGGTATGACAAAAAAGAAAGTTTTATTAGCTCCAAACAATTAATTTAATTACGGTGGAGTGAAGTGCAGCCACACTGTTCTACACTTTTCTTTTAGGTATAATTCCCATGTTTCTCTCTTGTAAATAACAAAGCAAATATTTATCATTCTCATCTAGGATATGGTGACCTACTACCTGAACCTGACGCATGCAAACATTGCTCTGGCACGCTGGGAGAAGGAGTATCGTCTGACCGAGGCATTCAGAGTACCAGATGCCTCTCCAGCCTCCATGCATCGTGTTTTGGAACGCATAGCAGAAGACAAATGTTATCTGCAGAAGTATTACGAATTCAACTCTGTAAACTACGACCTGACAGAGTGCGATGCAGACTGTCGTATTGACCATGTGTGTGCAATACGAGAGGTGGATTTTGAGGCCTACGAGAGCTGTGTGGTGAAGGAGGGGGCATCCTCTGCTGCCCCAGTACTGCTGACTGTGGGTCTGGCAGTGACGCTTGGCATGTGGGCCAGCTACTACTAATGCTTCTGTAGTGCTTCCACTGCTACAAAGACTGAACTCCACTCCAGGACTTTTGCAAGATTCTTATAAAAAAGGTTTTATTCCTTCTTGTCATTTTTCCTTTAAATGAGATTTCTTTTCCTGTAAATCACCCAAAGCCAATTTTATTTTTTTTTAATTATTAACAAGACTGACGTGTGATGAAACTGCTCCTGCTAGAAAATTTTGAAGTGGGCCGAACCTAAAAGCCTTCTTTTCTTTGTAGTAAGCCTGTAAACTATAGATAAACCAACAGTACTTTGAACCATTTTAACACTAGTACATAAATGCCAAACACACTATGCGGTTGTAACAGTTTTATGATACAACTTTCCAAGCATATTTGAAACCATTAACAAGCCTGCTTCAGTGTTGTGATAAATCAGATATCCAGAACATATTATGGACTACTTAACATAATAGATCTACAGATAGCAGTCATAAACAGATAGGGAGAGCCTGTCAGTCGGTCCCTGATCATTTCATGTGAGTTGCACTGATGTTAAGTAAAATTTCAGAAGGGCCAAAGAACAAGTAATTGTTTGGGCATATTACTCAAGCTGATAACACCTAGTAGACTTTGATGTCAGAAATATATTTATTGCACATGTGCTTGGGACAGGTGCAGTAGAATTCTGAGTGGAATCACATGACCAAAACCTGTTTGGTAGACATGTATGGCTTCATGGCATTGTCAAGAGCTTTGTGGAAGTCTTCTATGCCCACCTCAGTGCAAGCTGGGGGTGATAATTTTCCAGCACGAATTAAAGAGCAAAGTTCATCCAGCATTCCACGCAAGGCCTCATCATCTGACAGGAAGAGAAAAAGCACTGTTAAAAAGCAAAAACCTGCTACTATATTATGTCACCTTTGTTTTCCACACACAAATGTCAGTTTTATTTACAAACACCACCTCAATAAATTCCCCAATATTTTTATTTTCTTAGAACTACTAGTCTACTGATTTTTTATCTACAATTACCATTTTTGCTGCATGTACAAAACTTTGGGCAGCCTTTCAGTTGATCCACTATTTTATTTTTAAGGTCTCTGAGCTTATTTGATCCTTTAGGCCTTACTCCTAAAAAGGAGTACACAATTCCAGAGCATACTAAATTATGGGATCCTCTCAGGGACCTGTTATTACACTCAGTAGCCAGAAGCTCATTTAAAAGGCTGACCAAGGACATGAAACAAAGGACATAAAGGGCTTCCTGTTTTTCATTTTAACTGCCCGGAATAATAGTAAGAAATTAAGGAATTGAGAACTGTTGAGGTCATGACAAGATCTGGGACAGTAAAATAAATATATAAATAAAATTGGCTTTTAGACTGCCTGGATATGCGAAGCAAAACGCCCACATCACCGCCATGGACCTACAGGAATAGTTAAGCAATGTCCCAGTGCTGTTGCACAGACATCATTTACACAGAATGATTATCAAAAGAAAACCTTAACTGTGATCTTATCACAAACATATGAATGAACAAGAGGCATTTTGCTATAGACTGATACAATAAAAATTAAACTTTTTGGCTTACCAAAGGAGAAAAAAGACAAACATTTAAATAAACTAACACTTTACTAACTATAAAGCATGGAGGTGAGTCTATTATGATGCAGGGTTGTGCGGCATCTAGCGGAACAGGACAAAAGATTCCGGAGATTTCACAAAATGATTGGACTAAATATCAACAAATTCTGGAAGCTAATGTCCCACAGTCAGTGAGGAAACTGAAGAAGAAAAAAGTTAGTTATAAATCCAAGACACATTTCCAAAACAAGATAGACAGTAATCGGGATACAAGAAATATTTGGCTTTTAGCCAAAGAGAATCCTAAGTGCTGGCTGAAATGGTGCCAAAACATATGCATATATTTCAGTAGATAAATAATAATTGTTCATTAAAATTGGCAGAAAAATGGTATATTTGCATATGTCACAAATTGTCACATACAACTGTATTTAACTTTTATGCTTACTATGCATGTGCTCCCTTTTCCACTGCGTGACCCAAAATCCTCGTACTTTCACATCCTTAAAAATAAGGGCACTCTGAGGGGACAAATTAGGGGTAACCCACAAAATACAACCACAGTACACACAAACATGATAAAGAAAATGCAAAACTGTTATTGTAAGTACTCCAAGCTCACCACAGGTACTGTAACTGGTTGCTTAGCCATCCCTCCATATGTCACCATTGTACCCCCTTGTCTTGAGATGGCAGAGAAGCAAAAGACAGAAAATGCATCATCAAAAATGTTTTTTTTCCATCTTTTACTTAGTAAACAATGATCAGTGCAAACGCCCACTAGCCATTTTATAGATGTGACATGACCAAAACAGGAGTTTTTCCCAGCAATTAACTCACTGTAAATGACGCAGAAGCTCTGTGGCACTCTTCCCTCCCACTCCATTCAAGGCCAGCTTAGGTCGAGGACAAACCTGCAAAAGCATTAATCATAATCATGCTGCATGTCCAACCCCCTTTTCACACTTATAATTCATGTATTCCAGTAGTTTTATGTAGACAGTTAACTACTGTAATGCTATTTTAACCGTCATGTTATATGTTACATACCAAAATATTCTGCTGCTTTTTTAGGAAACCAACCTTAAAGAGTTCCTTCATTTCTGGCTTTCTGAGGGTCTCCTCTTTAATCACATGAGTGGCCCCCATTGCTTTTAGTCTGCCAGTCAGTTGTGGAAGGTCTGGCCTAGAGAAGCATAGGAAATCCACATTTACACTTCACATACTTCAAGACTTCACCTACAAAGAAATGTGATTTACTGAAGAAGAAATAGCTCATTTCTAATGGGATCAATAAAGTCTTCCGATTCTGATTCTGATAAAGCAGATCATGGAAAAAGGGGGACTTAAATGGACCCTCTAACCTGATAATCAATTTGTCGTGCAATGACAAGAGAGTAAACCTTAAAACACTCACTCAGTAATACCAAATGAACAAACTGTTAATTCCAGCCTGCTCAAAAGGATGTGCACTATCGGTCAAAACTTTCTGTACACACCAATACTTTCTACATTTGCATGCTACTCACTTAATATTTGCTAAAAATACACTCATTACTCTTTGCCACCAAATAAATGTACAGTATTTTCACTGTTGTTAACCAGAAAATATCATTTTTTTATTGACCTACACAAAGGATCATCGTGTATGAAACAGTTAAGCGGGGCATTTAAAGTTAAGGACAGCCTAGAATTTGACTATGCCATCACCACACAACCAGTTAACAGAATGTCAGACATGCACTGTTACATATTCTTTCCATGTTTTAAAGAAAACTTGTTTTATATTTGTTAATTTAGCAAATTTCTAATGATCAACAAGAATAAAACCTACTGATACTTATGAAACTGATAAGTACGGATATGAAACTGCTGACACTGATATGAACGGATAAGTGGTAAAAACCTATGATGTGTAAAAACTTAGGACTAGTAGCATATTTCAGATCAGCTTTGGTCAGTGTTTCATTCTTTAAGCCTTGAAGCCTTAAGACAAAATGTGACCATCTGAATGAGTTGCAATGACAGTTTGCTCATCTGGCACTAATGTCTGAAGGTTTTTATGACTACACAAAGCAGATTATGACAAGACCTGAGAACAGTTTTACCTGTCTCTGACTACGTTGATAGTATGAACACCCTTTGCTGCTGCTATCTGGATCACAGCCTGTCCGACTCCGCTGTTAGCTGCATTTTGGATTACTGTGTCACCTGTAATCACAGGTACTGGAAGTTATATGTGCAACTCACACTCAGGGTTTGAAGTGTTAATACTCAGTTTAGGGTCAACAGTGTTTGGAACCTTCTACTAAAGAAAATGCAATGCTAACCTGGATTTAGATGCTCAAAATCAGAGAGCATTCGGAATGCAGTGCAAGGGTTGACTCCTAGAGTGGCTGCTGAGAGGAGAGGAATATCACTGGGCAGCGTCACCAGATCATCAGCGTTTAAAACGGACGCTGTTCTCCAGGTACCTTTGCAAAATATGGGGGTGATGTTTAAGAATTAGGCATATTGGACATATATTCTAAGCGGTTACTTTAAGGCACAAAACTCACCAATACCAGCATCCCTAGGAATAACCCGGTCACCCACTTTGATTTTTTTTACATTGCTGCCCACTTCTATGACCTGGCCCACGCCTTCATTCCCACCAACTGCTGGAAGATCAGGTAGTATTGCGTAGGTGCCTATTCAAGAGGGATGAGGTTGTGAATAACAGTGGTTCACATTTTAGCCCTTAAGCTGAATATTACCACATTTAACAGAAGCTCACAGATGGTATCTAAACCATTATACACAGGATGTGGTTTCCTTTACCATTACTAGGGAATTCTAAAGTTATTTTTATGTGTATGATTCAAATACCAAAAAAGATACAAACAAACGCAGTTAAAATGTTCATTGAAACCACTTTGAACCTTTCTAAGAATATTACAGATTTAAACTTTTTTCCC
>JBBPCX010000006.1:14680555-14730255 GCA_037974365.1 Hydrocynus forskahlii
AATAATAATAATAATAATAATAATAATAATAATAATAATAATAAGAAGAAGAAGAAGAAGAAGAAGAAGAAGAAAAATAATAGATTTTTAAAGGCTATTCAGAAAATCCTTCCGAAGACCTTGAGAAAGTTCTAAGACATTTTACAAAAAAATCAAGGAGGCTTTGCAGTGAAGCTAATCATAAGTAAATGCTGGATTTTCCAGAAGAACCTTTCCTCCACTGCACATAAAAATGTCTTGCTGAGCAGAATCAAGCTTTGTGAAGGACCATCATAATCAACGACCAGCCCACAGTGAAAACCAGAGAGAGACTCAGAACCTGCAGATATTCATCATGCAGAAATGTCTCATATCCTTTCACCAAGTGTTCTCTCAAATCTTCACGTGTAATGTAACAAAACTGTTGCAAAGCACAGCATTAAGGGATGTGTCAGTTTTTCCAGAAAATGAATAGTGGTAAAAATTCGTATTCATTTCTGACAGTATAAATTCATTCCTATTTAAGTGTATTATTCATATCTAATTATATAGAAGATATGTACAAGTACAAAAGCGACTAGTGAGACTGGTGAAATGCATGCCCTTTTTTATTTAATACAATTGTTTTTTCAATACAAAATGTATCATCAGCATAACAATTTGAGTGAAAAGAAGAATCCTTTAAATAATTACATGAATTTCAGACATTACACAAATTTAGAGAGGCAATAAACCTCTGATGAGTAGATCAAATGTACCTAAAAGCCGTCAGAACACTCACCTCAAGGGATAAGACCAAAAAATCTGACCCTTTTTCTACCATTTTGTACAAACATTTTACAAATTTAAAAACTCCAAAATTCTGAAACTAGTTTCAAAATTCGAAAACTTTTTTTTAGGTTTAAAGGAAAAAATAAACCCCAATGATTTAAAATCAAATGACAAAATTAACCCACCTGTGTCTCACAACTGGTGAGATAAAAGAATAGAGGTTGCAAGGAGTAACAGTTGCTGTTACATTTTGCAATAAGACAAAAACACAGACTAAAACTGAACATAGAATAAACCAAAATCAGAATCAGAATCAGAAAACTTTATTGATCCGGGAGGAAATTGAATATGTTACGGCTGCAAAGACCCAGAGACATAGAGACAAGAACAGTATAAAATATAGTCTGAACAAATCCAATAAAAATCAGTAGAAAAAAACTCAGTATGAAATGCCCTATGCCATAAAGTAACTTACAGATAAGTAATCTCTAATGACACAGAGGGTAGTTAGGAGTCTATTATTGCATGTAGAAGAGATCAGGAGTGTAAAAGTAATGCTGACATAAGTAGTGATGTTCACACGGTAGGACTAATGCACACAAGATATTGCACATAATAAAATGATTCAGCACCTATTTAGAAAACTTCACATGATAGTGAGCATGGTATGACAATCGCACATAAGATATTGCACACGAGAATAACACAAAATGACAGTGACTACATTCACTCTTTTTTAAATTTCAGATGTCAGGAGAGATTTCAGAGCATGTGAGGAGACCTACTTGTTTGATTTCCAGTAGGACAGCACTCTCTGGACTACAGGTAAAAGAGAAAAGCAGCCGCTGCCCTTCCCCCTCCAAACTCAACCGAACAATCAATATTAAATCTGCATGCCAATTGATCAAGTCATTGTTTCCAAGGTGATGCAATGAGGCGGCACCCAGTCAATATGCCTTAGCTCCAATGATTTTGCTCTCTCTCTCTCTTTCTCTCTCTCTCTCTCACACACACACACACTTACAGATGCACAGAAACGACAGCTTTGTAGTGCTTTTGGTTCTCTGTGAGCTGTTGTATCTTCAGAAGCAGTTTCAGAAGAGCTGATGACCACTGTGTCCCCACATGTGTGGTATGTGGTGCTGATAAAGTACACACGATACACAATTATGTGATGTGCAGAAGCATTTGTTCAGACCCCAAGTTTATGTATATGTATATTTGTGTGGGACATGTTTTTGCATAGTAAACATTCTCCAACATGTTAAATTACAGGATATACATGACATGTCCCAAAGTCCACACCTGCAGCAACTGTCCTATATCTCAATACTGCAAAATTACAGTGGGCAAGACCACACCAAGTACACCCTTTCCTCAGTTCCACACCAAAGCAGCACTGAGCTCCAAGTATATAAAGCACACTTCAATGTGCAGGTAGTTACCCCTCACACACACTAGTTAAATCTGCACACTTGCAGCCTGCACACATTTACCTGCACACAAGTGTAAACGCTGAGACAGGAACATGTTCAAAAATACTCCACCTTTGTTGACAAGTGCGTACAGTATTGGTTGTTGCCATGTTTATCATGATTCTCGGTGGCTGAAAATATTGCACAGCACAGAACATTTGGAACAACATTCCCAACTGTGACTGTGCCTTGAGAGGCCTTGGCAGTCTTAGACAAGATGTTTCAGAACACTTTCTTATATCTAGACGTGTCTAGAAACCTATGAGTGAAGACATGGCCTATCGCCTGAGATGTGAACATTTGAGACCATGTCTTAGTATTTGAAATATACTTACTATTGCAAATTATTTAAGCTTAATTCCGCCATGTTTTCACTATTTGTGCGTAATTCAATGCTTAATCGGTAAACAAGGTCGTTCAGAGGGATATGACGTGAAATGCTTGGTTGTTAAGAAACATACAGACATGGAACATTTCTGACTCTGTTTTTCTAGAGAGGTGCATTTCGCCGCCAAACCTCTCCGAATGACTTTGTCATTTCTTAAACATTTCATTATTCAGAAATTTGGGAAAAATGATGGAGTGGGATTTCCCTTTAATCTGATCGGAAAAGTCTACTGTGTGGAGGCTTCTGTTCCTGCCTCTGCTGTGCAAGGTATGCTTTTGGCACAAACATGGCTTATATATGAGCAGGAGCAGGAATGAAAAGGTGAAGGTCTCATTTTTCATCTTTTACTTGCTACTACACTCTAGTGGTCATATTGTTTACTGCACTCCGTTCAAAAACCCACCTCCGGCCTCTTCAAACCACATTGTTGAATGAATGAATGAATGAATGAATGATAACGCTAAAGTGCACAGTTATTGTTTAGCTTTATTCATCAAGCATAGCTAAATATGTTAACTGAACCCAAATGGTTGAAGGACAATTTGTTTGATGATACAAATAATCTGACAACAGTAATTAGCCATTTTCAATTTACCTTTGTAATATACAGATGAAGGACTAATTAAAGGGAAAAAAACAGCACTGAGTGTATTACTTAGGTGTTAGGCCACTGTAAGCAACTAAAATAGCTTGAGTACATCTGAGAATAGATTCTACAAGTCACTGAAACTGTACTGCAGGGTACACCATTCTTCTCAAATATATTTTCTCAGTTGCTGTTTTAGTGGTGTGAGTTTAGATACTCTCCTCTTGGTGGACTCAGACCATGACAGCAAACTGGCCTCCACGTCATAACAGAGCCAGCAGACCTCCTCACCGTAGGAGTCAATTATTCAGGCCATAAATGTTCTCTTGGTGTAAATTACATATGCACTCACTTATGGAGAATATGGTATAGGATGACGTGTTTGACCAGATCACATTTTCCACATCTTTGTAGATCAGATGTAGTTTTTACCACTGACGTACCAATCCACATTTTTCAGTTTTGGTCCAATTCAGATACACAACTACTGATAACGGCACATATTCCAATACAAGAGCCCTTTTTTTACTTTAATATGATCATTACTACTGTTATTGGGTTTAAGGTTACATTATGTAATAAATAAACCTCACAGCCCTTTTTATTTGGAAGAACAAAAATACACGCATCCAAAGGAATTTATGTATGTTACACCTCACATGCAAAAGATAGCAACAGCTGTAACATCATCGTTCATATTAAACATTTTAAATGTGAAACTGAAAGAAATATCTTAAATATCAAAAACCTTTCTAATACGTCAAATAATAAGCTTGACTGCATCATCTGAACGGCAGCTGTGACAACTGTGTGAGGATTTAAAAGTAAATCTTTAAAATAAAGTGCAATAGTGAAACAATTGAGAAATAAATGTCATTACTATCAAAAAAACTTTTGAGTCAGTAAAAAATCTAGATGGATGCTTCCTAAATCTGAAGAAAACAAGTAGGGCAGTGAGTTCGTGCAGCAGCAACCACTGTAAAGCAGCAAACCAGCAGCATTACTGAACCCTTTTGTCTTTGGGGTGTTTGGAAGTTTCTGGAAAACATCAGCCAAAGTCTGCTGCCTGGTGATGTCTTTTAGTGATGTGTCATTAAGAATTCACTCAACTGTGAATTACTTATCTATAGTATTCATGCCTCAGTATTTGTGTATATACCATAGTGTATTTTGTATACATTCTGCAAATTCCTCTGGGATCAATAAACTTTTCTGATTCTGATTCTTATCTGTTGGCTAGCATGAACTCCTGTTGCTCTTTCATGCAAAATCTTGATTAAAATTGGTGTTTTGTACAAGGCAACCGTGCTTCTACTCCTCGGCAGGTTGGCCCTACACACATTACAAGAAACTGCCTTGCTTTTCGGTGTCTCCATTTTAGCAAAATAAACAGCAATTTTAATTTATTCACTCAGAGACTGAAGTTGGAGTATGACTTGTATGACTTTTTCCACATCTTTGGACCAGATGTAGTTTTTACCATGGATAGGCCGATCCACATTTTTTCAGTTCTGATCCGATTCTGATATACTGAAATGGACACAGATTCCATAGAAGAATTCCTTTTACTTTAATATGATTACTGTTGTTACTATTGTGTTTACGGTTACATCGTTTTATAAATAAACCTCACATTACATTTTATTAGAACAATAAAAATATACATAAATGCATACATTTAAATGCGTACTGCGGCGGACGGCCTGGGGAACGGCCGCCACCAACAGGCCGGGAGGCCAAACCACTCACCGGAACTCATGCACAGCGACACCGGAGACAGTGCACAGTTGAGCTTTTATTTTTAACTCATATACATTGCTCTTTAAAAGGGAAACGAAACCACCACCACCACTCTGGCTGAACTCGCAGCACCGGCTCTCCCCCGATCTGTCTACTCCCCGCACTCTCTCCAGTACTCCCGCCCACTCTGGTCCTCTCTCTTACACATGGAGAGTCCGTCTTTTAAAGTGTCTCGGCTCCTCCCTTAATACAGTTCACCTGTCTCTCATCCAGGGAGGAGCCCTGTGCTCAAGCCTGGGTCCGTGAGGGTGCTTCGCCCCCGCGGCGCCACAATACCAAATTTATTGATGTTACACTTCACATGCAAACAGGTAGCAGCAACAGCTGTTTTACAAATAAACCTCACAGCACTTCTTACTAGAAAAGAAAAAAAATGCACACAAATGAATTGATTTTTTCAAATGCATTCTAAAGGAATCTTGTTTTTGGCGTTTCCAGACTAAAATATCTAAAAAACAAACAACATTTTAGCAGAAACCAAGAGCTGATGTTATTTGCCCATTCAGTTAGAGACTGAAGTTGAGGCGGGTTTATGATAAGAAGTGGACTGGATAATGGATCTGTGACTTGTCTCAAGGTACGTCATGTTGCATTAAGGTTGATTCATGGTCTAGCCCAAGCTGCGGACTGGATTATAGCTCTATAGTGAATCGGCCTTCTGATATCCCCCGAGCAAATTAAATCAATATCGGACCAGGCCCATCTCTAGGTTTTACACCAGTGAACTCTCAAATTCTTCTTCTTCTTTGCAATGAGAGGTTTATGTACTGCAGCCACCACAATATCCTCTCTCTCTGAGTAAGGGGTGCTGAACAGCTGGTTCACCTCACCAGTTAATTGTCAGGTTTAGTGAAAGGTTTGAATGAATACAGTGTTGAGACAGATACTGTATTCCAGCAGTAAAGTCATTAGAAAATGCAGAAGAGATAGGAAGCAAGACAATGATAATACATCGATGTGAAAACATCAGTGGGATGAAAAAAACCTTCTTAATTGAAATAACTTTTGATATATCATTTTTATCCTCTTTTGCTGTTGTGGTTGCACAGTACTTTAAATACAGTTTGAAGAAACCCCAATCACCACTTCTGTGGTTCTGTGCGAAGAGTATTCACCAATGAAATCATGGTATGATTTGATGTGTCTTAGTGCATTATGCATTATTGGGGCAAAACTTGAATTTGCCTGGTCAGAGGTGAGTAAAAAAACCTACATACAGTAAATACAATTTATAGTGAATACATTATAATATGGTAAATGTACTGTCTTTTCTGACATAATGACATACTTTCCATCATCAGTACTTTGAGTTAAATTCAGTTTTTTTGTCACGTTCTGTTGTAAAAGACCATCACCAGAATACATATATATGACTTTCGGCAATATATGCAATATTTAATTTGTTAATTAAATAAATGCATTAATGTGAATGAAGGGTGCACAGCACAATGTGAATGAGGGGTGCCTGAAGAGCAGTGTGTGGGGACGGGACCTTGCTCAAGGGTCCCTCAGAGGTGACACTAGCAGTTGGGATTTGAACTGGGCCATCCAGCTGACATTCAGATCGAGTTCATGCCCATCGCCCCATGTGTGAGAATGGACATGCTAGTTACTACCCAACCTTGAATTTAATATAGTTATTGCTGTAATTCTTTTAACCCATTCATTAATCCGAGGAGTTGTACCACTGCTGTTTATTCTTTTACCGAATGGTCTCCCAGCACTATTCATGCCTATGTGTGCAGCAGATGTGTGTGGTCAGGTAGGTCAATAAGTTAATCAATTATCTTAGAAATTACTGTTGCAAATATGTATATGTTTGACTACAATTCCCAAGATACATTAGTGTACCTACTTAGTTAGCTCCCTAGCTTGCTCAGGTTCAGCTTAAAAGTTAGTCACCAAAATACTCATGGCTGGCCTTCATGTATTTTGCAGAGACTACATGGCTTATCATTATCCAATAGTCACTTTATAAAAAGCTTTTTGGAAAGTGCCCGTTATCAGGGTTTGACATTAATATTTTGCTACTAGTCACTATGGTTAGTCGATAAAAAGATACTTTCACCAACCTGCCATCAGCTGCACTAGTCAAAGTCTTATGTACTGTATGTGTGTGTGTGTGTGTGTGTATGAGAGAGAGATAGGAATGATAGGTGTTTCTGCATTATGACACTCTTTCTGCAATATGACCCTTGAGCTCATGGCCATCCCCATATGTCTGAGAATGGAGATGCTAGTTACTACCCACCTTTGAATTTAATACAGTTAGAGTTGTAATTTTGAAGGCATTCATCACTCAGATGAGTTGTACCACTGACCTTTATTCTTTCATGCAGATGCTGCACTCTCTTAGAAAACTAGAATGCAGCTTATGGATGAGCTCATCCGTGGTGCGTCTCATTATTGCTTCTTTTAAAGCACTCTTTGATTAAAGGTCACTCTTTATGCTTATTATATGCTCGACCACTTCTCATGGCCTGGTATGACTCCTGACGATTCTGTTGCTGATCAGGCAAGCGATATTTGCAGGCCCTGATGAGGATGCTGAATCGAGATGACAGACCCTGGAGACTTTTCCTTCATCTGCTCAAGTGAGTGCGGGATGAGCCACAGCCAAAATTTCTGACTCAGTATATTGTTAAGGAGAATGGGGGCAGTGGAGACAGCTACCTAGTAATAAAATATGCAATACTGGATCATTGGCCATTTAATCTTCTTAAAGGAGCTATCAGTTGGCTGGTTCTTGTAAAAATGAAATTAACACATTTCTTAGAGGATCAAAAGTGTCTCTTCTGTGGCATCACTCCAAAAACTCTTTTTGGCACCTTTCTCTATAAGAGAGCATTTTCATTTGGGCCAGTGATCCAATATTGCAAATTTTATTACTCGAGGATTTAAGCAGTGTTTAGCTTACAGAAAAGCTGAAGAATTCAACTGTCTGTTACAGCACAGACCTCACAGCCAGGCTGATTTCGCACTTCTGGCCGTGGAGTTTTTTTGCTTTTCACATTTTTGCCTTATCCTCATTTTTTGCAAGTCTTGAAGAGCAGGTAAGATATCATTTGGGAGCAGGTGCGGGTGTACTCAAGGATCACGATTAAAAAACATTACCGCTGCTTAACTGTGCCACTGTCTCTATTTTGTGCTGAACAATGAACTGACAAATGAGCGGAGAGTGTGACCTCATGTCTGCAGGGTTGAATGGGTCAAAATGAACACTGCATTTTTTGTGATTGTGTTTGGTTGTTACATGGATTTTACATGTATGTAAGTGTACATGTCTATTTGTTATATGTGAACACACCACAACACAGCACACAGTGCATTTAACCCATTTACCCAAGTGAAACAGCAGGCAGCCAGAAACAGTGCCTGGGAAACAGTGTGTGTATATTAAATGTATCTTTGTGATCCCGACTGGTTTACACATCTCAGTGTTTATGTAAAGACTTTTCACATATTGCAATAGAGACAGCCCAGGCTATTCCATGCCATGGGGGGACGGGCGGGATGCACAACACTTTCCATCTTTTTACATTGCACAGTTCTCTTTACTGTTTTCAAAGTAAAGTTGCAATCATGCCAAAAAGTTGTTGCATTGTGGGTTGCACGGCAAATAGGATAACGTGAATTTAACCTTTTACTAGATCCCAAGACATTAAACAGAGACATAATAGTTGCCTTAAAGCTATTAAGATACATGAGGTCTCCATGAGCATGGCAGCAGATTTTTTTGTCAGGTAGGTCGAAAAGTTAATTATTTGAGAAACTGCTGTTACAAACATTATTGATTCCATTTCACAAAATACATTAGTGTACCTATTTATTTGGGTAGCTCTCTAGACCACAGTGTGTGGGCTATCCAGCTTTTGTGTTTGCAGGCTACATGGCTTAATCCATACAATAGTCACTTTAAAGTGCCTTTGTGGAACAGCCAATCTATACTGCAAAAAAGGACAGAGTCCTATCAGATGTTTCTCTATATTTCTGGCGAGCCTGGTCTCACGAGTTTTCATGAAGCCATCACAATATACAATGTAATCAAAATGCGTGCTGAGATCATGCTTTAGGGCTTTTTTTGTGCTAGGACAACACTTCACTACCCTATGTATTTTAATGCGCATTGCGTAACACCGCCAGTATCAGTTGTAACTGGTGACTGAGGGACATTAGGAGAGAAATAATGAGTTGATTCCTAAATGTTTTTGTTTGCAAAGTGGTTGAAACAGGTTGAAAGGCCATGAGATGGGGAAAGTCCCGAACCCTAAACCTAACCCTAACCCCAACCCACACACTAACCCTAACCCTAACCTAAACCCTAACCCCAACCCTAACACTAACCCTAACCTTAACCCTAACCCCAAACCTCACCCTCACCCTAACCCTAACCGTAACCCCAACCCCCACACTAACCCTAACCCTAACCCCAACCCTAACCCTAACCCCAACCCTCACCCTCACCCTAACCCTAACCCCAACCCTCACCCTCACCCTAACCCTAACCCCAACTCCCACACTAACCCTAACCCCAACCCTAACACTAACCCCAACTCCCACACTAACCCTAACAGTCACCAGTTAGCACAGATACTGGCGATGTTATGCAGTGTGCATTAAAATACATAGGGTAGTGAAGCGTTGTCCTAGCTCAAAAAAAAGCCCTAAAGCGTGATCGCAGCACATATTTTGATTACATTATATATCCTGATGGCTGCACGAAAAGTCGTGAGATTGGGTTGTTCTGGCCCTTTCTTCAGAAGGGTATTGAAAAAGGCTGGTATTGGTCAGACACCCTGGACTGCAGTTTCCCATTCAATTCTGTCCAACTTTACTAAACACTTTACCTCTGATGATGCTCCGTCTGTGGGAAGCTCCACGTAACAACCAATCAGAAAGTAGAATGCAAATGAGCTTGCTAATTTAGACACTATCCACTCCGCATATCGTGGAGAATAAAGGAGCGCTGCAGAGAGAGAGAGAGTAAGAGAGAGGGAGACAGAGAAAGAGAAACAGAGAGAAGCAGTCAGAGATAGAAGTGCAGAGAGAAGAGAAGGAGAGAGAGAAGAGAGAGAGGAAGAAAGAGAGTGTGTGTGTATGCGTGAGAGAGAGAGAGAAAGAGAGAGAGAGAGAGAGAGAGAGAGAGAGAGGAGAGAGGGAGGAGAGAGAGAGAGAGAGAGAGAGAGAGAAAGAGAGACACTCAAACAGACCGTGGTGCTGCTGTGACGTTTCTGATCCTCAGTTGTTCAAGCCCCCCGTGCTGCAGTTTCCTCCTCAGAGCTTCATCTGCCAGACCAGCAGAGACCACCTCGACCAGCAAGCGTCCTTGGGCTGCAGGAGTGTACGAATTCAGTAGTAAAGAGTGGAGGAATGACAGAATGAATGTGTGTTCTGGGGATTAAGCCCATCTGGACTGTCCGCAGTGTGGGGGATCAGCAGTGGGACCTGCAGTAATGTGTGGGCTCTCTGGTGTCCGGACGTGCTCTTTCAGCTTTACCGACTCTGAAGAGAGTCCGGATAGTCCTGGCAAACAACTTTGAACACGCTTGCTGGGTCTCGGTGCATGTAAGGTTCAGTCAGAACCGTGAAGGACTCCAGGTTCAGATTCCTGTATTTTCTTGCCAAACGTGAGACAGGACTTTCCGGGGATGGCTCGACTCAGAAGAAGGGCTTGTGTTGCTCTTCTCCTCTTCACTCTCTTCGTGCTCGCAACTTTGATGGGTTTAAGGACACTGAAGCCCACCGAGGGCTTCCCTGCTCTGGCCCCCGGGGCAGACCTGCTTCCAGCGATCGGAGAGAAACTTGACAGGCGCTCCGTGGTCCAGCCCTCTCCTGCCCACGCACGCAACGCCAAAGTAGGGGGCTCCAACGCCGCTCCGGACAAAGGCGTATCCTACGATGTTCACATATTTTACTACACGTGGTACGGGAACCCCCAGATGGACGAGAGGTATATGCACTGGGACCAAATCCTGGTTCCACACTGGGACCCCAAGATCGCCGCCAGCTACCCGAGAGGAAGACACGTGCCTCCGGAGGACATCGCGTCTAGCTTCTATCCTGAACTCGGCCCATACAGCTCGAGGGACCCAGAGGTGCTGGAGTCTCACATGGAGCAAATTGGAGAAGCAGGGGCAGGTACAGTTTAAGGTGCAGGTTTTACTATTCCACAAACAGATGGACATTAATACCACACTTGAGTCCCGTTAGAGACAATATATCAACCCCTTAAACAACCCATATAAGTCCACGCTTCACTCTCACAACTTCATCAATTAGTGTCATATTAGTGCTGAACAATATACATGATATGGACAAAAGTATTGGGATGCCTCATCTCAAAAATGTTGGATGTGGGTGAGGTCAGGGGTCTGTGTGAGCCAGTCTTTTACACCAAACTCATCCAATTATGTCTTTATGGAGCATGCTGGAATAGAAAAGCTCCTTCCCCAGACTGTGTCCACAAAGTTGGAAGCATGGCTTTGTCCAAAATGTCTTGGAAGCATTAAGTTTGCTCCTCACTGGAAGTAAGGGGCCTAGAACAAAACCTGAATTAAGAGGTGTGTCCCAATACTTTTGTCTATATAGTGTATAATCTACTAGTGTGATGTAGGTATACTGTGATATATTTTTTCAGTTTAGCTATGGTTTTAGTAATATTTTAGTAAAATATTTTAGTAATATTTAGTTTGAATATCATCTGATACCATCATATTTGGATATGTGTAATGTTGAATTTCATAAATATCACCCAGTACTAACAGTAACAGTAAAAAAAGTAGCATAATATGCAATTCTTTTAGTAGCTACTGAAGTGTTAATATTAACAATCCCAAAAATGACACTATGTGCTTGGACCCCTAATAACTAAATAATTCAGTGTTGGTTTCCCACACAGGGGTTAAGCCTAGCCTGAACTCTATTTTCTGTAGAATATCTATTCATAATGCTCAGCATTTCAGGACTAGGCATAAGCCCTGGCAAAAAAACTGGCCCCTAGACTTTAAAGGGGTTGAAGCAACGAGTAGCGTTTGCTACTGAAGATTCAGCACCAAGTATGTGGACAGCTCCATAGGTCTAGCAATATAATAATACATCAGTTGGAACAGCAGCTCTCAAACGCAGCCTAATATACCTAAAGCAGTTAAATCTTACTGCACAGTTATGTATAATTATTGAAAATCACTAAAATATTTAAAAGCAAAAATGAGGGTGTTTCATTATTAGTACCCCTTGAATGATACACAGTGACGGAGTGAAGTCTGGCCACTCAGTGAGAGCATGAGAATGGCCTGCTTGGCAAGGAGTGTGGTGAGGTGTCTTTAAATAATGGGGTCTGCGGGTAATGTTTCACAGACAACACATACACAGGGGTTTAGACAGATTAACTATATATAAGTTATTACGTTTTTTTTTTTTTTTTTTTGTGAATGATAGCTGGAGAAATTACTACATTTGTAAAAAGGCACCAAAAGGTTTTTTTGAACAAACCTTTCAGTTGAGTGGTATTAATAGCTTTTTTAAGAACTACCCATTGCAAGGTTCTGCTGGAAATCAAAAGTCCATACCATCTGGCATTGTTCCAAAGAATTTTTTTTTATGCTGTTGTTTTGTATACTCTCACAAACTATCTCACACAGACAACAGACCTGACAGAAACCGTAAAAGGATTTTTCTAAATGAGTTAAAATGAAAGGTCCAGTGAAATGTCAAGTGTCAAGTGCATGCAAGTATGATGTCCAGTGTGGTAAGTGCTCTTTCCTGTTTGAGTAAAGGTGTGCTGGTGCTGTCGTGGTATCCTCCGGGCTTGGCTGATGACCATGGGGAACCCACTGAAGACCTGGTACCATCAATCCTGGATGCAGCTGTCCGGCATGATTTAAAGGTCAGTGTGGGTTATCTTGCATAGAGGCAGGTGGTATCACAGTATGTCACAATATTTGTTTTTTCTGACATCTGTTGAGTTGGGACAAAAAGAATCAGTGGTGCCACATTTAAAATGCTATAACAACTTTATATTCCTCACAGTACACTTCATTAAATACAGTTAAACAGGACTAATTGTGCTCTCTTTGTAAGGAAACAAGAAGTAAGTCGGTGTTCTGGAAGTACTGGCAGTATCACAGTATGCTCAGAGAAGCATACTGAGATACACTTTTTCATAATGTACCGCAATAATCAGGAATATCATCGTAATTCCTAGTCGTAATCCTCCATCAGCAGGTACTCAAGATGCATTCTTCAAGAACAAGAACATTCTTCTAAAGCCTTACAACAAAAAGAATGCATTGTGCAGTTATATTTGTATGCATATATAAGCTGGGGTTATGAACTTCTGGTGTGGTCTCTAATACCCCACTCTTACAATACAGCTAGAGGAAGAAATGCAGCAGGAACACTCCACTGAAAACTGGTTAGGTTGAACGTCATTGGAGAGTAATTAATTGAACTGGCCTTTTCCATTCACTTCTCCTTCTATACAAAAGTCCTCGTCAATTATTCACACTCCGAACTCCTTGGCTTGGATTACACCCCTTCGTAATTGAAGCCATGTAACATTAGAACTCCTCATTAAAATACAAGAGGCCCTAAGAAAAGCAGATGTTATACGGCCCAGGTACATTTGAGTTTTCATTCCAAATTCAAATGCTCAGTGAAATCTTTAAATGTAGAGTGTACAGAATGATACACTCAGGCAGCTAATGTTCCGTTTCTGTATCTGGGTCTGTTACAGCAGCTGAAAAAGAGTCGTATATTTGTATGTGTGTGTTGGCCAGCAGCTCTTTAGATAATGTAGTTAAGGATATGAGCATGTTAGCACAGAAGCAAAACCCCAGGGCTGTTAGTGTGTTTAAACAGCTGTACAGCTGTGCTACAACTATGTAAGTGTATGTTCACACTGAACAGTTGGCTGACGCGGGGCATGTGTGTGTGTGTGTGTGTGTGTGTGAATGAGGGCGAAGCATCGAGTGACGAGAGAAAGGCATGTAAGGGCAGCTCTCCCCAGCTGAGTCCCATCAATAATGCACGCTCTGTGTTTGCTCGGTGCACACGTCTTTCCAGCACGCCCAGTCAGCTTGTTAAGATGTGTTATGGCATTATACCTGCGAGCATGCAGTAAAAGGATTTTCATTGTGAAGCCAACCTTTCCATTTTATAGATTCCATTTTATTCATACCTTAACTGTTTTTTATGAGTTATGGCTGTGATTCAATGGTGAAAGAGAGACTCTGTGCAGCAGACCTTGATGAAACTTCTTAGTCAAGCTTGACTCTAGAAGTAAGCTACCCACATACATATACATACACACATACACATACACACACATACACACACGCACACACACACACACACACACACACACACACACACACACACACACACACACTAGTCCACTCTATAAAATGAAAAGTGCCTAAAGGGTTCTTTGACGCAATGCGATGAAAGAACTACCTTTGGTTCCTAAAGGAATTTTAAAGAGATTGTTCTTTAAAGGAATTTTTGAAAGTTTTTTAACCTAATCTACATCTGGTGGAAATCAAAATAATACATAGTTGATTGCTGATTGTGTATTTTAAGCAAAAATATTGGCTTCTATTGTGAGTGTGTTTTGAGGCAATGCAATTTCTGTTCTTTCACTAAGGGCATGTAAACTTATCGTGGTTGAAATTATTGTTAAATGACCGTATACTACAGATGTGGCAGATGCAGATTTGTTTAAAAAAAACAGAAAAACACTGGATCATCCATTAAAAAGTTCTTTAGGTGTTTTTTCTATACTGTAAAGAAACCTTTGGCATCTTTTTAATTTGTAGGAATGTCCATTCCTAAAAAGTGTCATTAGAGAAGTATAGCTTTTTCCTTCAGATTTTGCAAAATGATACATTTCAGGGAAAAAGAAGGCTTTTAGCATGTGATTGCCTTGTCTCCTGCTTTCAGGAAAGTGTTTCAGTGGTACTTAAAAGTTTATGAATTTTCTATATTGATACACAAAAATGATCTAAAACATCATCAGATTTTCCCATGTTGATAAAAATAGACAAACATAACCACAATTCAACAAAAGAGACAAAAAGTGTACTTGTTTATTTATTCATTGAGAAAAATGATCTAATGTTACACATCTCTGAGTTACACATTTCTGAGTGAACCCTGGCTCTCAGTATCTGCTGTGGCCCCTTGGTGTAGCAATAACTGTAACTAAATTAAAGAAAGTGAGAATGGTCAGTGAGGAGTGACGGCTTTCTTAGATCACTTAACCGTACCAGTGCAGTGACACTCCTCCTAATAGAAGGATTAGATATAAAACAGCTCTAAAGCATAACTGTAAGTCAGTGGAATGGTTTACAGTCTGACCTTGTGCGTGTGTGCGTGTTGTTGCACCCATGACTTACTTTGCCTCCCTGAACATTTCAGACCCAGAGGGGTTCGAAGCGCTCCAGCCTGTAACTAGGGCATGTCACAGAGGGGTTTTGGGGTGGGTGAGTGACTCCATAATGCTCAGCTCACAGTTTGGTTGTTTACAGTGCCAAACATGAGTAATCAGAAGTCAACCTTACAAAAATGTAATAGGCAAAATTAGTGTCTGACTTTTGTGCCAGTATTTCTACAGTATTTGTATCTTGTGTATTTAAAAAGCCTTGTCATGATCTGCCTGGTATTCAACATAAGCTTCTTTTACTGAAACCTGAGCCGGATCATTCAAGCGACCTCACTCATCTGCGTGGAAACAATGCCAGCGTTTCCTCTTAGACACTGAACAAAGGCAGCTGCTTCACTAACTTTGGCAAAGACTGCACTCTGCCCTCTGTACTTACCACAGTAAACAGACCTGCACTTAATTACGTGAGGAGAAGCTTCTGAATGTGGTAACAAGATCTGCTCAAATGATGATTTCATGCCTACAACAGGACATTTGCTTTAACACTTTGTATACTATTTTTACAACAAAATCCATGTAGTTATTTACCATTACATACCTGAGTATTAGCAAATGCCCCACCCCAGCCCCACACTCATTTATTCAAAGTGTCAGCCTGAAAAACACACGTGCCTCCATAAAGTGGCTTGTGCCACTTCCATCCATTAGTGCCTTTCTTACTCAGTGTCAGCATGATGTGAGACTGTGCCTCATGAGGTGAGCTGTGCTGCACCAGGAGCTAGAAATGAGGACTCAATATTCCTGCTTCAGCTCAGCCACGTCTATAGCTGCATTAACCTCAAACAAATTTAAACAGAACACCCCAATGACTGACATGTACAGATGCAATACAGAAACAAGAAGCGCATTAATAATTACTTGTTCCTCTTTATATATGCTTACTATTTTATGTCTAACATCTTATCTTAAATCTATTATTTATCTTAGTATGGCAGTGTAGATGGAATCGTTTTAGTAGGCAAAGGCCAAAAACATCCAAGATGGGCTTCTGAGAGTAATTGAATTAGGAGGCTGTCAGAGGGAACGAGCCTTCACTGCACTGATGTTATACTGATTGTGTTAGCGTGCTGTGAGGTGTTGACATTCATCTCCCTAATGACTACGCTCTGCGCTCCACAAAGCCATTTCGCCCCATGTGCCCCTCACCCCCCATCCCAGTCAAGGCCTTCAAAAAAAATTCTGGAATTTTTCTCAGTCCGTTCCTTGGTGCAATTCCTTTTTTCATAAGCTGTACCATGGACTCAAACTCAAGGTAAAAGCCAAACATTGTTAACAGGACCCGTAAAAGTGTCTTCTACAGCTAGCTATATGAAGACGTGTCTGCCAAGGGCAGAGGAAGCTGGAAAGAGATTAAGGTCAGCTAAGACACAATCTACCCTGCTGTCCTTTTCCAAGACATCAGAATACAGAAAGAGTCCATCTGTGATTCTTTATTACTTTAGGTGCCTGCAGAGGTGTGTGTCTCGGCGTGGTTCTGTGTCTGGGGGGGGGGGGTTTGCGTGCAGTATGAAGGCACAAATTAGGTACGCATTCGCACTGTGAACACTGAAAACGGGCACGCATTTTCGTACCACTTACATCAAGCCCCGGTTATATATTTCACACAGGAAGCTGTTCTACACTGACTTTGTTATTTCAATGTCTTTTTCGCTCAATTCATCAAAAGGTTACTGACCCCTTCAAGGACAGACACAAGAATGCAGGATTTCTAAATGTGTACTTGACTGTGGAGTGAAAGGAAGTTACATCAGAGCCTACTGTAATGCATGTCCAATAAAAAAATGAAGAGTAAAATAACTTGGTTGCCATGGTTTGCATTGTACTGTTCCAGGTGACGTTCCATATCCAGCCTTACAAAGGAAGGACTGAACACAGTGTGCATGACAACATCAAATACATCATTGACAGGTTGGTATGAAGTTCTACACTGAGTCCCCATGTGGCCTGTATCATAGCCTACCTAATGCCTGGCTTAATGCCTGGTGATACCCTGAGAGGTTTGATGCCATTGACAGTTTATTATAGACATCTACCTTGCTGAAATTTGAATGGACTGTCCAGCTTAGTGGAAGTATAGTCAAAGTAATGTGTCCCTACTTTGATATGTTCCAGATATTAGGGTAAGTGAAACCTGTGTCAGATTAGATGCTCAAAAACGTTTACAGAGACATGGGAGTACTCCATTAATGCTTCTTTCCAAGCCATGGCACAAGAGCAGCACCTCATAAATATTCAGCTGCAGATTAATGGCCTTCTACTTTGTCGTGTGTTATGTGGAGATGAAGGTTGTAAAAAATTAAAGGCTTTCTTTCATGTGCATTCAGGTACGGAGAGCATGGGGCTTTTTACCGCTTCACCACCAGCAATGGGAAAGCACTGCCGCTTTTCTACATTTACGACTCTTACCTGACACCTCCAGAGGCCTGGGCAGAGCTGCTGACTGCCACAGGATCACACAGTGTGCGCGGGACTCCATACGATGGGGTCTTTGTTGCCCTCATTGTCGAAGAGCGGCACAAACATGACATCCTTGCCGGCGGGTTTGATGGGATGTACACTTACTTTGCATCCAACGGCTTCTCCTATGGTTCCTCTCACCAAAACTGGAAGGGAATCAAGGCCTTCTGCGATGGCAACAATCTGCTGTTTGTGCCCGGTGTAGGGCCAGGATACATCGACACCAGCATCCGGCCTTGGAACAACCACAACACTCGCAACAGGGTGAATGGTCGATATTATGAAACCGCCTTGCAAGCAGCATTGAACGTAAGACCAGAGATTGTTACCATAACCTCCTTCAACGAGTGGCACGAGGGCACGCAGATTGAGAGAGCGGTGCCTAAAAAGACCCTCGCACGTTTGTACTTGGACTACCAGCCGCACGAACCTGATCTCTATTTAGAGCTGACAAGGAGGTGGATTGAGCAGTTCAGTAAAGAAAAAGAACAATGGCTCATGTGAGGTGCGCATTTCTTTGAGGCTGCTTGACTCAGAGTTATCAGTACGTATGCTTTTGTTTGTGCGAGAGATCAAATAAACATTTCAACTCTAAAGTCCAGGATATTGTAAATGGGATGTGTGCAGTATTCAAACTTTCTGTTATGAAACAAGACCTGCATCTCATTTTTGGAGCAACCACAGAAGTCACACAAGCATGGACACAGATTCACTTCAGTACAGTGGGGGATGGGGTGGGGGGGGAACATTTTGAACAAACAAGGACACCAACAACACCACTCTGTTAATAGCGACTGTCAGTCTAGAATCTTCGCGATAAATCAGGCCTTTTCCCTGATGTGCTGAATGTAGCAGCGCATATACAGACACCCCTTTATTATAATAATAGCTTTTAGAAAATTCCAAAGTCCAAACTGTCCCTATCAATAAATGAATAAACAAACAAACAATTATTTAGACTTACATTTCTGTGTAAATAACTGAATTAAATTGCTAGCAATGTAAATGCAATCACTGTTATAGGTATTACTACAATGTTGCTTTTCCACTGCATGGTACCAGTTTGACTTGACTCTACTCTCTGCTGTCTGATTTGTTTTCCATGGAAGTTAGTACTCAGTATTGCTGGTGAAGCTGCAAGAAACGGTCGTGACCTCATCTTAAACGTAACAAACACTGTTGTACTGGAGAAAACTGAAGGGGTGGTGTTCTTGATTTTCTGTAAGTGGATATACTGTGTTGCATAATGGTGATGAGTACTAAAGTGTTTAATAATAGTGATGAATACTGCAGTGTTTTCACATCAACGTATTGTTGCCTGCTCAGCTCACTTGGAACCTCGATGGAGTAGGAATGAAAAATAGCATTGAGTACCAGGTACTAATTACAAGACTAGCCTAAGGGAAAACTGAAAATGGCCAGTAGAGTTATAGAGTCAGTACCAAGTGGTGGAAAATCTAAATCTTAACCGGTCAGGTTATACTGTCACAGAGCTATGTATTATGGACTATGTTACTGCAGAAAATGCAACATACCAGTTATGTTGGTTTACCATCATCCACTTGATGTAAGGTTGGATAAATAACTTTTATTCCTTACACGTCACAAGAAGTCAAATCCAAATCCACTACATTTTCTTTGCTTTATAATATACACTATATGGACAAAAGTGTTGGGACGCCTGGCCATTACACCAACAGGGACTTTAATGACATTGCATTTCAAGACTTTAATATGGAGTTGGTCCCTCCTTTGCAGCTATAACAGCTTCCACTCTGCTTGGAAGTCTTTCCACAAGAATTTGGAGTGTTTCTGTGTGAATTTGTGCCCATTCATTTCCATGGAGCATTCATGAGGATGTTTGATGAGAAGGCCTGGCTCGCAATCTCCGATGGGGTTGAGGTCAGGGCCCTGTACGGGCTGGTCAGGTTCTTTGACACTGAACTCATCCCACCATGTCTTTATGGACCTTGCTTTGTGCACTGGGGCACAGTCATGCTGGAGTAGAAAAGGTTATTCCCCAGACTGTGTTCACAAAGTTGGAAGCATGATGGCGTTCTCCAAATTGTCTTGTCTAGGTGCTTGGTTTTATACACCTATGACAATGGGTATGAAATATTAAAACACATGAATTCAATAAATAAGTGGTGTGTCCCAATACTTTTGTTCACTTAGTGTGACTACGCAGAAAATGGTATGAAAACCACGTGATTCCACAGCTAGTCTCCATTCCCTAATATGACAATTTAAATGAAGGCTCTGCCTTTGTAGAGTGTTGATTTCTTCTTTGAATGTCTTTCTCTGTCAGTGTTGTATAATCTCCAGATCAGCAGATGTGTTCTTTTGCTAAGGCTTGTTTTGTAGCTCAGCATGATTTGTGAAGCGGTCGTCGTCGCTGTCAGTCAGCACAACGTCTCCCCTTTTTTCTTAGCCAGGCACACAAACAAGCCCCTTAAGGCACGTCCATGCTTACATCCAACTTTTCTTCGAATTCAACAACACTGATTGTGGCATATTTTTTGATCACAAGGTCTACTTTGGTCTTCCATGTGATCAAGGTTCTCCAGCTGCCAGCTGACTTGGTGAGAAGGCCTGGGCCAAAGATCCAGGCTTAGTTCCACACCACGTTCTGTCCACGTTCTGCGCTAACATGCCTCCATTGAGATACTGCAGACACAAACAATTTCCGATACTCAATTGGCGATGGCTGTGTGGAACCATGTCGTTTTGTTTTTAATGTACTTAAGCACAGACAAACTAGCCATACACAAGCTGCACAAGCTGTCAAGGTGATCTCGGACTACATCATCCCAGATGAGCTTTAGTCAGCAGTATCATTTTTGCCGGTAGAACCACTGGCACAAAGATTTCCAAAATATCTTAAATAGAAATCACCAAAGATAGGATGTTTTTTCTGATGGGATGTTTGTCTTTAATGACATTTCTGAAGGGGTCAGACTGGATACACCATTTTACTCCAAAGCTCTCCAACAGTATAATCATCCAGGCCCAGAATTCTCATGAAATGTTCTCGAGAAGCTTTTTTTTTCTTGAGACATGCTGCTCTGCTACTATACTTCTTTTGACATAATTTGAATTTCAGTTTGACAGGTATTATCATGGACATCTATGTAAACATGTAACATTGTTGTGAATATTTCATACATAATTTTAAAGTAAATCTTCATTTTTAAAATTATGATGTATGATTAATATTTTTCTGGGGTCATAGCGTTTTACATGTAGACCTTAGAGTACCTTACCATACACCAAAATTATTTTAAATTGAGTTTCTAATATTCGGATGCAGCAGTCAGGGCCATCAGGGGTTCTTCACCTTTTTATAATGTCCTGTCACATGGACTACTTTCAGAATATTAACAAAATGACTCCTTAAATGGTGGTTATACCGCCTTGTTCTTTCAGGAAGTTAACTTGACATGATTACCCAATTTAATTATTATATTCAGAACAATGGTGTTCCATTACTATTTACTGTGTGAAAATGTTCTCTTTTTTAAGTAAGTTTCATTATTTGGTACAAACATTTGTCATCTCCCAAGTAATCTCGCAAAATTGATTATAACTATAAATTTCAGACTATGAAAAAATGTTTGGAGGCCATCCGTAAGTTTATTTTCAAATTTTAATACCCTTAAATTTAATATGGTTGACCCTTTTCCTTTCCACAACATGCTAGACAACTCTGTTGGGGTCTGTATTATAAAGGGTTTCTTTTGAAGACGAAAGTATTTTGAGGTGTCATGGAGAAACGTTACTAGTGAAAAATTATCTATGCTACTTTAATCTCTTATTAAAGTAGCAGCTTGCTTCAGGAAGTCACTGAATAAATAAAAAGTCACTGAATAAATTTGCCTTTGGTTCAAACTAGTACTGCTGATCATTGTTCATTTCTTCTGAAATTCTGCTGAAATAGCACTTCATCAGAGATACTGAGCTCACAGAACTCTGAAGATCTGACTGAACTCAACGGCCAGCTTGGTCTTGCAGGGCTGGCCCCACCACATGTAAACTAACCGCCTGCATAGGGCCTTTGTGGCCACTAGAGGGTTCTCAAGAGCACTTGACATGTCCAACAAGAGAGCTTGAATTTTTTTGAGATATATATTTTTCTTTTTAATCATCCAAAAATGTTATTAGCATGCTGCTTACCTAATACTACTGGCTTATTCAACTCCTGCTGTCTCTGTCAGAGCTGGTGCCACATAATGGCTGTGATACTGATGCAAGCACATCCAGGCAGTCTGTTGTTAGGTTACAGCAATGGAAAAAGAAGTAGAAATGTAAATGTTGTGAACAGTCTCATTAGCATACGACCGATGTTTGAAATCCACTCATTTGTCACTCTTATTCGTGGTCTAGGCTGAGGGGGAATCTAAAATCGGCTCCATATTCACTATGTAGTGCATTATGTAGGTCATGAAATAATGACCTCTGTACCCCAAATAATGCATTGTACACAATTTCGAATCATCGGAGTGCCTGCCACAGGATACACAGCATCCTATACTTAGCACACAGGATTGTGCATAGAAATCATTCTTTAGTGACTTAATTTTGTGTAGCCCATAGGCTACAGGAAATTTTCTCATTCCATCATTTTGAGTTTAAATTACATGAAATACCCCTTGCTTGAGGCTATAGAACCGTCAGTGCAGTCTTGACTACCTCCAGACTGCCACGTATTGTGATGTATCCACCATAGCTTTGACTGTATGCTTCACTGAGTCTGAATCTGTTTCATCCTCCATGATATTCAAGGTTAGCCCTCTGCACTTGCAAGCCGTAGTTGGCTAAATATAGCAAAGTGCTCCAGTGTCTCTCTAAGTCACAAAGTATAGCAAAGCTTTCCTTCTTTTCCAAATCCAGAGACTTCAGTTTACTTTTCCACTGCAAAGGCCAACTTCTATTCCACATGTGCCACAAGGAAGTCAAATCCACTGAATTGTCTTTGCTGAATAATAAAAAACTTCACATGACGGGGCATGTATGAAAACTGTGTGACTTCACAGCTAGTCTAGCCTTCACTCCATTCCCAAATTCATCATATTAACTAAAGTAAATGCATGAGGGGTGCTCTCTTAAAGTAACACTATACAATTACCAAGGACATAAAAGACTAACACTTTCCCCTTATGATTAGTTTACTCAATATTCGAAAATCCAAAACTTATAAGCCAAACCATGCAACTTCTAGAAATAAGAAGAGTACAGAGTATGAAAAAAATAACAAGCTGGGGAAAAAAACCCTCAGTATTCTGAAATGCCTGGAATGACACTGACATTTCAGATTTTGTTTCGACATGCAATAACTCGCTATTTCATTAGAAACCAAAACACTACCCAAGAGAACCAGTTTATCCACATAACAAACTGAATCCACTCTTTCTGTGCTGACATTCAATTCCACCTCAGCCCTCTGAAGTATGGAATTACTAACTGCCAGACAGAAAATAATCTATCAAATCTAACCACAGAGCCCACCATCAGCCTCCCCACACAAGGTCTGAAATTAAAAAAAAAAGCACAATGTAAACCGGAATAAAAATCCACAATTTCAATTTATTTACATTAATTCATTCATTCAGGTATCAGTGCCACTGATGATAACCGGAACAACTTAAAATATTCGAGATCCATCTTACATCTGTGTTGTGCGTATTCATATGAAAGAAAACCTTTCTGGTCCTCAATGTAACATAGTACAACTGAAATTGCGCTATCAACATTAAGTCCATTCTTCAAGCAAAACAGCTCTCTCATAAGAGTATAATTCACTAAAAAAGTGCCAATAAATAAAAAACAAAAAAACCCAAAACACTGAGAATATGAAAAAGCCTAAGTGATCTGAAGTCAGTGTCACATAATTCCAGAGTTCACCATTTACTATAAGCATTAAGACAGATGAGAGGCCACTGCCTCGAAGGCAGATGAAATTAACATATATACGTTTGCATATTTGCACAATTCCATTTTGAGATTGATTTGGTTAGATTCCATTGTTTTAGTCCAATTATTCGGAATCCCCCTGGCCCGTGTCAGAACAGGCCCTGGCTGCAGGCTTGATCTTGAGGGTTGCAGTGAGCTGTGAACTCCTTAACCAACAGGATCCTCCAGTAGATCATATTTGTTCTTGAGTACAGCAATTGTAGCTGAATGAGCGCTGTGAGAAATGGAGACAGTTTCTAACCAAAAAACTGAATACTACATTTTTCATGTATTATTGTTATTCATTTATTCTATTAAAAGTAGTTAATTGCAGTAAAAAGTCAAGAGGACTACTGTTCAAAAGTTTGGAATCACTCTTCGTAATGAGTCAAAACTACGTATTTTTTTCATTTTTTTTTTAAAACTGAAAATGTACATGCTCAGTTCTTTTGTGTTCTATTAATTTGAATAAAAAGTCAGTCCTTAGTAATTCCCCTTTTGGCAGATATCGCTGCTTGTAAATGCTGTTTATAACCAGCCACAGGTCTTTGCTTTCTGGTTTTAGAAATTTTCACCAATGAACACATCTAGTTCTGTGATATCCTTAGGTTATCTGGTTGCAGTGATGTTCAAGTAATTCTTGAAGTATATGCGCAGTTCTCTCTGAGACTTTTCTTGGTTCCCTTACACTGCCACTTCTTAAGGACATTTTGGACAGCGGGAACTGCAAACGGGAAAGCCTTTGTCATCATTTTATATACTTCCCCTATTCTGCAGACTTCAGCTTTATTTTCAGATCTTCAGCTGCTTAAAAGAGCCTGTGGTTGAGTCAGAGAATGCATTATGCATTATGATCTGGATTTTAAAAATCAACAAAATGTGGTCAAACTGTTGCTTACAACTGGAATCGCTGTTATTTCATTTAATAGTAACTTAGGCTAAATTGAAAAGCATCAGAAAGTATTTTAAGAAGTTTCATTCAATATTTCAACAGCAATAGAATATTAAATAAGAGATAATATACTGTAATTATAATCTGACTCGACCACTTTTCAAAAACAAGGCTCTGTGGAATACAACATCAAGGTCAATGTCACATGACTGCCTTTATGAGATCAAATACATCTCTGTTCACTACTGGAAACTTATCTAAAATGTCTCTTTTATGGCTGAAACCTATAAAGTTGATAAGTAGCAGCATCGTAATAGAATTCCTTTCTGCAAGCATCTGAAACAAACTGATTAAATATTAATAATACAGTGATTCCACACATTTGAGTGGCAGTACACTTACTCATATGCATTTTTAATTTAGATTTAGATTTTAGATTTAACCTGGTGTTCACTGCTTTACTTAGGGGAGGACACTCACCAGCCTGGTCTTATGATACGGTATCTGCCAGGAACAGAAAGATCTACAACTGTTGAGCCCAGTCGACTCTGGTCTCCAATCGGGCCATTGTCCACTACAACGGCCAGTTTTGACCACAGGTCTTTAAACTCCTGGTTTTGAAGCACAGAACAAGAGAAATGTCACCAAAAGCATATCCATCAGTAATTCTCTTGACTGGGTGCAAGACTACAAACATCTGAAATGTATGTACTCACATGAACAGCAACAGTACTGGACTGTGTACTGACATTAGCGCTAGTTAAAGCAAGTGGTTCATCACAGATCTGACTCAAGCGTCTCATGAAGGAGTGGTCTGGAATGCGGACTCCTACAAGCTGGATCAGTCAAACAGACGGACACAGCAAGTCAAGTTGGCTTTTATTTTCATCCAGCCACATACACGGTGTATGACTGAACGAAGCAGCGTTTCTTACAGTCCCAGGTGCACAGACAGCACAAAAACAATCTCACACAACATACGACATGAAGACAAGAAGCACAACAAAGACAGTGTAAAAAGAAACAGTGCTGCAAACAATGAGGGGGAAAAAAGGAACAAAGATGTCTGAGACGTCAAAGATGTCTGGGGTGCAGATGTGCAAGAAGTGTCCTGAGCGATATCTCACACAGGGCTGTACTTTATGTGTATCATATGAGTAATGTGTAATATGCAGTATGTAGTACATTAGTGACATTTTTAAGGAAAGAGAGGTAAAACTAGCATGATAAAGAAACTCACCTTAGTAAATGGATTGAGGTCTGCATTCAGTGTTTCAGACCTTTCAAAGACCAGTGTTACTGGACCAGGAAGAAGATCTTCAAGAAGCTTCTCTTTCACAACCACTTTGCAATATCTGTGAACAAAGTACATTTATGATGTACCGGCAGCTTTATCATCACAATTTAATGAAATGAAATGGCAGACCTGTACACCACCAGTTAAAAGTTCTTGGACACAAAGGGATTTTCTACTTTTGCATGTTTGTCATGTACTATAGATACAAATTAATTTACAGTATGTTCATCATCAGAGTACCTTAATTAGCCAGAAAATCTAAAGGTCACTTCTGACCTATAAAAAGCCACCTAATATAAATATAATTATAATGAGAATCACCAGGCAAGTCTTAGATATTTAACAAGCAATGAAGTGACAGCAAATAGGATGAAACAGTTAATGAGTGCATTTAACGTTAAAGTACAGTCTAGAATTTGACTAATGCCATCACCACACAACCAGTTAACAGGACGTCAGACATGGACTGTTACAGATTCTTTTCAGGATATAAAGGAAACTTGACCTATTTCACTTATAATTGTTCACTCAACAACTTTCCAAGGATTTAGAGGAATGAAAATCTGCAGTTTAAGAAATACATTTACAAAAGGTAAAAACCTATAGTGAGCAAAAACCTTTGACTGGAGGCGTACATATTTACTTACTTGTAAATATCTTTTATTTCTCCCAAACAAATGGCCAAAGGCTTGTTGCCATTTCTCCCTTTGATATCATACACCCTCTTGACGGCTTCTGAATTCTGGGCCAAGCAGGCCAGGCCATATATGGTGTCAGTAGGAACAGCCACAACCTGGCCATTTTTCAAAGCCGTTGCTGTTGAGTTGAGAATTTGTACTTCGTCTATATTTCAGGGAAAGAAAATAAACTCTCAGAACATGCACTTCACAATCTATCAGAGAAGCAGGGTTTCTTTTATAACAGGTATGAATACTGATTCTTCACAAAATGCAGCAGATAATAAAGCAACAAGCCACACAAAACATTTCACTGTTCTCCACATAACAATGCTGGCTGGTCCTCCTGTATCACAAGAGACAGTGAACAGCACCATAAATCATAATGAAGGGCAATCTTAATGCTTCAGCTTTTCAAGACATGTTGGACAACGTCATGCTTCCAACTTTGTGGACCCAGATTGGGGAAGAGCATTTTCTATTCCAACATGACTGTGTCCCAGGTCCATAAAGAAATGTGTTGGGTGTGGAAGAACTTGACTGGCCCGCACAGAGCCCTGACATCAACCCCATCCAAAACCTTTGGGATGAACTGGAACGGAGATCGCGAGCCAGGCCTTGTCTTCCAACATCAGTGCCTGACCTCCTAAAAACTCTAAAGAAAGAATGGAACACAAATTCCCACAGAAACACTCCAAGATATTGTGGAAAGCTTTCTAAGAAGATTGGAAGCTGTTAAAGCTGCAAGAGGGGAAATCAACACCATCTTAAAGTCTACGTATTTTAATGCATGGTCATTAAAGTCCCTGTTGGTGAGTTGGGTGTGGAGGGCACAAGTAAAAGTACACTATGTGGACAAAAGTATTTGGACACAATATTGTAATAAAGTGGCCCTTTACTTCCACCGCCGGGCTGATGTAACTGATGTAGCTGAACCCACCTTGTGCTTCTGCCGGTTGCGACAGAGGCCCGTTTAAGGATAATCTCAGGACTGTGGTCTTCATATCTTTACTCGTAGCTCTTATCCCAATTGGGCTGTTTGAAGACACACGGGACGAGAAACTTAACACCCGACCAAATACACAAAATATCATAAGACTTCTCTTCTCCCCGAGTTACAACGTGTTTCCTCATCCACACCTCCACTGTGAAGCCACGCCTAGCAACGTAGTGCAAATTCAAAATAAAAGTCTCTCCGACCCTTAGTGTAGGACACGCTATATGGACAAAAGTATTGGGACGCCTGACCATCACACCAACGGACTTTACTGACATTGCATTCGAATACAAAGACTTTAGTATGGAGCGCCGCCCCTTTCCACCAGAGTGTTTCTGAAGGAATTTGTGCCCATTCATTCTGTAGAGCATTTATGAGAGCAGGCACAGATGTTAGACGAGAAGGCCTGACTCGCAATCTCTGTTCCAGTTCATCCCAAAGGTGCTGAGGTCAGGGCTCTTGGGAGGCCATTCAAGTTCTTCTACACCGAACTCATCCAACCATGTCTTTATGAACCTTGCTTTGTGCAATGGGACCCAGTCATGCTGGAATAGAAAATCTTCTTCCCCCAACTGTGTCCCTAACGTTGGATGCATGGCGCTGTCCAAAATGTCTTGGTATGCTGAAGTGGTAAGATTGCCCGTTTTGCCCTTAATTTTTGTGATTAAATTTTAATAGCGCCATTACATGTTAGATTTCACTGTGTTGGTGTTAGCATATGCTTTGTGATTGTCACACCTCTGGTTGAGACTTATCATTTAGTTTTAGACCGAAAGGTTCCCAAAATATGAGCTACGAGAATTAGATTTTTTGGGGGGTACCTTTTGGTCTAAAACAAACTTCAGCCCCATTGCTAGTTCTGCACGTACTAAAAAGTTCCACGATAATTTTACATTCACTGTTTAGTTATTTTGAACTAGCACTTCTGCTCTAACTGTACTTTTACTTGAGTAGCATTCCACAGGTGTAGAAGTACTATACAAGAGTCTGCTTCGCACAGCTCTGTGGCAAATCAGTGAAACACAACAAGCACCATGTGTAGGTAATCAAGTTAGTTAATAAAGCCCAGAGGTACCAGGTCACACTCACAGTTCTGATGGAGTCACAAGCAGGTCAGAAACCAGATTTGACTTTTTTCTTCTCCTCCTTTCGTTTTCCCCTTCTCAGGAACACTAATACGCGTGTACTGTTCACTAATTATTACAGAGAAATCAAAAACTATGGATAACGCCAAAGAGCCAACAGACCCTCCTGAAAAGCAGGTGAGCTGATTTTGGATGGACAAAGTCTTATCATGAAAGACACATTTTGAAAAAACTGGACTGTACTGGACCAACTTGTACTGGACCAGCGCTGCATTTTTTTTCCAGAGCCAGGACGATCTTCAAGCCTTGCAAACAACTATAGCTGTGATAGAAGAGCAGATCGCCTTATGTGACATGATCTTTAATGACCTCCAAGCAATTAACAGAATTGTCCAGGTAAACTGTGCTTTTTTTTTTTATTATCTGACATTTGTGTGCCACATCAAACTGGATATAAGTGCATATAATGACTTGTTTTATTTGCAGAACAACCTTTGATGCAGCATTTCAAGAACAGAATGAGAAAATTCCTTACATTTTGTATATATGCTTCTTAAAAGCATCAGTGCTACATGAATAAGCAATAAAACTTACACTGTTAAAATGATTGACAAATGGAGACAAGGCTGTTGGGATTTCACTGATATTATATTGCTTAATTCAGTTCAAAAAGTTATTACTTTTCCATAATACATAATACTTTATACAAAACAAGCATATGAGAATTTTCACATTATACATTCCTTAAAAATACAGATCCTTTATATTTTTTCCCCCACCCCCTTCACACTTTTGGGTATCAAAAGCAGTCTGTTGGAAGCATTTGTTTCCCCATCTGATAACCCTTTGCACTTTTGCTCTGATTTGCACAGCCCATAGCATGCTACTGCGTTCTGCTTTAACCAGAACTACTGAATAAATGTCACATCAAGTTGTTTGTGTATGAGAGAGCTGGATTTAAATAAAGAACCAGTGGATGAATCAGTTTGTTGAGCTGAAAACTGAATGATGAACTCAGCAGTTTATTGTAAAGGGAGCCCAGAAAGACCAATTTATACTCATGAAACAATGTAAGATCTGACAACACAGTTAAATCACAATTTCTGATAAATGACAAGCAAATTCTGTGAACTGTCATTTCATTGCACTCTACTGTGGAAAAGCGATACTGTATGTACAAACTAATCTCAAAACCAAAAGATAAGCCTAACCCAAATCTTAAAAAGGTTAACCTAAACTAAAATTTGAAAGTGACAAAATTCTTATAACAGAATTATATGAACTTTTTAAAAATCTGAGATTTGCCTATCGGGTGGCATGCATTAGTAATGTTTGGGGCCGCACACACATTTTGTGGAAAGGCGACAACTGTTAAAAGATTACAATGCCCATATGCACAATACAATGCAATACATTATTCAGTCCTGTTAACCAACAAAACTGAACCATGAAAATAACTTATTGTCTACCCGAAGCCTCCTTTTGAAACTGGATACTTCAGAGTGTAGCAAGCCTTTTGTAGTCTATGGTGAATATTTTACTCTATCAGTTACTTTAAACTAGTGGCAACTTGCATAATGATGACAAAATACTGAAGCAAAGGGTTCACTCAGTATTATGAAGAGAGCTGAAGCTTGGTTGATTCTAAAACAATATGGAAAAAATGTATTTTGCATAGATCATTCACTCTATGACAGACATTATGGCCAAACATAGTGCTCGTTCTGCCTTGAGCAAATCTTTCATTTTACAAAGCACCAAGGGAAACAAATTATTCCGCATGAACCAACTTTGACAAAACAATTTGTATTACTGAAACAAAAAAAACAACAAAAAAAAACACGTGGGACAGTTACTGCTACCATTTCTAAAACAGCACCCCCCCCCCCATGTAAAAATCATATGAATGCCCTATCTTCATTAAAAAGACAACTGGCACAAACATGCAGAATATTTAGCTTGTGTCAACAGCTGTGGACAATGTTTCTTTTTTTTTTAAACGCATTGTACACCTTGAATGGGTCTGATGTGTTGAACACAGAATGAGTCTGTGTACTGTCTCTAAACTATAGCATAGCAAATGTTAGAATGTGCAGATATCAGAACAAATATTAGCCAATGTGACCTTTTTTAAACCATTTTCTTGGCACTGGCTAAAGAAAACAGTGATTTCTAGTAACCTGGCTCTCCCTGAATGCCACGTTACGGTGAGAAGTATGTGGTAAACCATTTCTTAGGTAAAAAAGGAGCTTGACAGTTAATCTGCATAACTGTAAGTCTGTTTTGTCCTGCACATGATAACGAGGGAATATGTTAAGCTCTTCTTTGTAATAAAAAAAGCCAAAAAACCCCCAAAAACTGCATGGCAATTTGCAAAGAAAAAGGGCAGGGCAGTGCAGTGCAGTGCAGTCTTCCACTTCCCAAAGTGTGATTGCCCCTGGTAGTTCTATACAAAAATACAAATACAATCTAAGGGCATAAACATTTATAATTTCAAATGTACTACAGTATATTTACATTATAATCAGTTCCTCAAAGCCTCTCCTTACAGCAGTTGCGTATAAACAAGGGGACTTATGGGTGCAAGGAAGTTAACTAGTCATTCTTTGTTATCTAAACCTTGGCTTGGTGATGCACAAGCAGGTTATACGTAAGAGATCGTGCTCCTACAGTCCTGATGTTCATTTTTATGTAATTTCAGGGACAGCACAAACATGTATACCTCTGCTTTGATATCCTATATCCCTGAGCAAGCCACAACAGTGAGACTTACATGGGTCTTTAAAAAAAAAAAAGAAGAAGAAGAAAAAAAACAAAAAAACAGGTCCAGGAAAGGCTAAAATCACCTCAGTAACAGTAAAGCAGGGGCAGGGATGAGTAATCCCACCTCCATTATATGCCTGACCTGCAACCCAAAGGCAAGAATAACAAAAACATAATGTTAGATGGGTTGACTTCACCAAAAACAAACACAGACAAGTTTGGGTGAAAAAAAAAAGGTCAGTCATGGAAAATATGTACTGCATTGATCTAATAAGAGAGATTAAGTATTTCAATAAATTAATATATAAAAATTAAATACTAGTTACAGGCAGCCAACCAAAAACACGCATCAGTTACATTTTAAAGGCAAGCAATTTGTCTCTCCTTTCTGTTGACACAAACTGCTTCAAGATTACATTAGAGTCACATTTCTTGGGCTACCGTAGACTTTCTAATAAATTACATGTAATATACTATTCATATCTTACAGCATGTGCTGGGCTTGATGACTGCATTAACTAAAAGGGCTTCAGTTTTCCATTCAAAGTGCTGCATATGCCAATTAAGTTTCAATCACACATTCACAACTTATCTTTACTTCAGTGTGGCTGGTTGACAAATCTTATTATGCTGTAGGATTTTGCTCAGTTCAATAGCTCTCAGTGCTTTAAGTCCTTGTCAACTGTGACTGTCCTGTACCTTTTAAAACATTCTACTCCAACCTACACTAGGAAGCCTAATTCACATTGACAGAAGTTTTATTCTTTTGAGCCAAAGATTTAAAATATTGCTTTTCTTGTAAATGTGAGTTAGGACTTGTTTCATCTCATCTCACCTCCCTTAACGAGCTACTGGTCATCTGACAACCAGGTTTATATGATTGTAACACTGGTCCGAACAGACCATGAGCACATCTTAATGTTGTCTGGAAGGACTGCTGTGATTCAGTGCGAAAGGTGAAGTGACTTCAAGCAACAGACTACTTACAAACCTCTTGTTTTCAGTGGGAAAGTTTCATTGTAGGAATATGCGCAAAGCACACATTGAAACTAATCATAGTGCATTGTGACTAAAATGCTAGCTCAAGGCTCACATGTATTAAGCATCTAGGATTAGCTCCCCCTGTAAGATCATACTCAAAAGAATATGAAAAGGGCAAAACTGATCCTAGATAGATTCTTACTCTGAGAAGTCCAGTCCCCTGGTTTATAGAGCGTACGCTTATGCATCAGATCAACACTGCATAAGGTATAAAAGGATGACCAAGACCCATTAAAACCCGAATGGGCAAGAGGGATTGTGATTCTTAGCTTTCTTTAGGTGGTGGTGTTGTTGCTGCCCTCACTCATGGAGAACTCATCAGCAGCCATGAGCAGAGCCTCAATGTTAGCTGTCGTCTCAGGGCTGAGGAGGTCTACCACATCCACATTGGCCAGACTGTCTGTAGGAGTGCTGGAAGCTATGGCCTCACTGTGGAATGTCTGAGTTGATGCAGAGGGATTCCCAGGCTGGATCTGTGTCTGAGTAGGGTTCACCTCGGAGGAACAGCACTGTGGAGTTGTCTCTGCAGGTGGTGGTGGCGGTGGAGGAGGAGGAGGAGGAGGAGGAGGAGGAGCAGGAGCAGAGGTGTCTGTAGGCTCCTGCTGTGTAGAAGCATTACTCTGACTCCTTTCTTTAGCTGAGTCTCTGCAGGCACACTGACACTGGCAAGCCTCCTCCTGCTTAATTATAATGACTGGGAGGCTAAGGCCTATCTGCTGCACAGGGTTCCCTAAGAAAAAAAAAAAGCAGCACGCTTTTCAGTTTCTATGTGCTTTCATGTTCATGGAAAACAATAACAAATCATGTGTTTAGCATATAACAATAACTGGCAAGTGAAATATCAATACTACATACAAAGTTGATCATACCTGAATGTCCACCTACAGGTATGGCTGTTGTAAAGAAGACCTTCTCCACTTTCGGGCCCTAAGAAAGAACGTGACCATGCATTATTGCTACACTGGTACCAAGCATTGTTGCTACACAAAGCAAAAAAGACAAAGTGGCAAGAAAAAGTATGTTTGTTTTTCTGAAGCTGCTGTGGACTTGCTCCAGTGTTTTGGGTCATTGTCCTGCTGTATCACTTTCAATTTCTAAAGAATTTCAGCTGATGTACAAACATTCTCACATTAACCTAAGGAATTTTTTGATACACTGGGGAATTCATCTTCCCCTCAGTGAAGCTAGCCAGGGCTTGATGCAGCAAAGCAAGCTCCAAATAATGATGTTTCTTCTAACATACTTTACGGTCGGGGTGGTGTTTTCATGAAGATATGCAGATATGCCTTTTTACACCAGATGTAGCGCTGCGTTTCCTTTCCAAATAGTTCAATCTTAATCAGTTCACAAAACCTTTTGCCGATACAGCGGTGGAGTGTCAATGTGCTCTTTCAAAAACTTCAGGCAGGCAGCAATGTTCTTATTAGTAAGCAGCGGCTTGCTCTGTGGTATCCTGCCACAGTCACTCCCCTTTTAAATGTTTTACACACTGTGAACTCATGAACACTGAGGTCCTTTTGACAGGGCACCCACTTCTTGGTAGAGCAGCAACAGTCCCAAAGTGTCTTTATTTGTAGATCTGGTCGAATTGTAGGCTGGTGAATTTCTCAAATCTTTGAAATCCCTTTGTAACCCTTTCCAGCATTATTTAAATCAACAATTCTTGATCGTAGATCCTCTGTTAGCTCTTTTTGGTGAGGCACTGCTCACATAAGCGTATTTTTCCTGTGCAGAGCAAACTCCAAAAGTTTGAGTGCTTTTTATCAGGCAGAGTAGCTCTAGTCCATAACTCCAAATTCATTTTCTTAATAAGACTCCAGGTATGCTAACACCTGACTCCAGTTAGCTTTTCTGAGGTCACTAACTTTAGGGTTCACATCCCTTTTCCACCAGAACTATGAGTTTTTTATGGTTCTTCTCAATAAAGACATGAAAGATCAGGATTTCCTTGTGTTATTATTTTAGGCACATATTTGTCAATACCCTTGACTTGGATGAAGGTCAGATCACATTTTATGACAAAGACCATAAAATTCCAAAAGGTTCACATACTTATTCTTGCCACTGAACTGTCGAATTGAGGTAAGTAGTTGAAATAGCATTTCGGGTACCCTCACCTGCTGTTCAGGGTTCTGCTGTGCATTGGCAGCACTGCTGAGAATCCATTGCAGGTTCTGGTCAGACATGACAAGGCTGGGCTGCAGAAGGCCTTGCGTAGGAGCGATGGTGATGGTGGGTGTGGGAGCCAGGCTGGCGTTGCCTGCTAAAGGCACTGTGTGCGTCACGACTGCTCCTGCCGCTGTGGTGACTGCTGTCACTGAAGCAGGGTTGGAGATGTTGGCCACAGTTGAGGTGGAGACCGGCAGGGCATTAGTCGGGGCTAGAGGCAGGGCAGGCGTGTAGTGTTGGGTGGCAGCGGGTGTAGGGGGAATGGGCACTTCTGGTGTCTGTAGTGAGGTATGGAGAACTGAGGGAAAGGTGGCAGACTGTGGAGGGGTTTGTGTTGTGTTGCTGGCAGAGGTTGTCTGAGAGGAGGATGAGCCAGGCTGAGTAGAGTTCTCTAGGACAGGGGTGTTAAGAGAGTTAGATGAAGAGGAGGATGAAGGCAGCTGAGGGTAGGAAAGCAGAGTAGATGTGTCTGCCACAGCTGGCTGTGGTGGTGTTTCCAAGCCAAAAGCGTCCACTAGGTTATCTGGGGGTACAGAAAAAAATAGGTAAAAAAATAGGTACCTGGGTAAAAAAAAAAATACTTTGTTTAGTGAGTCTGTTGAGAAGTACTTGCCTGAAGGATGTGTGTCATCTTGACTCACACTGTTTTCAGGGCTCTGGAACATCAACTCAAATATCCTCACAGGAGTAACACTATTCAGTTCCAAGCTCTGCGACTGCACATTGTGAAACAATTAAAGGCACAATTAGTAACAATTCTAACGTTACAGTGCTGGGGAAGAACAAACAAACAACAATTTCCCCTATTTTTGCAAATGTCACACAAAATTAATTCAGGTCTTCATAAGAAATGTAATATGAGGAGAAAATGAATAAAAACAAAGCGGTTTAAATGGGAATTTAATTTACCAAAGAAAAAAAAGGCTGGCAACACTTATATCACCTGTGTAAAAGTAAGCCTCTGAGCATTTAAAGCCCTGCCATAGCATCTCAATGAGTTTCAGGTCAGGAGATTAGCTATGCCATTCTAAACCTTAGTCATGTTTATTATGAGCAATTCAGACGCACACTTGGTCTTGTGCTTTACAATGTTGCTGTTCATAACTGAACTGTTCTCAAGGCAGGATTACAGAGAAGAATACGGTTCTGTCTACTAGGCATTGAAGCAGCAAAGCATCCCCAAATCATGACACTACCACCCCCAAATTTGCTTGGTTGCTGGTATGATGTTCTTATGGTGAAATGATGTATTAGCTTTAGTGCTAGATGTAAAAGTTTTCCAAAATGACAGTATTTTACACATCAGTCCACAGAACAAAAGGTCTGAGTGTCAACTAGGTGTTAGACAAACAACACACACTTTTATGTTCTGCTCAGACAGCATTGATTTTTGCTGTGTGGCTCTCCTGTGGCTAACTTTTTTGACCCTATTCAATGGCTGAAATCATTAACCTTATCTGAGGCGAGCAAGGTCTACAGTTCCTTAGATTCAAGTTGGATTCTTCTGTGAATTTCCAGTCGGGTTGTCGCTGCGCTCTTAAATGAATTTGGAAGCCCTGCCATTTCAGAGAAGTAGTTCCAAGTTCCAGGTTTTCTCCACTTGGAGATAATGGCTCTCAATGTGGTTCACTGCAGTCCCAGGGCCTTAGGAATAGTATTTTAACCCTTTCCAGAACTATCTATTTAAAAAAAACATCCCTCCTGGAATTGAGACTAAACTGAGACTAAACAGTGTTCTGCTGGAAAGAGACTAGGCACGGAAAGAATAATATAACGTTATCACGAACTGAGGTTTTTGCTTAAATACCTACTGGAACAAGACAAATATTTTTGCTATAACTGTCGTAAAAGATAAGGGTACCTTAATAAGCTGATGGGTCAGAAACAACCACTTTTTTGCATTTGGATTTTCAAATCAAAACCCTTGTGGATTGTAGAAACATTGTTTTGAACTTGATCAAAATAACAGATTTGTAATACTTGATAACAAAACAACAAGGGCAAAACATGTAGTCCCATAACCTTCTATAACTAGCTACCTACTATCCAGGACATTTAGCTTTTGTTTTCATCGGCCAAACCCTGATGCAAGTATGTCACAAACTAATATAGTGTTAACACTACCCATATAATACTCCTGATATAATATGCTCAGCTGGCATCAACAAAACATCTGCCATTTGGTGAGTGTTCAATTCATGATTTGATATGTTCCATAAATGACAATGACTCACATTGTTGACATTTTCTCGGAGCTCAGAGTCTGTGGAAATGAGGCTCAAATCACTGAGGCACAGTGAGTGATTTGCATCCTGTAATTAAAAAGAAAATAGCTTTTTAATATGCAAAATAATACAGTTGACAAAAAAGTAAAAACAAAAAAACCTGAACCATGTTTTTATCTTTCATTACATGCATTACCTTTATCAATGCAAAAAGAAACCGCCTACGATGCATATTCGTTACATACACTGATCAGCCAAAACACTAAAGCCGCTGACAAATGAACAGCCTTTTTTACACCATTACCAGGGTACCTGACCACCTTTCAGGCGGTGGGCTATATTAGGCAGCAAGTAAACAGTCAGTTCTTCATGTTGACAAGTTAGAGGCAGGACAAAAAGGCAGGAGTAAGGACCTGAGCAACTTTTACTAGGGTCAAATTTTAACTGCTAGACAACTGGGTCAGAGCATGTCCAAAATGACAAGTCTTGTGAGGTGTCCCTGGTGTGCAGTGGTTAGTACCTACTAAAAGTAGACAATGAAAAGACAACTGGTGAACTGGCAAAAGGGTCATGGGCACATTGTAGCTTGCTGATGGATGTGGCAAGCATAGGCTAGCTCATCTGGTCCGACCCCACAGAAAATCCCACTGAAGTACAAAATGAAAAAGTTCACGCTAGCTATAATAGAAAGGTGTTAGTTTGCCGCAGAACAGTCAGAGCGCGTGTGCTAACCTGTTTCCAGTGCTGAAAGTGCCTTCAATGGGCATATGAGCATCAGAACTGTAGGGACACACTACTGAAGAAAGGCAAGCTGGCAGAGTAGCAGTTGGTTCAAACTAGTTTCTCCAGCACATCCCGCAAATGTTAGACTACATTGAGATTCATGTAAACACCTTGAATTCTTTGTAATGTTCCTCAAACCATTCCACTGGTTCACTGGTTGCGTTTCCTTGGACAATGCTGGATAGCTACTGCATAACAGGAAAACTCCACAAGACTATTGAGATTGATGTTAATGTAATTAATTTCATCTGTCAGTGGTTTTAATACTGTGATTGATTGTCCATGTGTGTGCGTGTATATACACACACACACACACACACACGCGCACACACACGCACGCACGCATACACGCACGCATACACGCACACACACACACACACACACACACACACACACACACACACACACACACACACACACACACACACACACACACACACAATACTTACATTATGTGAATGGTTAACAATTACTAACATAGCAAATTACTGAGGTAGTACTGATGGGTTCTGCAGGGTTCCTAACATTAAAAAAAAGGTTACATATACTCTTTCTACTCTTTCTTTTTGTATCGAAAGTATCCAAACCTACTTGGCACGTAAATAGAATCCATTTAAAAGGCAGACCAAGCACATTTATCCTTTATTCACTTGTTTCCTCCAAAACATGGATATGTTGTTTTAGTTGCCATATTGTACAAATGCAAAGACACCCACCTCTGATAAAGGATGACTGAGGTTGACTGTGTAAGGTGGGCCTTTATCATGACCCCGAATGTGACTCTTCAGACTGTATTGTGAACTGAATGTCTTCTCACAGCCATCACTAGGGCAGAAAAAAGGCTTCTCTCCTGGTCAGGAAGATCAAAGAAGGCTTTAAACTCTGTATAAAGCATGAACCATTTTTATGAAAAATATTTGTTTTTCTGGGTAGTCTCTTCTATGAAACCAGTGATTGGTTTGTGAATTCAGCCTATTTTTCTAAACGCAAGTTTCATGAATTTCACAACGATTTGTTTCTGACGTGATGGTGAACAGATAAACATACATCTGATCTGATAACTCCTCTTTCAGTGCAAAAGGAAGTGAATAAACACCATCTTACCAGTGTGTGTCCGCACATGTGTTTTCAAATGGTGACTTGCGGCAAAAGCTTTACCACAGCCGTCATGATCACACCTAAAGAGATGGTGACATTTAAAAAGAGTCATGTGAACTAGTCATACACATCCTCTCCTAAGCAACATGTAAGACTGCTTACATGCACACTTTTTGAAAGTGACTTTGCTCTCCAGTAGCTCAATAACTATTTAGAAGTACCCAATCATTGCAAAAACTTCATAAACTACAAACAATGCAAAATACAAGAGAGCATAAATACAGTAGTAAAACTACACTGTACTGTTCTCTTCAATACACTTCTAATTGTAACATACTATATTTGACACTGTATAGTATGGTAGTATACATACACCTGCACTGTACTGTTCTCTTCAATACACTTCTAATCATGACATACTATTTTTGACACTGTATAGTGGTAGTATGCTGTCTTGGAAACAAGACAGTGTTCACTTACAGTATGCATGTGATTGAGGACAGACAAGAAAAGGAACTGGGCAATGAAATATTTAAAAAGAATAAACAAATACATTCAAAGTAAAATAACCAACCGAAACGGCTTCTCCCCAGTGTGAGTACGAATGTGTTTCCTCAGATCACTGAGTGTGGTAAAGTACTTGGTGCATCCTTCTGATTCACAGTTAAACGTCTTCCCTGTGTGAAGCCGCTGATGTGCTTTCAGCCTGAGACAAAACAATTTAAATAGGAAGAAAAACAAGAACGAAGTTACTAAAACACTGGAGAGAAAATCCGAAATGTACAACATAATAAACAAATGCTAACTTCGCTGACAAGAAATGTTTATTGATTACATAAAAATATGATATTTATGTGCCACCAAGAAACATCAGCATGAAGTAGTACTGAGCAACACACACACGCGCACACACATACAGGTGCTTGAATGTTTCTGAATTGTATGTATTTCTGCGTAAATATGAACCTGCATAAACACCAGATTTTTAGATATGTTCTAAAAGTTGCTCAGAGAACCCAGTTAGGCAAATATACTGTACTTGGTCATTTATTTGAGGAAAATGACAACAGGTCTGAGTGGGCACTGTTTTATTTCAAGAAAAAAGATCTGTCAAAGTCTAATCTTCACAAAACGCTTGAAGAAATGTGTCATGGCAATGGAGATTTCTAAGGGATGTTATAAAACCATCCCTAAAAAGTTTTAACATCTCCAGTCCACAAATGGAGGAAATCCAAGACCATTGTTACGCTCCCCAGGGGTGGCTGAATAAAGATCATTCCAAGAGCAAGTTTGCGAGGTCACAAAAGAACCCCGGGTAACATCTAAGCAACGAAAAGCCTCCATAACTCTGGCTGATGTTAATGTTCATGAGTCTACCATCAGTAGAACACTGAACAATAGTGTGCTTGGCAGGGCTGCGAGGAGAAAGTCACTGCTCTCCAAAGAGAACATTGCTGCCCATTTACAGTTGCTAAAGATGAAGTGGACATGCCCTATGGCAATTGGAAAAATGTTCTGAGGACAAATGAGACCAAAATACATCTTCTTTTGGCTTTAATGAGAAATTGTTCGAAGAGAAGAGAAACAACTGTATTCCAGCATGAGAACGTTCCAAAACAGGTTGGGCATCATTGATTAAACAATGAATTTTGAATTATATCAGAAAAATCAACAGGAAAAGACATCTGTCTATCAACTGAATCTCAAGGGTCATGCAGCAAGACACCAACCATAAACACACAAGGATAAACAAGAATAATGTTTTGGAATGGCCATATCAAAAGTCCTGTTATTACTACAGAGCTGTCAATCTAACTAGACAGTAGCACAGAATGATCTTCCGGTTGTGCTGCAATGTGAGGAGAGAAAGTGTCAAGAGCTCGAAGAAGAAAAAATTGCAAGAAAGTCCGACAAGGGCCAAATAGGAACGACTGGGCAATATCACCTCCAAAATGGGAGGTCTGCAGCTTACCCAGCACTCTTAGATACCCAGTACTCACTGATGAACTTGAAGACCAAAAGCTAGACAGTCTGTCTCAAGTTTTGCACAAACAATATACATGCTGTCTGCACCCAAACTTTACCATTAAATGCATGATGCTAAAAGTATTTGCCATGCCCGTTTTAAAACTGGCTCATATTTGACTGTTTTGCATTGCTGACATTTTAAGCATTAGTCTCATGTCTTTACATATGGTGTTGTTTACTTGTCAGTAACGGTTGTTTAAACTGATGTGTTAGCTGTTATTATTTATGTAAATTATTATTTAAGCATTTCTTTGTAAAACTTTAGTAAACAACATGCATGTTTTTATTTTATGTATAATTGATATTGTGAGAATTGTAAGAATTGTGATGTAAATTTTGAGCAAAAGAACATGATTTTCTTTTAATCAGCAATCACGCCGATCTATTATGTTGTGTGAGATGAACCACCAAAATGCTTTCCTACCAGAAGAAACCTTCTGAAGCTGAACCTTAGCACTAGTCTATCTTTAACTGGAGAGGACAGAACAGACAGGACTGGGAGAGGGTTAATGGAGAGGGGTGTGCTGAGGTATGGAGGGTAAGAGTGGCCTTCAGCTCGGTGTCATATGAGGAGCCTCTCTGACATTATGAGGTCACCAGTGTCATTGCTTGTGCCCTGTGAGTGGAATATGTACAGCTATAACAAGCAGCTGTCCCGCAGCAAATGCTCCAACTTAGGAACCGAGCAAGGACACTTAAACTAATGCTCACTGGATAATAAGCACATTAAAATGGTAAAAGCAGACTGGGTGATATGAGAGCTCTTGAAACAAACAAGCAGAAAGTTTTTATTCTAATACCTACAAGTACAATAAGTGGTCGAGTAAAACTGCTATGTAACAAGGAGCTTTTTATGTTTTCAAATATCTTTGCAGAACTTCTCCAAGAAACCTAGATAGCAGCTTCTCCAAAGTGAGCCTCACCTGTAGAGTGTGTTGAAGGCCTTCTCACAGCCCTGCACATCACACTCGAAGGGCTTCTCTTTAGTGTGGACGCGAACATGGATCTTTAGGCTGTAGGAAGTGAGGAAGGCTTTGCCGCATCCCTGCTGGTTGCACACAAAAGTGTATTCACCACGGTGCGTCTTCTGATGTGTTCGAAGGTTTCCCGCTGTGCTGTACGTGCGCGTGCAGCCCTCAAACATACACTGGTATCTCTTAACCTGCAAGACATACAGATGCCATTAAGGGCACCAGAAATTGTCTGCTTGGGCTCAGTGCTCCCTGAAGGAATTATATATATATATATATATATATATACACACACACACACACACACACACACACACACCAACCAAGTTACTTCCATATTACAGAGTACTGAACAATTCCATGCTATTCAATATGAAATTTCTATACCCAAGTAGTCAGGTTTAGTGTACATAAATACACTTGATTTAATTCTGGTTTAAGCTACATCCACTTTTAAAAAGGTATTAAAACTTACATTGATTTTGATGATGAACACTAAACAGTGTTTTTGTGCTTTTGGACTGCAATGAGGAAAGTATACGAAGCCAAACAATACACTCAATGCTTTTACAAATGCCTGTGCACTTACTGCAAGTCAGAACAACAGAATGCAAACAGGATCTCTTGCAAGTAGGTGGCAAATGGCCTCATTTTTGAACTGCCCAACTGATTGTCCTGTTGTACTCAGTTTTCAGAAAGCACACACTCTGCTTGCCAAACAAAAAATGTTCAGGCTTGCAAGATGAAGCCATCTCTTACATGCAAGGCAAGCAACACTTTGATTACATATGCAACAACTGGGGGATGAGCTTTGTTCAAAAACTCTTTTCATAATCTTTGTTTTGTGTTTGAAATGGAGAAAACCCTCTCGGCTGATGAGATAACTGTACATTTGAGTCATACACTAGGCAGCGAGCTCTCTATGAAAAATAGAGAACAAAGGCACACAGCATGCTGGTTATTTTTAGATTATTATCTGCCCCCAAACAGTGCTCTGATGGAGTCATTCAAATGTGGCTTAACTGGCCTACAATGGCTCATTCAGTTACGACAATCAAATGATGATTTAAAAAAATGGCAAACATGCATAGAACACATTTGACAAAAAAGGTAACAGTGTACAGGCTGAAGGTCAATGTGTAATCAGGTAGAGCATACGACCTTTTCGATTACCCCCATGTAAATCTCTTTCATCACAACCACAGTACTGCAGGACCTCGCTGTTTACAATGAATATAAAATCACTCTGAGCCTCAACAGAGGCTCATTTAGTGGTCACTGGCTATTTGAAATATAGTTTCCCCTACATGATTATATTCAGAATTATTTGCTTATTAAAGAATTATTTGCTGTAGATATGGCCACTGTTGTTCCCCAGAATTTCAGAAATCCACTTTTGGTTTTGGCTTGCATTAGTCTTTGTATGGTTTCTAAATGGGGTAGAGAGGCGTAGTCCTTCTCCTGTGACAGGCTGAGCAAAGCAGGGTTGCATTACACAATGCAGTGGGTCATTTGCATGTCTCAGGAATGCAAATAAAGATGTGTCCTGGCAACATCTACATCATCAGATGATATGCTGAGATCACAACAGCATGGCGGAGCTAGCTCTGACAGACGAGAAATGGGCTTTAAGGGATGCTCTTAGCAAGTAAAAGTGATTACCAGGTCACTCACAGACACACTGCCCATTACTGCCCAGTCCAGTACATTACTGGTAAACAAGAGAAGATAAGCTTTGATCACATTGTTAGGGGAGACAAATTTTGCTTAGTATGCAGCCAAGAGGGCTAAGCCATTATTCTGCAACCTGGAACAAAAATGGATGATTAATGTGCCGCTAAACAATTGAGCTGGTGCCTTTTGAAAGTGGAAATGGGCCCTGTTATCAAAGGAAAAAGTAGCTATTAAAAGTAAGAGCTGCAATTTCACTTCTTTAGATTTTAGCTGACTCAAAGACAAAGGCGTTTACTGCACCACCAGCTGTGTGAGCAAGGGAAGTAGGATAAAAATCTATCATATGCAACCATGTGGAAGCAGGGGCCCAGAGGGGATGACACTCTGCCAGCAAACATTTTTCCCCCTCTTCAGAACTTCCACACTACATGTTATCTGACAGACAATCTTGTAATAATACGAAGAGAAGAAACAACGGAATATCAAATCCTGAATATGCATTAAAAATCCATAAGAAATAACAAACTTCTTATAAACATGCAAGCTTAATTTGGTACAAGAAGCATTCACATCCTGAACGGTCATTAACCCATGGAACTCAGAGTGTAGTGTTAAAATCAGATTTTAACAAATAAACATTCTAAACTGTCTAATACCGGTGTTTGTTCTCCTACACGCTCACCGTTTCCTGCACTTTTGCTTTTGCTCGCCGTGCCACAACTTGGCCAAACTCCGGACCCCCTCTCCCTCTACAGGTTTTTCCACAACCACTTGTGGTCGGAAACTATCCTGAAAGTTCCCTCGGGTTCAAAGATCTTGTGCTTTCTTCCGTTTGTTTCTCAGACTTAAAATAAAATATATTTGGGCGTTTTTTTCTTTATGTTCGTTTGCGTGTGAAGTCATTTTTTAAACCCCAATAGAGGACACAGTTATTACATGATTTTTAAGTTCCAATAAACTTTAGTTCTACGTCATATGGGAACATCAAACAAAGCTCAGCATGACATCTGAGACCTCAAGTATCAACACAAACCGGGGAAACTTCCATATAACGCTTGTGTTCTAAGGGTTAAGGAAAACAAAAAAACAAACAAAAAAAAAACCTTGAAGCTGAACACTTTTGCAGACCCTCTGACTGATTTGCAAAAACAGTATATAGTAAGAAAAATTCCACAATGTCATTTTAAAACCACGTAAGCTTAATTGTCATACTTTGCCAAGCTAAAGGCCTTACCTCTCTCTGCTTGGTCTCTGGGCATTCTGAGTGCAGAGTGAGGGTGGCTCCTTCAATGTTTCTGGGCATGGGGGTGGATCCAGGGTTGATGATGAACTGGATCTGATCCGGCGAGATGGTGTGATGCACGTAGCCCTGTGACATGCTGTCCGGGTCGGCCATGAAGGCTAGGGACCCCTCCTCATCTCCATCTCCATCGGCCAGAAACGCCATGCCATCCTCATCTGGGCCACAGTGCCCATCCTCCTCCCCCTCTTCGTCCAGGGAGATCGGGTCCTGTTCTATGAGCACCGTGGTGCGGTCATACACCCTTCCTAAAGAAGAGGAGGGCTCACGTATCAGGTCGTTGTCTTTGTCCGAATCAGCCATATTTTCATCGTCATCGTCCTCCTCTCTGCCCAGTTTATCGACATCCTCTTCGTCCTCCTCAAAGAACATGGCTGTCTCAGTGAGAGGGCCATTCTCACCCATGATCCTACCAACGCCCCTCAATCTTATGGGCCTGTTCACGTACTTGTGCTCCCTAAATAAAAAAAAGGGCAGAAAAAAAGAATTTCACAAGAAATCAGGGGTTACATACACTGTATAGACAAAAGTATTGGGACGCCTGACCTTTTAATGACATTGCATTCAAATACAGACTTTAATTTGGATTTGGTCCCCCGGTTCCTGGAAGGCTTTCCACAAGATTCTGGAGTGTTTCTGTGGGAATTTGTGCCCACTGACTTTGTAGAGCATTTATGAGGTCAGGTAGGCTACTGATGTTGGACGAGAAGGCCTGGCTCGCAATCTCTATTCCAGTTCATCCCAAAGGTTGAGGTCAGGGCTCTGTGCGGGCCAAGTTCTTCCACACCAAACTCATCCAACCGTGTCTTTATGGAGCTTGCTTTGTGCACTGGAGCACAGTCATGCCAGAATAGAAAAGGATTTTCCCCAAACTGTGTCCACAAGGTCGAAAGTATGGTATTGTCCAAAACGTCTTGGTATGCTGAAGCATTAAGACTTCCCTTCACTGGAAGTAATGGGCATAGCCCAAACCTTGGAAAACAGGTGTGTCCCATACTTTTGTCCATAGAGTGTGGAAATAACAGCACAACTTTTCAGTTATGTTGAGCAACTGTTTTTTTCAGGAAACTCTTGAAAACAACAGAAGTTCACAACACACTTTTTACTGGTACATGAAACTGGAACAACGAAGGAAAAACTTCACTAAGGAGCAACAAACTGTTTCCAAACAAACAGGGTGTCAGCGAAATTGGAAACCAGTTCAGGGACACACTGCACAATTCAACATAGAAACAAAAGCACCCTTCAACACCTGTTATTTAACTGAGGCAAAGGGAATGAATTCTGCCTTATTGAGGAGATGACTTATTATAAACTCAGCTCCCTCTGGAAGCGGATAACTAATATTTTTACTGAGAATTTCATTCAGTAACCGTGCTGACAGTCTAGCACCCTCATATCCCCAGGGGGGTGAAGTTGGGGACGGTTGTCAGACGGGGTCTGGTGTGGGTTCTGGAAGTTTCTCAGCTCGTACTGAACATTGACAACAGGACCTTTACAGGACCAACATACAGAGACAGCTACACATAAAATAAAAATTCCCAAAAATAAATAAACAAATAAAAACAAGATTTAATGCTGCTTTGCAAGCTGTGTATACGTCTAGAGTGACACTATTTGATTAAAAAAGTCACGGTTAGCTCGGTTAGCACCAAGTAGCTAACTGCCACTGGCTACACAGCTAACTGTACGAGACTGTGCTCTTTCTACAGTATTTTGCTCTTTAATATTTCAAATTTGAATGAGTAACAGTCTAAAAAACACGACACTGAAAAAATAACAGCGAGTGTTCTGGAAACACATGCTGTTATCTTTTGATGGCTGGCTTGCAGTTGAAGCTCATTCAGAAGTGGGGTTACTTTTAGCATGCTAGCTTGATTTTGACAGTGGCTTGAGAGGCTCCATCTGTATTAAAAAGGTTTTTTTGGGGGTCACAGTTTGATTACAGTGGACAAATGACAAGATTAAAGTAAGACGAGTTGATGTTCACTAGACACTTTGAGAAAAACTGACAGTAAAACAGCAGAATAATTTAATATTAGCAGGCTAGGTGGTTAGCTCTGAAATTACGCTCCTAGAGTTCAGCTAGCCAGCTGAGAGACTGGAGCTCAGGGGCTGTGGAGGCAAGACAACCACGGAAAATGTAGATATAACACACCATACCGATGTTCACACGACGTTAAAGCGGTAAATTAAGTTACCTGTGTGAAATAGACGCCCAGTGCTGAAATATTGAAATATTTCTGCTCCCTGGCACTGTCCTCCCTTCCCCTCCCCAGGCAGACCATGATTGAACAGGAGAGGAGAGTTCCAGTTCCTCTTCCTGAAGATCTGGAGAGGACCAGGCACTGCACACAGCTGCTGGAACATCTCCAGAGATATTATAAAACTAAAATACACTCTATTAGTAGTAGTATTAATACTACTACTACAATTACCAATAATAACAGGATCATCATTAATAATAATACCACTAATAATATCACCACTAATAACAATAATAATAATATACCACTATCACCACTAAAAATAAGAACCACCAATAACAGAATTATCATTAATAACACTAAAATAACCACCAATAATAACAATAAAATAATCTCCAAGAACAACAACACTAAAATATTACTAATAATTCCACTAATAATATTAATAATAATATCACCACTAAAAACAATCACCAATAATAGCAGGATTTTTATCATTATTATTAATGGCACTAAAATAACCACCAATACTAATTACAGGAATAATAATTACTATAGCACTACTAAAAATCAATGACAATAATAATAGCAACAATAATAAATTCAATATTAATAATATTTATTATAATCACAAAACAAGAGAACTGATTGGTGATAAAAGAACAGGAATGGTTTTCATAATTCTAGTTTTAATATAAAATATTTTCATTATTTACATTGAAGTACAAAACTGATCTTTAAATTACAACCATTTTCCATACTGAGACAAGCCAGTGTTCCTTTTGTTTTTCCATTAAATTGTGTTTCATATGCTTGTTAAAAGGCTTAGAAATAAAAATGGCAGCACAAATACAATGACAAAAAAAGATTTATCTAGATACAAATGAAAAAAAAATGACAGCTAACATATTTAAGTGAACATTGTGCAGTAAAATAAGACATGAAGTTGACAGTGTTGTCTGTTAGTGGGAGTCCTGGCCCAGAAAATGCTGTAAAAACTCTTTCGTCTTCTTCTTCTCCGTAAGGTCTTGCTTTGTGGGGGACCTTAGTAATAAGGCAGCGAATATTGTAGCTGTAAACAACAGAGAAATAACACTGAATACAGGTTATGGATCTTTATTGAACATGCGCATTTACTTCTTGCCCATAGTGTAGGCTACTTCTCAGGCACCTTTAGGTAGTTACCTAGTGTTTCAACTTCACTCGGTGACGTGAGGCACCTTTAATACACTGCTAACACTAGAGGCTGCTGGTGGCCCAGTGGTTACGGAGTTGCCCTGTGATCAGAAGGCTATGGGTTTGAATCTCAGGACTATCATTGGTACCACTGAGGAACCCTTTAGCTACGTACCACCACCCACACACTGCTCCCCGGGTGCCCCTGATTGGTGGCTGCGCACTGCTTCACTTGGTGAATGGGTTAAATACAGAGAAAGAATTTCACATTGTTCACATTGTGTGCTGTGCTGTGCTGTGATGACTATAAAAGCCACATACTTTAACAATGAGATCACAAAGCATGAGCGTGAGGCAGAGGTGTGACCAGAACATCATGTGTGAGTGGGCATTTGGCTTATCTGGGGGGGCAAAAAGTATCTATCCTTCCATCCATCCATTTTTTTGGGGGGGGTGGGGGGTGGGCTCAGGAGGGGCAGGGCTTGTCACTGGGGGGGCCAGCCCCCCCGTAAACATACCCCTGGCGTGAGGCATTTCATCTTTGCTGAATTTACAAGATTCATTTCTTTACATTTTCCCTTTAATACTTCTGCTTGTTTATAGCCTTCTAATGCATATTAGACAATTTGTCTGAAGTTTCTTTCTACAAAATTTTGAAACTGTTTACCCATGCCATTGAGGAAAGCAAATAAACAAAAAAAAAAAACCCAAAACATAACTGGTATGCCAAAAGCTCAAACACAGTAAGAGTAGACAAGGGCCCTTTTTGCAACTCTGTATAATATGGTACAGTCATGGCCAAAATTATTGGCACCCCTGAAATTTTTCCAGAAAATCAAGTATTTCTCACAGAAAAGTATTGCATTAACAAAAAAGCAAATTTGACAATGTCACACAAAACTCCAAAAATGGGCTGGACAAAATTATTGGCACCCTTAAACTTAATATTTGGTTGCACACCCTTTGGAAAAAATAACTGAAATCAGTCGCTTCCAATAACCATCAATAAGCTTCTTACACCTCTCACCCGGAATTTTGGACCACTCTTCCTTTGCAAACTGCTCCAGGTCCCTCATATTGGAAGGGCGCCTTTTCCCAACAGCAATTTTAAGATCTCTCCACAGGTGTCCAATGGGATTTAGATCTGGGCTCATTGCTGGCCGCTTCAGAACTCTCCAGCGCTTTGTTGCCATGCAGTTCTGGGTGCTTTTTGAAGTATGTTTGGGGTCATTGTCCTGCTGGCAGACCCAAGATCTCGGACGCAAACCCAGCTTTCTGACACTGGGCCCTACAATGCGACCCAAAATCCTTTGGTAATCCTCAGATTTCATGATGCCTTGCACACAGTCAAGGCACCCAGTGCCATAGGCAGCAAAACAACCCCAAAACATCACTGAACCTCCACCATGTTTGACTGTAGGTACTGTGTTCTTTTCTTTGTAGGCCTCATTCCGTTTTCGGTAAACAGTAG
>JBBPCX010000006.1:14730355-14747536 GCA_037974365.1 Hydrocynus forskahlii
ACAAAGAGAATAAACATGTGTATAGCAAAACATGTGTTAATGCAATACTTTTCTGTGAGAAATACTTGATTTTCTGGGAAAATTTCAGGGGTGCCAACAATTTTGGCCATGACTGTATGTATGGTTTCTGCAATTCAAGATGCTAAGACACCACACCAAAATGAAAGAGAGAAGTTCTATGGGAGAACATTTAGATTTCCATTTTTGTGAGTAATTGGACAGCGAATATGGATGAAATGTGTCATCAGTACTGATATTAATACTGAAATAAGACAAATGCAGTTTGATCAGCATGAGCTGATCTTAAAGTAACACTGTGACATTTTAAATATGAAGTGACAAGGTAACACCTATTAAAATGTTAGCAGCAAACTTGCGCAACAATTTGCGGACACTAAAACACCTTTAGCTAACTAATAGTTCTGTTCTATAATTTTCATAACTCAAGAAATCATGAGCCTGTTTCCCACAGAACATAGATTTCAGTCTCAGACACACAAATCCTGGGGAAAGTACAGATGTTACAGTGCATAATGATGTTTATGAGCAATATAAATCAAAACTAGTTGAATTTTACTCGCATTTACTTTCGTTTTCCCAAATACAAGAGTATCCAATAGTAAGTGGTACAGATTAAATATCCTGTTGCATCTTAATATAGTTATTATTCATTCTAAAACAGCTCATTTCTATTTCATAGTCACCGAGCATTAAAAAAACAAGCTTTGAGTTCTGCATTTGTATATTTTGTACACAATGTGCATGTTCACTAAATCCAAGTGTCTAGGAATAAACAAAATATAGAAGTGAAACTTTCCACACAGCCTACCTAAAATATTGACATCCAAGCCATTGTGTGCGGAGTTCTTCAACAACTCCCGTAGAAATGCCGTGACGTAGTTAAAAACATTTTTATGGCACTGAGGTAGCAAAGAAACAATCTGCAGGAGTGAAAAAGATGATAACAATACTTAAATATAGAGTTGTTGTGTATTTAAATATAAAGTTGTTGTGTAATTGTGTATTAAGTCCACTTTTCTGATACATAGAATCTCATACTGCGGTACAGAACTGCTGTCTGAAAATTTACACCTTAGAATGTGCACTAAAGGCCAACACAATATTCATAAACAAGTCTGGCAATGATCTCAACTTTAAAAGGCACAAACCTTTTTACACTGGCCACTGTTGACACTGCTCTCCAAGCACTGCTGGTAAAATGAGAAAGAGATTACCGGTTCAGGAAGGGCATCAAGGAAGAGAAGCAGAGCCTCAGCCACTGAGTGGTTACTGCCAGCTAGTAGTCAACTTAGTCAAGGGTGTACACAAAACTGGAAACAATACTTTCACAATACTGTGTATTTTTTTTTACAATTCTTTTACTATAATTTTACAATACTGTGTGAAAAGTCTAGAAGGATACGGAGAGAGTCAAGTGTGCCTGTGTCTAAACAATCCCTGATCATCTCAAACTCATTGCGTAGGCCTGGCTGCTGAAAGAGGTCTTCCTGCAATAGAAACACAGTATTATTTTAAATCTCAAATTTCAGTAAGAGTTTCATGAATAAAAACAGGCCAATGTACTTCAAAACTTTGATTTGGTCTCACAATGAGAACTTTATTGTAAACAGTACTAAATCTTGCTAACCAAATGTCCAAACAGTCTCAGACCTCTTCAAACTCACTACGTAGGCCTGGCTGCAGAAAGAGGTCTGCTCACCTGCTTTAAGTAATAGTTTCATGAGTGAAAACCAGGTACATCAAGACCTGATTTGGCCTTAAAATGAAATAGTTCTGTGATCCATACTAAATCTTGCCAGTAGGTTTAACGAGTGCTTTTGGTCAGTAACCTGTATTTTTTGAGCCAAACTGAAAATGTCACACAGATTCCTCTCTTAATTTTAGCTCACCATTGTCTAATTACGGTGATAAACAAACAAACCCTGTAAGGCTAGCATCCTCACCTGTTTGCAGGCATTGCGGTACAGATGATCCACCATCATCCATAGTTCCTTTGGGATGTCTAATGACTTCTCTGTGTTGGGGTTGTTCAGCTCACTGAGTGACACCAGGCTCTTTAAAAGAAAATACAAGGCAATATTACAACTCCAACGTTATTCAGATGCTGGACTAAGACTGTTTTTGTTTTCAGCCCGACAACAAGCATTCAAAGTCAGAGTGCTACATTAACTAGGCTGTAATACCAAAAAAAGGATACTTGCTACAACACAACAATAAACAATACTTATATAAGTTAAACGGTACCTTACTGTTTTGCAAAGGAGGGACAGAGTGCAAAATCCCTACTAACACAAACCTGCAGCAAAGTGTTTTTTCATTGCATGTGATCTTTTGCTTTTTTACAGGAATGCTACTCAAATCAAAAGAAAAGTCTTACACTAGGAAACTTGCAATGTGTGGGGCATAGAGAAAAAAAAAATACTTTAACTCACTAGTCTGTGGATGGTCTCAAGAGGCATCTCCTGAATGGGCTCTCTCAGCTGGCAGAGGGTGTGGATGGAGGAACCAAAGCAGCTAGGCAGGTAGGAGCCAGTGACAGATATGAAGTAATCTTTTCCCCTCTCTAGATGCAGAATTAAAATGTCCTCTAGCTGTTGCTGGCCAGAGTTTAACTCTGGAGCCGTGGAACGATTCACGAACACTTCCAGGTCAATGTCCACACTTTCTCCTACATGCAGAATAGAAGCTCTAAATATCTCTTTCTCAGCTATTCACAACATACTGATGATAAAAATTTCAATAGTTCTGTCAAAGTTAACATATTAAAGCAGTTTTAACTGCCAAGTGCCATCAATGGCTCTCCAGCAGTGTGTTTATCTCTGCCAATTACGCTGGATAGTGCTGTAATATATAAATCAACAACTAGCAAACTAATACAAGCAAAAGGCAAGTCCTTGATAAATCAAAACAGCCCTCCAGAGTCTCTACCCTAACAAGCATCCATGAACTGCATGAATGAGAATGAAAGCAGGAGGGCTCAAGAGGAAGAGTTGCAATTATTGACTGTATACATACATACACTGATAACATAACCATAACATTAAAACCACCTGGCTAATATTGTGTTCAGCCCCCTCATCCTGCCAAAACAGGTTTATACCTCTGACCTGTCGAGGTATAAACTCCACAAGAGCTCTGAAGGTGTGCTGTGGCATCTGCCACAAAGATGTGCACAACAGGGATGTGGAGAACATTTCACTCTGTCATTTTCCTCAAATCACCCCTGAACAGTTTTGCGGCAGGGCAGATTATCCTGTTGAAAGCCCCTAAATAATATTACTGCCTTGAATGGGTATACATGGTCTGCAACAATGTTTAGGTAGGTGGTATGTGGCAAAGTAAAATCCACTTGAATGATGGTACTCAAGGTTTCCCAGAAGAAAACTGCACTTGCCGTCACACTGCCTTGCCTTTTCCCATACTACATCCTGGCTGCATCTCTTTCCCAAGGTAAGTGAGGCACGTGCACTCAGCCAACAACCTTATGTAATTAGTTTAAGGAATTTTAAGGAAAAATGTATAACTAGGCTGATGTTTCTACATTTCCTCTCTAATATCAAAATTAGGGAGCATTTCAATTTGTCAGCGGTTTGGGGGATTTGGATGACGACTCAAAAAAGTTTTTGAAGGGACAGATACAAGAAGCAGAGTGACAGGACAACATCAGGTCCAACTGATGGAAATCTGTCATAGTGACAGAAAACTTTAAATCCTGATAGTGTTTATTTATTTGTTGGAAGAAGCAGAAACTGTTGCTCTTGCTGGATGTCAATGATGAAAAATGGAAACTACTTCATATACATCATGACAATCATACATTATGACGTGTAACAGGTGCTTTTTTTTTTAATGAAAACTTTCTGTAGGGTCAAATGTGAGAAAATACAAGGGCATTTAAGACAAATTAAATTAACCGTGGTTAACTACACCAACTGCATAATATGATTAAAAGCAATTATATGAATTGTTTGACAGCCCATGTTTACAGTTTATGTCTGATCTATGTAAAAGCTTTAAATGAATAATACCTTATGAGCACTCCTACTCTAACAGTAAAACTCTCAAATGATTTACAATTGACACCATTACCACTTGATCCTTGACTCATTTATGAAACTGCACACTGAGCGATATCATTTCTATCAGGAAGTAAAAACCTCAACTGACAGTTAAAATAGTAATGCAACTAGCTGTGCAGAGTCAGCAAGGAGCCGTACTTACCTTGGGCAAGAAAGCCTTTTGGTGGGTTGGCAGTTAGCCATGGCTTGCAGTACGCTGGCTCATCTAGCTTCCGGATAAATTCAAACTGACACGGTACCTGACCGTCATTGCAAAGGGTCAGTGTCTCAGCTCGATGCTGCATGTACTTCACATCCTTAAAGTGAAACTGAGGGCAAAAGGGATCATTAGAATATAACTCAATGCATGAGCATTTTTAACCATTAGACCAAGTCATAGGACAAACAAAACACTGATTTCAGTGTGCTCTCACCTCTCTCTGGGACAGAGACACTGATGGAATGCACTCATTTTCAAGCTTGTCGAGCGAACGCACAATATCTTCAAATGTTCTTTTATAAGACTCCTCATTGACCACTTTGATCTACAAATAATAGAGGGTAGTGTTATACAACTGTTATACATTATCCACAAGATTTAGAAAGACATGGTAAAGCAGCATAGGCTCTCTTACCCCTATCTCCAGCAGAGAGCTCACAGGCTTATGGTCACTGGTTCTCAGGGTCATGTGACTCTTGTAATGCTGCTGGGTAATTTTCTTCCCTCTCCATAGGATGCGATCACACCAAGCTGGGACCCGACACTTTTCACTGATCACAAACACATAAGTTTAATTAAAACATTTATACTGGGGTGCACTGATAATGAATTTCTTTTCCCAACTTCAGGATCGTTGAAATGGCAGCTGGCTGATTATTGTTATTTTTTTTAATGCAGGATTGCAAATGCATTAACAGTACCAGCATAATGTTTACTTAGCATAATAACATTGTAGACTGGTCCATGCTTGTGGTTTCTATGCAAAATGAATGCATAGATATGAAACACATAGGCTTGTGGGTAGGCCTAATGTAGACTATATAACACAATCAATGCAAATAGTTCTGATTGCCAGTTGTAGGCTATTGGCAAATGCTGACTGAATCCACTAAATGCTGCATGCCGACAACACAGACCAGGAACTGGTCTAACAATCAGGAAAGGATTCTTACCTGGTGTCCCACTGATCTGAGCCAGTGTCATACTTGTATGTTGGTTGGAAAGCAATGTCTCCCTCCAGAAAGCCCACAAACACAGCCTCTTCGTCCATCTGCCTCTTCAGCTGAAACAAAACACATTGTTACATGGTACACAGAACCACAAAGACATCCCTATTCCAGGTAACAGGCTACTTGTCAAATTAAGACTTACCTGATCATGATTGTAAAGTGTTTCAAAATCTTTTTTCAATATAAGGTCCTTCACATGGTCAACCTCCAGGTCACTTATTCGATAATTCAAATCCCCAAGCCACAGGACAGTGCTGTAGACAGATTGGTAAACAGTGGCAAAACACTTACACAACAACACTATGTGCAATCTTAGGCAAATCTTGCATCTTGTTTATTTATTACTTTAGGCTAAAACATATTCTTTGTTAAAGCATTACCTATGCTTCATGATGGTCAGAGGTGGAAGTGTCGGGTCTAGCTGCCTGAAGAGTAACCTGCTGCAGATGTCCTTGTAGTCCTGGTTTCGTCTCTCATACTCCTCTACATGAGCCGCTAGATGTGAGTTCACCACACAGATGTCCGAATTGTGGAATTTGAAGCGAACTGCTACAGCGCCTTTATTACCCTGAGTGAAAAGATGAGGACATTTGCATTCTTAATTGTGAAACATTAAAGGATTACTTGTAAAATTGTTATTTGTTTCTAGCCATAGTAAAACAGTGCAGTGTGGCAACCCTCTGGGACTGGAATTGGATGTCTGCATAACTAAAGTATGTAAACAACCAAGGCATTGGGGATATTTAGGATAGTAAGCGGGATGGGGTAACTGCTTCAACAAAAGTATAGAACAACTCTCATAAGCTCAGACATTTCAGCAGCTAAAATGAGTACAGAATCACACTCACACACTCACACACTCACACACTCACACACTCACACACTCACACACTCACACACTCACACACTCACACACTCACACAGCTGAAAGCAAACTGCTTGACCACATAACCTCACCATTCTTCCCATGATGCCTGTGCCCACTGTCTCTGCTTCCACTTCAGAGATGTGTCCAGCATGCTCCTCCTTCACATAGAAAAGTAGCATAATTCCAACCAGGCGTACCAGCTTCACCTACCAAAGAGCAAAAAGTTTAACAACTGCTCTTTCACACTGTCTCTGACTGTTAACCACAATACAAGTCAGCGTTTACTCTAAAGTAACAGAGGAATAAACATGACACATCACATATAGATTTGACACCACAGTTTTAAAAACTTGACACCAAAATTTTGCCCCCCCCAATATGAAATACTTGATGATTTTCAACATTGGACACATATCGAAAAAACATGAGTGAATATTATAGGACCAAAGCAGATTGTCCGGTGACATTCAAATAACAACTCACTAACAGAGGCTAAAAAATGTAACCTACATTTTCTTTTTATTTTTTTAAATCAGAAATAAAACAATGTTTTTCTACAAGACATAATGAAGTCCTTACTAAAGCATACTTGGCATCTGGGTGAAGGCCCTCAGACACAGCCTTCATCCACTCAAACTCCTTGGGTGTGTCATTAAAGAAAAACGCCTCCTTACTCAGGTCCAGCTCCTGGAACCTAATGAGAAAACCCAACCATGTAAGTACTTCCTCCCAAAAAAGCAGCTCCTGTAATAGTTATAACACATGAGTGCCAGTTTCACATCTAGCTTAGAATTTCTGTTTTATAACCTCTGTTTAAACTTTCAACATAGCACAGTGAAAGGTTCAGAAGCATTAAAGCAGTACCCTATGCAGTAGAAATCAGGAGGCGAAGTCGTGCAGCGCAGCCATGGATGCAAGCTCTCCTTCGGCGTCTGCCCATTTACATTGTATGTGCCCAGGAAAAAGCTGAGAAAACAGATGAATAATGAATATATATAACAATATATATCAGAATTATAAGACACACAAAAGGGAAAAAAAACATGTTAGACTAAAATATATCCTGCTGTAATAACAATTAGTGGAAATGTGTCTGTGTAAAATGTGCATGCCACTATTGTTTTATACACTACTGACCACACTTGATTCAAAATTTGGAGAAAAAAAAAAAACAAACAAAACAAAACAAAACAAAAAAACCAAATAATTTATTATACTTTGGAAATGTTAAACTACACAACACTCGTACATTATTTCACCTCTGGAACAATTAAAATAGTGATGTTAAGAGCATAGTGTGAGCATGTGTTAGCTCTGTTTCATCCCACAGGCAAACTGAGCCAGGCGTGAAGCTGAATAGCTGAAGGGTCATTCCGTGGAATCGGTACATTTTGCGTACCACAGATATAATCTGTCATAATATCACTATAATACCAGATACATGCATAATTTGAAAACATAACATTAATGTCTTCTATCATCAATACTTCCAAAAATATTAAGTAAATTAAATATTATTGCCCATGGTTAAATTTGCATTTATGTTGATAAGGCAGGGATTTTGGCCTGTCCCTCACTATGAAAGTTATTTTTCTCCTTAATAGTAAATTGTTGGAAAAATTATAAAATTTTCACATTTGTATATTGTTCTAAAAGTAATCTCATTAGTAAATCAAGTAAATCATTTTATCAGTGTCCCCTGATTTCAAGTCAACCCTGTTACTGACACACACAAAAAAACCCTGTAAAAAACGGCACATTCCAGCAGTGACATCATTTACAGGAAGTTACATAATTTACAGGAAGAGGATTTCCAACATTTAAAACACAAGTAAGTTTCTCTCTTCTATAATGTAGAATTTTGTTGTTTTATGGGATTGTTGAGTGTGGGGAGATTGTACCGCGTCATTCCTGTTAGCAATTTTTAACATATTAATTAAAATAATATTTTTTGTATCTTGATATTTTCCATATCTATACATAATATCCTTTTAAATTGTATGACATCTGCTCTTGTGACCCTGAACATTAGCTAACTAGAGGCAAATTAGCTTGAAATCGTCAACCCTGTTACTGTCAGTCCTGTTACTTTTCCAAGATGTCATATAATAAAATGTAATACAAAAAACAAAACAAAAAGCCAGAGATGGCACGATACATTGTTTGCCACTTTAGGAGGTCTTCTTTCCAGAGATATTTAAAAAATTGAGGAAAAAAATGATTTTCTATTTGAGATTTTCAAAGCTGAAAATGTACTGATTTCGTGGAATGACCCTGAAGCATAGCTGAAGCAATAGCTGCTATACAAACACTAATGCACTAAACACATATGGAGGAATTTTTTTCTTTTTTTACACAGCTCACACTGCAATAATTCATAAAAGAATAGCAACCTGTGCATTTTACACACACACACACACACAAACTGTACAAACACAAAAAAGGGAAAAGTGCTTTCTTGGCTGATGACAGATGCACAGTCAGTCTTGGCTGATGAGATAAAAAGATAAAAAGACTAACAGATTACAAACATATCTTCTTTCTGCCTTGTTCTGCCTTTCTAAGGTATTGCCAAGGCTACTGGGACAGTATTTCAAAACATTCTTAAGAAATTCAGAACACTGCCATGGGCATAAACCACAGAAACACATGAAGGCCTTACTTGAAGTTCTCAATGTACGTGTAGACATCCTCACTCTTGAGAAGCTCACACTTGATGAGGTTGTCTCGCAGACCAAACTGGGGCATGGCGAGCATCTGGGCTTTGTTAGATACGGTATGTTGAGATGAACGGACCAGATCATTCCTCGTCTCACACTTCACTCTTCCCTGGTTGCTGAAACATTTGAAAATATGCTTACATTCGCAACAGCTCCAAAAGAAAGAAGCCATTAATTTTATTTCCATAAGCACATATGACAATGCATTTAAAAATTCCTAACAGTCTCACCTAGTGAGACAAAGATAACTAGCAACACTGTAGAACAATCCACATTCTGATGTTTTAGTTAGAGCTATGTGATAAAGCAAAGTTTCACAGCTATCAGTCTAGGGTTTAGGTCAGATAAGGTAGTCATTCCTTATCCATAAAAACAAAAGTAATTATATGCTCAACTCAACAATTAGTAGATCCATTTTAGGAATAGTCAATGATATTCAACTTTTAGTGTTGCTCCTACAGCAAAAATGTAACCAACCATGGATATGTTAAAATGGATTCCCATTATGAGACTAGCTTGGCCAAAGGTCGTATTGACGTCAAACACTGAAAGTGAGTATCCAATGTGGATTTTGATTAAGCTAATGGTCCAGTACATTCAGTACAATGCACATTCTAGTGGCTTTCCAAGTTCACTTGAGTAACACCTTGTTAATAAATAAGCCCTTACTACATGTACAAATAGGAGAGACAACATGACAACATACAGCACAGTGCCATTGATAATTATTTTGTTTCTGAAGGCAAACACCTATCATCATGTAGTTCAAAACTAACTTTTAAATTAACAAACCAATTGACTAGACACATCAAAGTCTGTGATGACACAAATGCAGGGTAGTAATGAGTTTTACACAACCGGCACTTTACATGCAAACACTGCAAACATGACATTTGATCTCCGACTGAGCAATATGACGACATGGTGCTGTGGTATGCTGAAGGGTGGAGCAGCCTTTCTAGAAATACTGAGATCAAGTGAAGCTAATTCAGCTGAACAACATTCATCAAAGCTTATCAGCTTAGTTTAGTTTATCAGGCAACAGAGTAATGTCTTGTGCAAAGTTGTGACACGCCCTCTCATTCAGCACTACCATTAAATGTCTATTCTTTATTTTTATTTTTAGCAATACAAAGGGTGTGTACTAAAGAGGTGGTGTCTGAGGTCAGTACAATTTTAGTACCCCTTGAATAGCAGCGGAATTTAACTGTTGATCACTGCTACACTAATGGTGCTGTAAGAGAATGCTTGCTAAAATTACTGTCTATGGATTTCTTTAAAACATCATATAACTCATAAATGAATTAGTCTCTCTCCCTCGAGTGTCTCTCACACAGGCTTCTAGCCTCTTTAACCTGATCACCAGCAGATGAACAGTTATAATGGTGAATATGGTTTCCTTATTACTGTGCTAAAAATAACCTGAATATCATGACTGCACATGTCTGAATTCAGAAAACTTTTGAATTCACTCACTTCTCATGGACACTATCTCCTCTGGTCTTCTCTGTGCTGGAATTTTTTTGTTTGTCCTCTTGGTGTCCTCTACTGTCAGCAGTGTGTGATCTGTCTGTAAGAAAAGGAAAGGATTCATGGCAATATGACATTATATCGCATCATGCTTTTCAGATGCATCATCAGCTTATCAAATCTCTGAAAAATAAGTGTGAAACTACCAGAGTACCGAGATACTGTATTTTTGCTATATTGCCCACCTCCTACACCATTTGGTCTACCCACCAGTAACTCAGCTGTATGTCATGTCAACATTTAGGTTAATGAGCAGTCAAGAAACAGGGCTGGCATGTCCATGAGCTTGCAGCAGGGAACCGAAACAGAAACCCTTACTGTGCTTTAGATTGACACCATACAAATATCAGACCACATATATGTTAAAGCAGGTAGTGAACCATTCAAAATACATGGAACATGGTATATACTACGAGTAAAATGTAGCTATTAAGGCAGAATCTTCTTCACTAATGTCAGGCACAGTTGTGGTTAACAAGCTCAGTGACTATTTTCAGTGCCTAAGTTCACTTTATTGGCAATATGGGAGGAAAAAAATAAAGACCATGTAGATGTGGCTGTCAAAAGCATGGTGCACTAGTTAACACTCATATTGGTTTCAGTATACTTTCAATAAATGGGAACAGCAAACACTGTAGAGATTTGGGTTTTGGGAGTTCCTGCAGTATAGGAAATGGAAATCATTATATTGCCCAGGAAAGCAGACAGACACTCCCAGGAAGCCATGAAAGTGCCAGAGAGTGACCTACAGAAAGAAAAGGTTGCTGTAAAACTAGAAAAACAAACCAAAGCATGACGACAAACTATAATCATACTCAGCGTAAAGCCTCTTACTGAGATTGACTCAGCACAAATGCTGAAACTTAGAGGCTTAGGGAATATAGGAAAACAAATATAGGACAAAAAACCCTACATACCTGTCTTTACCAGGTATACCCATGATCTCACACTGGATCTGAATTGTCTGAACAGGGTTAAACAAAATCTAACTGTGAATTTAGTGAACGTGACTACTTTATAGCTAAAAATGTAACAATGTTTAACTAGATTTAAGAACAATTTAAGCTCCGTAAACACAGTTCTGCTGCTCTGATGACTGTATCTGTGTCTAAATCAGACAGGTCTTAAAAGCTAGTTAGCTTAAAAGAAGGCTAGCACTCAAAGTCTGGCTCAGTCTGCTTCAATGTAATTTAACGTATATTAAGTAACGGTCATACACGTTTATTATTTACACACAACACCCGTATCCACAGTATGCACTTAAGCATTGAGTAAAAGGGACAAACCAGTCACAGCACCTTGAAGACTCAACAAACCGAGTTAGCTCTCCAACAAATATTAATTCTACACGTTCCTGGGAATGTTTAACTCTGAATATTATGCAAACTTTCCTCACCGGTTGTTCCACCAGCATCAGACATTTCCTTAAACTGCCGCTGGCATTGCAGAAAGGAGATAAAGCCCGAAACCCTGTGTGAACAGAAGCTTTGCGACCTCCCCCTGATAGACTGAGCAGCTTCTCCACTGTCATAGTACAGACTCACCAGACCAGCACAATCGAGCAGCAGAACAGCCGATGAACAGTAACAGTTACTATGTATGTGCTATGTATTTATACCATATTAGGGGTGTCACGCGATTAAAAAAATTAATCTAATTAATTACAAGCTCTGTGATTAATTAATCTATATTAATCGCACATATTTTTGCTGTAAAAATTTTAAAAATTAAATGGATTTTATGAGTGAATTATCAACATTACAGACTTTTTTACTAACTGTTTTTGCACTGTTCATGTGTAGTAATGGTCACAGCAATCAAAAATATGGCGTTCTGCAAACTGCCGAAAAAATGGCATTTTAGAGTCAGAATCAGAACACTATTGAATTGCTTACGTAATGACGGCTAAGACACAGACACCAGAGGAACGACATACACTCATATTTAAATTATATATAGGCCTATATATAAATATATAATATTTTATATGTTATTGAATGTTTATCTATTATTTAATGTATGTATTTTTATCAGTCAAGACTGCTTTCTTTAGTTTTGGACAGAGACTATTATCAGTTTCAAATCTAAAGAAGCACATTTCAGGCAAAATATGTTTTGGTCAGTCAACAATGTTTTAGTAAGGGAAGTAATTATGTTGACATATTCTTTTTACAACTAATCATGTACACATCTCGTGTTCAACTACACAAAAAACACACAATATCAAACACTCCACCACTCCACAGTGTAAAAATGTTGCAATAGCTGAACAAGTTAACTGACTTTCAAGCATAACTTCAGAAACACACCTCCAACAATCAGACAACAAAGCAACTAAACAACACTAATATTATCTGCATTTGACTAACCATCTTTTTTCAAAGCTTTTACAGACTGAAGAGCCAAACAGCTTTGGTCAAAGTTCAGATGGTTCATATATTGATCTTTTTATACCGAGGCTACTGAGCTCAGCCTGGAGTGACTTGAGGCCACTGGTTGTTCTTGCCATGATGGTGCAAAGTGGTATGCAGACATACTTGTCTGGTTCTGTAGTGGAGGTTGAGGAAATAGTGAAGGAAATACCATCAGTGTATTTCATAAGAAAATCCGTTGGTGAAGAAACAGTACTGCATTTTGGTCAGGCTATCAGGAAACGCTAAAACCATTACTATTACATAAATAAAAAACAAACAGAGCAAGCCGGACTCAGACACTGCCTTGGTGCTTTGAGTGATCAGTTAACATAGTGTAGAGACATACCACATCACTGACACTGAATGAAAAAAGAGTTCTGTCACATAGCTACAGCCTGTGCTTTATTGCCGTGGTTCAGTCTGGGTAATTAACTGATCAGTAGAATGAGGTGTGTTGGGAGCAGGAAAAACACTCAAATGTGCAGGGCAGGGGGTTCTACAGAACCGATTTGAGAACCACTTCTCTATCCAGTCTAGGCATTTACATTACAGACCCAATAACGCTTTGTTAGGATTTCAAACAGCAACTCAAATCTCAGTCCAATAACCAAGTTAAACAAGCAGAACAACATAAAACATTTACCACAGGCTAAAGCCGTTTCCACTGAAACAATTAACTAGCCACCCAAAATACTAGCAAACCAAACAAGTTTTTCCAGGTAAAATGTCAAATGCTTTCACCTTAGAAACACACCATGTGCTGACAATTTGCTGTTTGACAGTTTTAACTATGTTTCAATAGGACAGCAGCTCAGAAATGATTGGTTACACTGGAGTCTAATTACTAAAGAAAGCAAGACCACTTTCAGGAAAGACAAACCACTTGCCTCTTTTTATAATCGTGCTAGTTGATGCGGCAGTGCATGACCCAGATCCTCTGTTTTTTTTCTGGTACTTGGTGAGCCAGTCAAATTTTGGAGACTGTGGGTATTGCTCACAGACATCTAAAAGATAAAACAGAAAAGGAAGAAAAACTGCATCACAGGTTGTACAGAATTTACTTTGAATCTTAAAACAAGTATTTACTAGCAGTAACACTCTTACAACAACCTGTTCTCTAAAATTTGACAAAAGCTGCATTATTTACATTCAACTGCTAAATAACATTTTTAGTCACAAAATGCAATATTGAGTAGAATTTCGCCAGCTGCTGTCAGGTCTGTGCCCGCTCGGCCACGCATCCAGCGAAGTCTCTCGCCGGTTTACTAGAGGGAATACGGCTTTGGGCTAGGTATGTTAGGAATGTGTGGTATGAGTGGTGGTTGGATACTTAGCAGACCCAGGTGTCTGTCATAGGGCTTGGGGAACTCTGTTCTGGGTTGCTAAGTAACCAACGACGTGTCCACCTGTCTGTACGTAAAGCAAGCATGTGTCTTGAATGTAAAGTGTCGTGTGATTGGTCGAGTGAATGGGTACAGGGAGTTATAAGCCGGCTGAACCTCAGAATCTGTGCGTGGTCTCCAAAACGACTTACCCTGAAAGATCGGAGCAGGGTTTCTGTGCAGACGGTTGGAGAAGGAAAGTGGGAGAAAGAAGGGGCGGCTGTGAGAGGGCTGAGCCCGGACCTCTGTGCTTTTGAAAAAACGTATCAATGACTGACTTTCATGCTATGTTTGCAGGCATGAACGAAAGGTGAATCTACAACAGGAGCAAGCCTAGAGAGACGGAGCCCAGGGCAAGAGGGGACCGCGTTTATAGTTTTCAGTCACTGTGTGTTTAAAGGATTTTGAAGCTTGTGTTCCTGACCTGATTTTGATGAAAAGAAAAACGTATCACTCTGAACAACCGTCTGCTAGTGTGTTCTCTGTAGGCAAACCATGACAGCTGCAGCACTTTCTGGACTTATTTTGACACATTAATTTATGAACAAAAGGCAGATCATTAAAATTCCAGTTTAATTTTATTACCACAAAATACACACCTTATCCATATGAAGAATGTTCAAGTCAAGCACTTTGAGTGCTTCTGGTCGAAGAAGGTAAACTCTCAAAAGGTCCCTATAACCTTTATTGGCTGTAATATTCATGTTTTTTAAAGACTGTTTTAACTGGAAGAACTGCAAGCAAAAAAATGCAAATAACGCTGAGGTCCACTTTTTTCTTAATCTGCATTAGGCTATTTGAACCTTAAGCACATGAAGACGCTCTCTCACTCAGTTCTTCTCTCACAAATAGAAAGACACAGACTTCCTGTTTTACACGGTGACTCAACCACAAACCTCTAACACAAAATTAACCGCTTCTACTTACCTTGCATGTTTTTCATTTTTCTTATGCCAAAGAAAATATCTACAGGGTCACTCACACACTCCAGTATCAATGTGAGTCTGTTGTCATACTGCAGTTTAGTTTCCCACAAAACCCACAACAGGTCTTCTGAAGCACTAATTATAAAGACAGGACTTCCTCTTTGACAAAAAAACTTGCTATATGTTCAGCATTCAGAGTAAATAATCAGTCAAGTCAAAACAATATGTCCATTTTCACCACAGGCAACAAAAAGTACTGTTTCTGACAACTCTCACAGTTGGTTTAGTTACAAAGCAATATCCACCCCCTCATTCTTTATTCTCTTCCACCCCTCAGTGTTGAACATTTTCTCTTCTTTTTGGTCTTAGCACATAAGTGCCACTTTTAGCTGCTATCTGACAGGATCATTTACTGAGAGCAAGAGTGCTCCTTTCTCTTTGATTCTGTGACATAAAAAGGCAACCAAATCAAAACATCATACAAATTCCCGACTCCATAGTCAAGCCTAAACATGGTAAAAGAAAAATGTAGATCCAAGTTTTTGAACAGAAGTAACAATAAAAGATGACATCTTTCAGTGCTGTGCACTTAAGAGTGTGGTGATAAAATGCTGTAGTGTGGCTCTGCTGGAGCTGCATATGCAACTTAGTCTGCTGTGAAAGGTGTTTATTAGTCAGCTAGGTTTCAGACAATATAAACCTCAAAAGTACAACCTCAAGAACAGAACTGCAAAGAGAAAATCTTGAAACATTGCATATTTCTATGTGAAAAAGAACTGATTTTGGTAAACACTGATATCTGGTAAAACTACAGCACATTTTACTGCACAAATGAGAATAGCTTAATTTTAGAAAGGGTTCACCGAAAAATTAAATAAGCACTTTAGTTTAGCACTGCAGCTGAAAGGCATTGCTAGCAAACACTGAAAAAATGTCCAGCCAGCAGTGTCCTACTGAAGGACTACAGGATGACTAACACATACTGTGCAGAGTCAGATAAATTGACAACTGAAATTTGGCATAAAAGGGTAGATGTCTCTAATAACACATATAGTAACTGTACACAGTGCTTAAAAACTGTCTGATTCTCTCTGGACAATAAGAGAAGATGAGTCTCCTGTCTTTAAACAGTGACTAAAGACCCACCTCTTCACTGAACACTTAGATTAACAACTACATGATAATGAACTAACTTTACTAACAAAAAATTCACCAGTAAAAAAAACCCTGCCCTCTGTGTCCTCTCTGTGTGATCTGACAGGGACATGGTGGAAAACGAACAGCCCTGAGTAAGGGACATTTTATCTGTGTGGACTACAAAGCAGGCATGTATGTCACTCTAAATAAGAGTGCCTGCCAAATGCCATTATTGTATTTGTACATGTAAATGTACCTAAAGAAGTGGCTCTTCGATGTATAATAGAATAGTGCTATGTCTTACCACACCATGCTCTGTTGACCTCAGCGAGGAAGAGACGCGTGTGAGAACCAAAAGGTAACTTGAGCTCTATCTCCTCATCGATGAATGTGACCCTCACTCGAGTGTCTGCTCCTAAAATAGAATGCGGTGCAATAAAACATTGTGTTCTTAAGAAATGATCAGACTGGCTTGAGTTGTGTTCCTCTGAAGCAATATGAACACATTATAAATGTTATTTTGTCTAAAATAAAAGAATTTACTCACCAACCACAGCAAGCTCATCTGGTGAAGAAACTGGAAAGAAAAGAAAAGAGAAAAAAAAAAAAGACTGCAAAGTGCTGTGGTGCCACACAACCACACCCATAAAAAGCATCCAATCAAGTATATTTCAGTTTATTTTTTTACCGATTTCAGTAGTGAGACTCTTAGACAACACTGAATTTTTTTCTTACTGGATGCTAGAACAATGTCAGCCAGATAGTAGATGATGATAGTTTGCATTTTTATATAGAAAATAGAATACTTATTGTCATTGCAATTCATAGGCATGTGAGATAAGATCTGCAGTTCTATAGATGCTTATCTCTATTAAACGTATGTATAAGTTAAACA
>JBBPCX010000006.1:14747636-14760459 GCA_037974365.1 Hydrocynus forskahlii
CAGGAGTATCTGTAATTGATAGACTGATTGTAATCTGTGTTCAACATGGGCACACAGCCAGTCTGTGGGAGCCAGAAGTCTGGCTGGGTTGTAGGGGATCAAATACCTATTTCACTTAGTGAAATGCAAATCAATTTATAACTTTTATGTATTCTGTCTCTCTCCCTGAAAATGACACTACCTCATAAATTGAAGACTGTTCATTTTTTAAGTCAGCAAACTCACAAATTCAACAGGGGATGAAATAATTATTTCCCCCACTATATGTGTGTGTGTCTGTGTGTCCACAGTCTGGAGTCCACTAAATACTGCTTGTGTGTACACCAGAGAAAATTATATATAAGACTTTTTACATTTTTTAACATGTAAAAAACACAAATAGTAGAATAAATACAAATAACATTAATATAATAAATACAAATTTTATGTGTCATTGTGTTCACTCAACCATCTCCTGACCTCTCCTTGTGGAAGTATTATTGTAATCACCATTAAGTACCTGGTTTGAATTAGACTGAATTTGATGTGCTGTTAACGGAATTTCACAAATCCATGCGATGGCTGGAGGCATAGAGGAGAAATCTTGGACCAAACCTATCTTGTTCTAACCAGCTCACAAAATACCAACTACATTTTAGAAACAAACAACTTATGTGTACACTTACTGCTGAGATTAATGGCTTTGCTTAGTCATTCTCACAATACTGTATACATATAAAATAGAACTTCATCACTAAGATGAAACAGGTGGCAGAACAGGACAGAACAAATGGCTAGATATGATCGTATCATTTGAATACAGTGAATGGTTAAATAGCCTGGTCTGTCCTTATAGGCAAACATTACAGAGTGGCTGGAGGCCTAGGCATGCTCAGTGTTTCTCTTGGGTTTTTTCCCTGGGTTTCTCCTGGAAGACACAAGACAATGAGATGTCAGCGTCTGGTTGTGTGGGCCTAATGAAGCCCCTGAGAAAGAACCCTCAGCTCAGCATGTTTACTTGTAAACCGATGCCAGACCTGTTCTGAACACCACAGAAATACAGTTATTCATTCTTTCATAGGCAATAGGACACAAATCATGCAATATGATTATAAAGGAGATAATATGATTCAATTATTATAATTATATTGCATTATATTAAATACACTGCAATAACTTTTTTTACATTTACATTACCTGTCAGTATTGAAAAGGTCTGATTTGAAAAGGTGTAAAGGATTGGTTCATGTTAAAGTGATTCAAGGATTTGAACTGGAATTGGTGCATAAGCAAAAAAAAAAGTGTATAAGTGCCATAAATTACATGTCATAAATGAAATAAATGATGTGTATTGTCTTTGCATTCTGGCATAAAATAAATTACAATGTGTTAAATGAAGAAACTCCACACTTCTTTTTCATTATAAGATTTTACTAAGTACGAATTCCTCCATTAACTGCTGATCCTACTGATGACGTCCTGACGTTTAAACACTACAGGTAATTCCCCATAGTGTTGGCTGAGGACTCAAAACCCACTATGACAATAATGATCTTTTAATAATGAAGGCCATGTTTAAACAAACTTCTGTGTTCAAACAACAGATCCATGTCTGGAATTTACTATGGTGTTAGCAAATACATTATACTTCAGATTCAGTGTTAACATCAATTAAGCAAACATCAATTAAGTAAACACTCACGTTTAGCTGAGAAGTAATTTCTGTTATGCAACAGCAGACCGTGACTGGTGTTACATCAGCTCAGCGCACAGCTGTTATTCTGCATCTGAGGATGGAGTAATGGCTATATTAGTCCATTATCTGGCAACTATGTTGTATAATTTCCATAATTTAGCATGGGAACAACAGATTAAATTAAAACACTAACATATGTAGAGCAGGATTTGTCTAGAACCAGCATGACGTGGAAATAAAAGAAGTGATTGCACTTTTGAAATAGTAAATAACAACTGTATTCCAAAGTCTTCTGGTTTGATATCTCAAAATTATCTGGTGACCTTTTAGCAACTCTAAGGGGGAAACCCCAGGAGTTCACTAATGTAAGATCAGGAATTTCATCATCCATAATGTTTTTTTGACTTAGAGAATCTAGAAAGGGATGCTTTTGCCATCTTGTGGTAACTTTGCAGAACGGCAAGATCCTCTCAATGAGAAGAGCGTTTGCGTGCCTGGGCTCATGACATCACTGTATTTTTTGCCTAACAAACCACAGTTCATGCATGTGTTCTGATTTGTGCTGCTTTCTCCTGAGATTCTGTGAAATGTGCATGTCTAATTCTAGTTTGTGGTGGACTTAATTTAGGGTTTAATACATAGCACAAGGTCCCACTTCCTCACAATGCACAGTTATTTAGACTTGGATAAATAGGATCAGAGACCAAAATTAGTATGTGTAGGGACACAACTGGACCATGCAGCTCAGTGGCTAAGCAGATTAGATAGGATTTACTGCCACGCTTGTCTCGTCAGCAGCAGAATCAGTCGTGGCAACAAGTTGGCCTGCATAGACCAGTGTGACTAAAAGCTCAATGGAGAAAGTTGTCTGTCCTCGGTAGGAATCTTTAACAGCTTACAACGGCAGGACTTAAGCCTTACATTACAACATTTCTTCAATCAAGGTATTTATTCTTTCTGTGCAGTCTGGTGATTTAATGAGAGCCAGGTGTCGTGTCTGTGGATCAGTAAAACCTGTGCGGAGGCTTAAATGAGGATAGATTAGTAATGCTGGAACTAGAATGCAGGAATACTAAGAGATAATTCAGTGAAATGTTGTTTAATCTTTTTTCACCGGTTGACAATGGTGAACAGATCCCGGATTCATTCTTGAAAATAAAGGTTTCCAAATTAGTCAATCAGTCATGATGTGTAGGTTCTTATGGCTTCAATCGAAAGAACCCTTTAGGTACCTTTACTTTTAAGTGTTGCTGATTTATCTTTCTGTTTGACAAAGATTGTGCATCCAGCTGGCCATTATGCAGCATTAAAAATGTCCCAAAATGGTGACATATGTCCTATGGTCAGCGGTTGTATGGACTCTGAAGGGCTTGCTATTCACTTGGAGGTTTTTCTGGGTGAGTAGGTCCTGTTTTTATTCGACTCATTATCAGTTATAATGTATTTTCTTTTTATTGATAGTTACAAATAAATAAATTTTGCAGTACGCTGCATCACGGACAATGTGGTTTGTGTTATAGGTAAACCCATACTGTGCCATAAAATCTGCACAATGGATACCACTTGATACTACAAGTAGGAAACATATCGCAGGTAACTGTAAAAGAAACTCTTAGTAAATGTATAGATCGATAATTTTAAGATACTGATATTAGATTTAGATATAGTAATATTCTAAAATCTTTTTTATGCACAGTCCAGCATTCACAGTAAACAAATGTGTTTTTAAATTACATGTGTGGACATATACTCTATGATAATGGAATTCCCAACGTCAGTGAAAATGTTACAGTAAACAGATTCTTCTGACACTTCACACATCACAATTTATGAATCATGTCATGCTATTACCTGTCCAGCAGATGGCAGGATGGCTACACCACAAATTTATCTAACGCTCAATACTCTACTGCACTTGCTAAAGTATCTCACAAATACTACCAAAATAACTGCAGAATCTCAGAGGCAGCAGAAGCAGACTCATCAGCAAGAGCGCAGCAGTGCCCTACACAAGAGGTTACTGAAGGCTGAGGGGGAGATTCAGGATCTGAAGACTCAGATTTCTAGTCAAAGGGCATCATGGGAGATGAGGTTTATGGAGCTGCAGAGAAGGCAGCATGACCTGAGAGATCAGGTAAGTGGACATAAAAATTTGTTCTAGGGGGAATAAATGATGTGTCGTCTAATTCTCACAGGGTATCCACTCATTAGTGTTGAAAAAAATCATAGCAAAATTAAGTGTTCATTTATGTCCAGTTAGGCATAATTGCACATTGCAGGCCAGCCTCCCAGACCCAGATGAAACCTAAGACTAGACTAAAAGACTTTCTAGTGGTACTGCAAATTAGCTGAAGCTTAGGCTTTAATTCATATCAGAGAAGTTGGCACTGTAGTTTAGTGCAAACCTCACTTTGAACATAAGACATGCGTCCTGTAAATGTGCTTTTCAGCTGCACTCGGAGATTGTGGTTAGGACGAGTGCCTTCCACAAGGTAAACGAATCTGAGGAGATGAGTGAGGTCTTCTCAGACACTGGCTTGGAGAACGGACACCGCTTCGAGGAGAAGGAACATGGCTGTTCCAGTAAGTCATTCAACCCCCAAAATCATTTCCATGACATTCGTTGGGCGAGTTTCAACACCTGCTCATTCCAATAGGCTTAACGGGAAGTATTTGATTCCTCTTGCTTCCTTGTTTCTGTCAGGTGGCCTGAACCAAATTCAGCAGCTCAGAGGGCCGGATATGAGATTACTGCGAGATGGTGTTTACTCAAACAGTCTGACCTGCAGTCAGGGCACCTTTTCCACTGCTGTTGACTCCAGATCGCCCTCTGCCATGTCTGTCAGCACTAGGTAGAACTTACTTATCTCTCTATCTCAGAATAGGCCTCTTTTACCAGCAAATCTACACATCTACATGGAAGGCCAAATGATAAGGCACAGATGGTGCTTTGTTGTTAACAAATGCATCCTCATTCATAAAATGAAAGTTCTGGCTCCTGTCCTTCCTCTGACCTTTTCAGTGTGGGCTCATGGAGAAGCGGGACTGGCCCCCATAGAGTCTTTGTGCCCCATTCCCCAATGGACCTGCAGACTGGCCACCGGGTACGAATTCTGCTGCCCTCTGGCCGCATCAGTACTGGGACATTGCGCTACCTGGGCAGACTGCAGGGATCACCGGACATCCACTTGGGTGTGGAGCTGGAGCTGGCTGAGAATGAACAGCAAACAGGCACCTACGAGGGACAATGCTACTTTGAATGGTAATCGCTTCTACTACACATAAAACAGTTGGAAAGGAACTGTGACAATGGTCAGTAAAGTTTATTTCTCCAAAAATAAGATACAATTAAAACATATTATTATATCATTGAAAAGTAATAATGGAAACTGTCTTGAATCAGTGTTTCTTTTTCTTCCCCTCTCTCTTTGTTTCTCTCTCTGTAGCAAGCCTGGACATGGTGCATTTGTAGCATTCAGCAAGCTGCTAATGGCCTGGGAATAGACATGTCAATTAAAGCACAAAAGTCTTGGAATGCTGCCTACAGACATGTTCACCAACCTAGGGAAACAGTTATGGGTGCACATTAGAAGAAAAAGAAATATATTCGGCATTCTTATGCCCCTTTTTAAGTGGAGTTTATATCATTTTGGTTATTAACATACTTGGGTATTTTAAAAAATAATGCAATGTATGTTTTCTGGCATAGGGTTACCAAGGCCTACTGCAAATTGTTCAATAAAACATGACCTAGCCACTGTAATAAGCTTGCAAAGCTGTTATTGTTCAAATAGAATAGGCTTTTATATCCTCTTTCTTCCCAGAGAGACAGAGCTGGGCATTGCAGTGCCTGTAGAAACACCCCATTAATGTGGGAATGGAAATTCACATATATTTCACAGTTTTACATTTTCATTTCAACAGGAACATGTTCTCCATTGCTGTGTGAAATATCGCTATTTGTAAATATTTCGAACCTTCTTATTTTAATATGAATAACCAACACATATTTTGTGGTACATTTCACTATTGCAGCAGTGTTCAAAGCCCACCATGGCAACACTTGGAGGGAGCATGTTATTCATAATTGACAAGATATTGATTGTCCCAAAGCCCAACACAATGGCCACCTGAGAGTAGACTCCTTTATATTTCCCACTTTTTGAATGTGGATGTTGACTTACAGCAAGGGTAAATATTCACCTTGCCCAGCCTATTTGAACTCATGTCCATCCAAAGTGGAAACAAACAATCCAAGATCCTTTAGCTGTTATGAGGAACTATGACCATTAGAGTTTATTTGCTTGTAAATGATGTAAAAAAAAAACTACACAAAAGGCATTTTAGCTTTTTTTTCTTTGATTACTTGTTTTTCCAGACCTAATTAAGCCTGGCCCTCATCGGAAGGTAATTTATACCAGGAAGTCCCCAACAGACACTGTCATTAATTTGAGACTGCTGTGCGCAAGTGTTTACTACAGGTTGTAACAATTGCTGCCGAATCAAAACCTTTTCTCCAGCTTTCCACTTTTTTTAAAACATAAAACATAAAAAAGTGTATTATAATGTAAGAGATTAAGCATGCCTATTACACATTAATGAAACACGTCCTTTCCTGTCATAGTCTGATGCAGTGCCAACAAGGTGAAAAGATATTACGCAAGTGAAAAAACCCCATGATGGTCATTACATCAGGTTTTTTTAATTTCCCGAGCCACAAAATATACACAGTAATCAGTCATCGGCAAAATAGTTTCATGATACCATAACTGTAAAATGTAGTGTGTCTGAGTAATTGTTTGTGTTAGGTTTGTCTGATTTGCTTCTTTTTATAATTTCCTTGGATACATTCCAACATAGCATTCCATATATGGTAACTACCTAGAAAAAAAAGAGTACGTTTTAGTGAAGAACAGTGAGGTAAACAAATGTTGAGCGAATGATTTACATACAGGTGCTTTGCATTTTCCTGAGTATGCCTATCTGCTGGGAATGGGCAACTTAAATCTATGTAAACTTCCTTCTTGGAAAGCTGCAATTTTCCCCCTGTGAATTTCCCTCTAACTGCTCAGGTACACTTCCTGTGAGGTTTCCATGGAGATACAAACATATAATAAACAATGGCTTGATTGCTGGTGTCTGGTGGCAGTTTTAGAAACTGTAGATGCATCTTTTGCAGAATCTAATTTTGGAGGATGAAATGAAGAATATTCATCAGCACTATGCTGTTAGCGTTCTTACTGGAAAGCAGCAGCTGTCTGATTTAGGTGGCAGGTGGTTTTGCAGTGTTTTCCACCACTTTGATGACATTTGGTGACATTCATGTGTTGTATTCAAGAAAGCATGAAGACAAAAAATGAACACACTGATTTAAGGCCACAAAAGGTCAGTTATTTTTTCCTTATGGTAATAAATGCACTACTTCAGTAAAACCACTAAAAAGACACACATACTGTAGATTGAGATGGCACTGGCATTAAAAACAGTGTGGGCATGTGTTCAGGCTTGTATGAGGTAAAGTACAGAATTAGCATACATTTTGTGCACAGCACATTTTTCTTAGCCTAAAATCATGTTATTTGCATTTTATATGTTTGTAAGGTCAACAAAAAGGGGTTGGGTAAAGTGCACATTCCATTCATTAATCAAGTTTTCTTTAAGTTAAATATTCATTGCCAAGTCTGTTTAGGGGCTTCGGGGGCGTGGGGGGAGTGCTATTGGTGTAAAGATGTGGTTCTTTTCTACACTTCATGTTTTCTACATTAAGGGCCATGTATCAGATTTAGACTACCAGGTTAACTCTGGACACTATCCTTTCTTTTAGTAGCACTTTAGATGAAAATAATCTCGTTATTGTTTATAAACTGCATCTTTATTTACTGTAATAAACATTACAATACCATCTACACTGAAATGTGTTCTTCCAGTTAACATTTTTCTCACAGTAGCATTGTATGCATGAACTACCAGCATAAAACACTTTACATTTCTTCGTCTTTTATTACAGAACAGAGGAAACTGAACATTTCATCGCCATTTAATTTTTATGATAACCAGTGGTATAACTGAGAACTTTTTTCCATTGTTCACATTTATCCAAATCATAGTGTTTCATAATTGGCTGAAAAAGAACACCCACACATGTAGATTTTCAAGTAAAAGAAAGAAACTGGAACATTTCTAAAACAAACAGGAACACCCAGAGACATATAAAGTGCTTCATTAGTGAGATATGATCAACAAGTCTATTCAAAATATGCTTTGGGCAAGTGGCAGTGGCTCAAAAAGAGAGGAAATTTACCAGTATGCACAAACTTAATGGTGTGTCCATACATTTGCAGTCAGTTGACATATTTGGCGTCCAGTCATGTATTAGTGCATTGTGGTAAATATATATGGATCCACATAATGTCGGACAACAATGTAAACACATAATATCAATATCAATATAACCATCGGCATCAGTGTTTCTTAGTGTTTGTTTAATGCTTCTTCGTAATTATGTTTTCACAATAAATACAAACAAAAGAAGCAAATAGAATGGCTGCTTACAATTATTCTTGTAGTTAGTATGTCGATAGACACACTGAGCAATCTCAGCCATCTGAGGACATCTGATGATACCACAGCATACATATTAGAAGTATTAAAAGATGCAATGTGCATCAACAAGCATAGTTGATACAGAGAATATGTAAATATAAACTTGACTTTCTTGTCATACAAAGTCATCACATTTACTATGTGATGTGCCACAAAAAAAACAGAATGCTGGAACAGCACTATGTAAGAAGTAGTGATCACAAGATCATCATTACATGTAGACCTTACCTCATTTTCCTTTTCCTTTTTACTCACCACGGACAAAGGAATTGTTTTAGATTCTGACAAACAATTACAACAAATCACCCTTAGACTTAAGTTTGAGAATTTCAGCTGCAAGTTGCTGGGCATCTTTTAGCTTTGGGAACATTCCCATGACTTTGTCCACATGATATGGGTTAAAAATGGCATAGAGTTTCTTCCTGACTTCTCCTCGCTCTGCCTCGGAGGAGACTGCCTGTGAACTGACCGTGGCTTGGTTGCAGCCATACACATCAGTGGCTCTCTGGAGGCTAGCATTGCGGACAGGGTCTGGTAAACTGAAAGTTGTCCGTGGCTGTGGAGGCCAATATGGATCAGACCAACCGTTTTGGTACGGGTGGCTGGGGTGGAGCCCCTCTGGCTGGACGTAGTTGGGCAGGCTACAGCAGCGAACTTGGTCGGGCCTTGGGTAAGGTGCTGTGCCATAACCAAGAAAGTTACTTGGACCTTTGGCAAGAGGGCAGAACTGCTGGTGCCCTCCTCGTCCAGTTAAATCAGAAGAGCAACTACAGGGACCAGAAGCATCTTGGTGCTCGTAAGAAGGTCCAGGACGTCTGGAGCCGACCCTGTACAAGTCTTCAAGGCCTTGCGATGCCTCTGAAAACTGGCTCTCAAAAGAGCCGAGGCCAGAGTCGGTGCTAAACCCAGAAGAAGGAGGGTTAGGTAGAAACGGACTATGCCAGTTCAGGGGAGTGTGACTAACTACATTAGAGGCATGGTTGCTGCTGCAGTTTATGTCATCCCAGTAGGGCAGCATGCCATTACTGTGCTGGCTCCTCAGCAAAGAGCCACTGGAGTCCAAGGTCAGTTTATTTTCCAGGTCTTGCTGCAGGGAGGAAAGGTAGTAAGACCCTCTAGAAGAAGCCCCTACTGCTCCTCCATTCTCCAGACAGGAGTGGACAGGGCTCGACAGTCGAGCACTGTCCCTCAGCTCATCTGCCAGTGAACGCAGGGACTGGTTGGTGCGCTCAGGGTGGTAAAACTTGCATTTGATTCCATATGTGCATTTTTTCCCTGTAAAGGAAAACAAGTTCAATTACAGCACAAATACTACTACCACCACCACCACTAATAAAAATAATTATTTATAATCATCCAAGGACTTTATAACAAAATACACAAGAAAATAAAATATAAAATGTATAAAAGAGCCACAGATGTAAAAAAGAACCAACATATGTGAGCGCATCACATTATCTGTATATCAGCTGCTGTTTCCATTTGTGGCATGCGTGTGAAAAAAGTGAAGATCTGCAATCCAAAGAAGTGTGTACCATAAGGACAGAGCTGGCGTTTGGGGTCCGGTAACAGGGGTTTCTTTCGGAGGAAGTTATCCAAGTTTGGGCCATGACGGCCTAGTGGGTCATCTGGTGGCATGAACCTGATGGAGAGAGGATAATAACTTTTCATGTTCATCGTCATTCAAAATAAACATTGGTGATGACACAAAGTATTGTCAACAAGAATGAACCAAACTGCTGTACAGCAGACACAATATTTTTCCCAAAAGCAACAGAATCAATACTTGTAAAATGTAACACAAACAGCTACAAAATATGACGATGAATAACATTTAAATCAGACCAAAAGGTGTTTTTAGAAGCTGTAACACATACTTGTCATTAACAAAGGAGTACATGAGCAGCTGTTCCTCAATGCAGCGTTTCCATTCAGGCCGTTCACTCTGAAGATCACGGTATGTGTCGTTAGACACAATGATGCCGTCCACCTCATGGGCAAGTCTGACAATGAAACGGTCGTCATAGCACACCAATCGCTTGCCTCCCACCCGCCGGGAGGGTGTGAATACAACTATTTTCCTCCGTTCCAGCTCACCCAGAATATGCTGATCTGGAATCAAACAGACAGACTGTCAGATATACTGAATGGTCACAATTCACTGCCTTATTATTCATTATTTACATTCACAGGGGACAACATATCAGTGCTGTCTTCCTGCGTTTGCCTCCTGTCGGTGTGTTCTCTGCAAGAATTTGAATATAATGATAGGAATCGAAGAAAAATAACAGTAGATGGGACGTAAACATTCTCTCATACACAAAAACATAACAGATGTATGCTATGTATTATACAGTAACTCATGTCAAAGCTAATTTGCCGTGTTTGTAGATTTAACAATGTGAAGGCCCGGTAAACTTGTCTTAATCATAACCATACACCCTGACATCTGGCAAATGTTGCTGTGGAGCTACACAGATGGTGCTGTGCAAACCACCATACAGGTCATCATCTGAACTTTATTAACTCAAATTAGAGCCCTTATTAGTTGTCAATATAAAAATATATATATTAGATACCTAGTATAATATTTAGTAATATAACAGATACAAGTTTTTTTTTATGACACAATATTTTACTTTCGGAGGTTTATCATGTAACATGTATAATTACTATATATATATATATATTTTTTTTTTTTTTTTTTTTTTTCTCCATTGGTTGTTCTGGTAACTGCTAGAAAAACTAAATGGAAAAAACCCTAAATGAAAACAGCCCCCCCCTGCCCAGTTGACAAACCAAAATCACTCACCACACCACCACTCCGCCCCAACTTAGAATAAAAAAGAGAAGAAAGCAACACCACCGTGTATGTTGGACCTGTGTAGCAATTATTGACTACCAGGAGCAGCAGGGGTATGCTTCTGGGCACAAGTTGTGATTGGCCTGGTTCATCGATAAATGACATCAAATTTTATGATGATGAAGTGGATCAGTTGTTCTGTTTGCCCAATCACTGCTCACTCTCTCCATTCCACCTGCTCCTCTCCTCCCCTTGATTCCCCCACGGTCCTCCAGGGTAGGAGAGGAGCAGCAGGAAGGGATGAGGAGGACTGAAGCAGTAGCAAAAGTTTCTTGATTTAGCCACTGTCTTCTTGACAGCTAAATCAGTGAAAAAAATTGAAATGACCATGTGATAAGACATCATGAGGCATGTTTTACAACATACCGAACTAAAGGACTGAACAAAGCATTCTGAGCGTGGACGGCAGCACGTCAGATTTGTTTTACTTATCTCTCAGTGTCTAGTTTAACCAACACGCCCATCTAACCAGTTTTTTTCCCCCTACACCATGACAAAAGAATAAATATGAAACAATAATGCTGCTGTACTATTTACCCAGCACAGGATTTGCAACCTATGAACACCTTTAAGGTACATTCTCTACAACAAGGAAGCAGTCTCGACTAATTCTTGCCTGGAAGCAGATAAAAGAATTACAATGAAAGGCAGTCAAGAGTGACACCAAAAGAAAAATACTCTTGAACTTCCTGGTGGGGGAATTCCCAGACTGACACCAAAGAAGGTTGATAAATCAGAGCAATTTTGGAAGGAAAATGAATGTGTTTTTCAGAGCAAAACACCAAATAAAAAACACTTGGTTTGCCGGACACTCTGGCCTGTCGTTTGTACAAAGCTGCTGCAAGTACTTTCTTACTAAAGTATTCATGTCCAACACTAGCAAAAAACAGCTGTGTTTTTCCCATGTGTAACATACACACACACAATCCTGAAAAAAAGCTTATCCTGGGTACAATACTACAAATGATCTCATGTGTTACTAAAGGGGTAAACTGTGGGCATGAGAAACAATTTTATAATGTAAAGATTGTTTTCTCCAGGGTTTATCAAATGATTCAATTACATATGAAACAAGTGAGACAAAACTGTCAAATATGTCCAGTACACAAGTTGCATTTGACAAAGAGACTTAAAAGAATGGCATATATGGTCTTTTATGTCTCAAAACAAAACACACCCACATGCATTGCTTTAGTAACTGAAGTGAAAACAATCTACAAAAAAATGTGATGTAAAGTCTGACAGGCCTTTTTCCATTGCAGCTTGTAATGTTTTGCTGTTCACACACATGGTTCTTGGATGAGTCATTTTTTTCTGAGCAGGACAGGGAAGTGTCTTTACCTGAAATGGGGACATCAGGCCTGGGCTGCTCTTTTCGCCATGCGGGCACAAACACAGTGATGAGCCTGTGTCCTCTCTCAAGGAAATAGTTGACTGCCAGCTCGATTCCTCGGCACGAAAATACTTCCTTGTTCCCATGACTTAGAGAGAGAGAGAGAGTGAGAGGGTGAGAGAGTGAAAGAAAGAGAGAGAGAGAGAGATTGAGAGAGAGAAAGAGAGAGAGAGAGAGAGAAAGAGAGATTGAGAGAGAGAGAGAGAGAGATTGAGAGAGAGAGAGAGAGAGATTGAGAGAGAGAGAGAGAGAGAGAGAGAGAGAGAGAGAGAGAGAGAGAGAGAGAGAG
>JBBPCX010000006.1:14776437-14788970 GCA_037974365.1 Hydrocynus forskahlii
ATATATGTCCCTTGTACCCTTCCTACACTGAATAATTTTTATATTTTTTCAGTAGGCACTGATGAGGCGTTTGACATTTTCTACAGTCAGCACGATGGCAGCCACTTTGTGAATCAAAACTGCATTTTGAGAGAGTATGACTGACTGAATAAACATTGACATAATGAAATATAAATAAGCATGGAGGGTCCAGGGGTGCATGTCAGTTTCTCATGCATAAGCAGTCTTATTGTCCCATATGACAGCCCTAGATGTTTCAATTACAGTTTACATGGAAGGGGCATTTCAGCTGAGAGATTGATATGTCAGTCTAACAATGTCCAATTAAAAAGGAGAACGCGTCTCTTATTGCTTTATTGGAATGGCGGCACCCGAAAACTGTGGAGAATACAAGCCCCTCCCTGGTTAAAGGTGGTGCTCCATCAGGCGTGAAATGAGTACAGCACACATATAATTCATATTTCCCTCTGGTCTGAATAATTTTGTTTAGCAATTATCCTGTGATATTTCTTTTCATCCAATAAGGTGAGAAGACAATATTGGCACATGACCCTCTGCCTGATCTGGCAAGGTGGCAGATGCAGTATTACAGTAAGGCAAATTATATATGTTCGAAATATATGGAAATCAACACTGCTTTTTCTTCCGCCCTCTCTACAACATTATGTGGCTTTTTCTTTCCAAAATTTGGATTCCAAACTTGTGTTTGAATGGTTGTGGGTGTCTGGGCAAGCATTATGTATTGCTTGGAACAACACATGCTTTTTATAGGCCAGTGCGAAATTGAACTTTGCTATCACTGCTGCTTTGAAACAGAGTCTAAATGGAGAGTTATATAAAACATGGCCTGGGGGGCTGTTGCCATGACCCAGTTAAATCCTTGTGGTAGGTGAGCACCCTCAACACCGACAGAGACTTCTCAAAACAGAGAGTAATGGTGGAATACATTAATACAAATGAAGGACTCTCTGACCTAACTGACAAATCAATGGAAATGAAAATGTGCAGTAACAAATAAAGACTGGGCATATCTTCATTTAACCTATTCTGTAGCTGCTGTGGAGAGGCCTCAAGAGCTTAACCATATGTCAAACATGCATACTGATTGAATAAACCCCCACCAACTCTTACCGCACACTAGTTCCTGCGCAATTACTTAGGGTGGAACAGCATTGAAGAGTGCTTAGAGCCTCTCTCTCTCTCTCTTGATCTGTGTGTGTGTGTGTGTACTTGTGCATGCTAAAAATTTGGAGCAGTGCTTTAAAAACTTTGCATGTGTTTCCATTATGCCACCCATCTCTCCAAGCTGTGTGAACTAAACCAAAGCTAAAAAATGCCACTTCTTTCTTGTCTTTCTCCATAAACAGTCACATTTCATATTTCTGTGATGACCTTCAGACCATTACCCATGCCCTCTCTAAATGATGAAAATGTTGCAGGTGACATTCCAAAACTGATGCAATTATTCCCCCAACCAGAATGTTTAGCAAACTGCAGCAATCGACTGTTAATCACTGCATCTTCATCAATCACTTTTTATGGCTGCTTTTTATGGCTCTATCCACTTGAGAGGTTAGGCAGAGGTCCTTCTCATTAAAGACAACCTGTAATGAATCAAATTAAGTAACAGACTGCCCATTATTTCAGTTCATCACCGACACAGTAGTTTTTTTTTTTTTTTTGGATTGCAACCTGATGAATCTTATATACACATTACCAAAAGAAAGCAATGCCATTGTTCTTTTGCCTCTCTCAGAAAATTAAAAATTATAACACACAAAGGAAGGTGGGTGTGGAGGTCAGAGAACAGAGAGGGGCTGAGTAAGACAATTAAAACTGCATGCATTTAGATCATGCCAGGAGCCAATGGGAACAGTGTTAAGTTTTAGTCAGCATGCAATGACCAAACTCATAGTAATGAATCAAATTTGAGAACTTGCTATATTTTATTGAAACAACACAACTCACCCAGTTTCATTTTCAGTTACAAGCATGAATTAAATAACATTTAACAGAGAACATTATTTAAAAGCTAACAAGAGAGCAATTTCCTGTATTTAATTTTGTTAATATCCCTTAGGTCTGTCTGAGACCTTATCATTACATGTTATGCTATGCTCAATATGATTTTTAATTTTAAAGTCAAGACTGAGTTTAATATTTTGTATTTTATATTTTATATATTTTCAGCAAGATCTAAATATTTCATTTCCATAATTCCCGTCATCATGGATACGTGTATTCCTTGCAAAGGGCTAAATAGACAGACACAAGCCTTTACATTTCACCTTATTAAATATCACAGTTTTCTGGGACACACACAGTTAATTGTTTTTGATTGACACTTACTCAACGGCACATGATTTTCATACATGTGAGGCATTCATTGTCTTTGTGTTGTACAATTGCCCATCTGAACAGCTAATACAGTTTATTGTTTGCACTTATCGTAACAATTAAAGGAGCTCTTTTAAGTGTCCAGTTATTGTAACAGTTATTGTTGAGTTGCTGGTTCCTCACAAATATTACAACAGATTCTTTTGTCTGGCTGAGTTTAGCAGCAATGTCAGTCATTCAAGATGTGTCTTGGTAAAATAAATGCTTTAAATGCTTGTGGCTTAGAAAAGAGGATAAGTAAAACAACTCGGTGAGCTTGCTGTAGACAGATTTACCACAACTTTCCACAATTGTGGGGGAGGACAAGGAGTATACATGAGATGATGCAAGGAGCAGAAACAGAGTTGAGTGAAAAGGCAAAGAAACAGCACATATATGCATGTGAGGAAAAGTGAAAAAAGTGTGTAAAAAGTGCATAAAAGTGAATACATGATGGAGGTCACCAAGAATGATACATCAGGAAAAGGGGGCTAGCTGTCTCTGACTGTTGGAATGTAGAGTGCTGTGAGAGATGGTAAAGTGTGTGAGCGTCTTTGAGAGACGCACTGTGTTCTTGAGTCTGGTCCCCTTGGAAACGCTGCCCAGTTGGGCCTGCTGTCCAGTGCTTATCCCCCTAGAGGCTTCAGATGGAGCTGGGGGAAATAAGAGGGCTGCTGGCTGAATGTGCCAGGACCAGTGCCAGGCTGATTTCATGGCTGGTTTCACACACAGCAGTGGTGTGTGTTCTCTGCCACTGCGCTCCTGGCCAGCAGGGGGCACTCTGAGTTCAGAAATATGCCCTTGTGTGGCACACTGTAAATACAGAGCCAGAAAAATTGTATATTTGTGTGTATTTGAAAATGTGTGTGTGTGTGTATGTGTGTGTGTGTGTGTGTGTGTGTGTGAGTGTGTGTGTATGTGTATGTGAGAGAGTGTGTGTGTGAGCGTTTGTATGAGTGGGTGTCTGCACGCATGTATGTTCAAAAGACAGTCCCATTCAGCAATGCAATTTATTAAAATACATTTCAAACATGTCATGCTAACTGTATATTTGTATATTCCAATATTTTTTTTTTCATTTGCAATGAGAGGAATAAAGAGTTTGAGAGAGAGGGAGAGAAAGAACAAGAGAGAAAGAGAGTGAGAACAGAATAAACGCGCTGTATAGAATGAAAAAATACTGGATTTCTAGTGTAAAACTTGAAGATTACTGTTCGAACTGTTCAAGAATGAGAAGTAATATATAGAAGGCTCTTGAGCCAGCGAGACTGACCACCGTCTGCTCATTTAAGTCTCCAGAGACATCGTGCCATTTACTTTAACAGGTTGTTGAGCTGAAGGAAAAAGTTGTTGGGCTTGGAGGAGGCAGCAGTGATCTGCTCCACTGGGATACTCTGGATGGATTAGTCCAATTATCTAGACTGGCAAACCCACCATCCACCTCCTCTCCTCATCAATCTTTCAGAATTCCTCCATATTCCCGCAGCCAACCAATGCAGTGATCCTCACCATTGCTCTAGCCTGCATCCCTCTTTTCTCGTTTTCTTCATCCACATCTCCAATCCCAATCCACTTAGTGAAAGCTTTATTTCTACTTTCCCCTTTTTAGACCACCTTGTCTTTACAGATCCAGCCTCTTCGGTGTTGCCTCGTTCCCCTCAGTTACTTGATTGACTTCTATCGCTTTTCAAATCTGAAGCAGATTCCTGCGCTACAGTCAATAATTCCACTTGACTTTCCAAACTTCTGAGTGAGTCACGGCAATCAGTATTCAGAGCCACGTTTAGACATTTGAAGTGTGCACACAGTCTAAACTTCCATCAGTATCCTTCAGGAGATACGCATCTTCTCGGTTTACCCGACGACGTTAGAGATAATCTCTGCCTCAAATATCCCCAAACAGCACAAAGAGGGTTTTGATCTCACAGATTCACTGTGTCTGGCTGTTCAGTGATGAAATTCTGCACTGATGAGGCATGCTGTTCTCAGCCTTGACATGAAGCTCCAAATATGGTTGCTCTGTTTTGGAAATGATCAGGGGAGGAATTAGAAGTACACATTATAATTTCCTTTGAAACAAAACTTATTTTGAGCAGGTTGAAGACCCTTGATGATCTGTACAGTAGCATATTATTCATAACATCCATGATCTGTTTTGGAACTGAATGGGGCTATTGTGAACACATTTGTAACTACATGTTTACTATTGGAAGCTCTTGACTCGATTCTTTTAACAGACGTCACACTAACTTTAAGGTAAGCACTTAACCCCAGAGCCTTTTTGCTAAATTTGGACGCTCCAAATTTAGCTTCAGCTGTTTTGAAGGATGTTTTTTAAAATGAAAAAAAATAAACCAACAAAAACATCAAGTAAAGTGCAAGGGTTTTGTTCTTTGACAGCTCTATTTGTGAAAAAGCACATTGTTTTCATCTTACTCAAAGATTAGTCAGCCTTGGATGAATACATTCTTTTGAAAGTAGGTTTGGTTGGTGTCTAACCGCTAAAACCATAACCATGTTGGGCCATCTGAACTGGTGAACGTGTTCTGAAAGTGGCATTAGTTACATTGGACTCTCAGGGCCTTCTCTTTGACCCCATACTTTATTTGAAGCCTACCCACATGGAGGGCTTTTTACAAAATAAATGACACTGCATTGACATAGGGGGTCTGTAATTAAAGTAACATACATTTGTTCCATTTTTGTCATTTTTGTTAAGCCTCATTCCCACATAATAGATTTCTAAAAGCGGAGCACTAGTTAAAAATGATATATGTCAATCCAAACATTTTCTTGAGTGCAGTTTCTCTGAAGATCTGTGAAGCTGCAGTCATGAATCAGCTGTTTCAATACAGCTATGCCCAAATCTCCAAAACAGAAAACAATCACCAGTAGGATATAACTGTAAAAACACACAGTATACTTACTTTTAATATTTAAGGGTATTAAAAAGCATATGTTCTTGTACTAAAGTAGAAAAGGAGATGGGTTTATTTACTCAAGCAATATTTTACCAGGGACAGTCCTACTGTCATTGAAGTACAGCATTTGTATATAATTGGTATATTCATATTAATGGGAAAATACGTATGGAAATGATCACTTAGGTTCAGTGACATGGTGTTCTTAATTGGGTTTTTGCCTGGCATGTTCTACAACAAATACTTCAAATCAGTGTTATAAAAAAGATCAAATGGCTGTTCTGTAGAAGGCCCCTTATGATAACACAACATATTTAATTAAAAATATCTCATGTCATCTTATCATCGTGCAGTTACTGAGTAGTTTATGAAAACATTATGCAATAAACAGGCGCTGTGTAGTCCTTATGTAGGTGACCTGCAACTACTGTGTTACCCACACTTATGAATGAACCATGGCAATGAAACATACACACACACACACACACACACACACACACACTCACAGGTTTTATGTTTATGTTAAAACAAACCAAAACAAAAACACAAGTTTTTTCTCTCCACAGTCAAGACAAATTTTTCGGGAAAACTGCCTACACACGCTAACAATGATGCTGTACATTCCGTGAACGGCAATATAACTGAACTCATAACTCGTAAGTAGGGAGCTTAGCTGAGAGTGGACAGAAGTGTGTTCAGTCATGCCTGTGCCGATATCGCAGTTCACCTTCAGACAGGTCCAATGGCTCAATTTGTTTTTGCTGAGAGGATTGTCTGTTAATCCTGCTGTGTATCCTTCTTAATATTTCTCAATTTTACCAGCCTTATTGACAAACTGCTGCATTAGATGACTTAAGCATTTGTTAATAATGAAAATGATTAGCTAATAGTCTTTGCTACAGCCGAGGCTTTTCAGGATTAGGTTGGTGTAGATGAGAACTAATCCCAGACGCCTCCTGTTACCTGCTCTTGCTCCTGCCAGGAGTGTGACCGGAGCAGCAACAGCAGCTGCTCTCTCTGGTGAAGCAAAACCTAGGGCCAGTGAAGAAATTTCACACACCAGAGCACATAATGAAGATCAAGGTTTAACACTTGGTAGTCTAGTGCTCATTCAGACCTTCCCAGGAGAAACTAAGGGCGGTTCATGACAGAGCTGCTCCCTTTAGTCTCTGCCTCATCAGCACAGTGGCTGTCTCACAGGTTACTCCTTACACTAAGTCTGTAAGACATTTTATTGATTGACACATTGAATCATATGCATTCACTATTTTTTCAGTGTATATGTGTGAAGAAATAATAAAAGCAGAGCGTATTACAGATAGCTATGATACTTCAGTGTCAAACCTGATTCATTGCGATCATCTCTGCACTGCCCTTATCAAAGTTATGATGAGTTCAGAGTATCCATGTTCATTTAAGCAGCATCAAAAGTGCAACACTGACAGACATCTCTCGGATGACAGATGAGAAACAGATAAAAATCTAGCCCAGATGACCAGACAGAATGATGCAGATGGACCTCAGGATTTCTCATTTGGTGCTGAATTGAGGCCACTTGTGTCTTATTTCATTTGCTGCCAGTGAGACCTATCTGTGGCCACTTCAGCAGCTGCTACTTGGGCTCATTGTGACAAAAGCCCAAACACATTAATTTCTCTCGATCAGTATTGTGGGCTGTCCTATTACTGCTTGTTCCTCTATGAACATCATTTTCCTTTGGCATGAGATCCCCCCCCCCCACCATCTGATGAAGGAAAAAAAAACCTTTTATACATGAAAGGACAGGATCTGGGTGCCATGACAACAGGAAGCATCAAAATCCAATTATACGAAACTTCCTCCCACTTCAGCGGCGTGCTGAAGAACTTCCTCTACTCGTGTTCCTCCTGCAACATCAAAAGAACTTTGACACGCTTAAGTCATTCATTCTGTCATTCGCATGCCATTTCATAATGTCACATTTGTGTTTTCGAATGGGGCAAATGGCTGCTTTCTAGGATCGCAGGGAATCAGCACAAGTGAGCCTGAACTGCAGAGGGAACTCCATAGAGCAGACCCTCATTGTGCCGTAATGCGCCGTTGGCCACAGCCTGATGCTGCTCTGCTGCACACCATGCTGCCTACTGCTTGATAAAATACTCCCCTCCCCTGCCGAAATGATCATATTATGCTCTAAAACAAAAAAAAATAATGTGACATCCTCACGATCATCATCACGATCCATCACTATACTGCACTCATAAAGAAGAATAGAATGCTATTCAGAACACTGGCATAGATTTTGAGTTTATTTCAAATTTCGGGTTTTCTGTGAAAAGCTCAGCTGGCACGCCTCTGTGCATGGCCTGATGCTTTTCTGTCTCCATGGATGCAGCTGCTCTGGCCCGTAGATGCTACTGTGCTTCTTGAGCATGGAGAACACAAGGCTGTCATCCATCAACAGACTTCTTCCCCCTGCTTTCACACTGGGTGCTGCCAGTGGTCTGGAGCCACAGCAGATTTGTTAGGGCGGGGGCAGGAACCCCTCCTCACTGGAGGACCTGCATGCACATTTTATCCCTGAGAGGAAAACCCCAAACAAGCTCTATAGAATGACTTTTCCACTGTGCTTACTGGATGGCCACAGCCGCCTGGGTCTCCAGATCTAATGAGATAGTGAACTGCATATTAACGTGGAATAAAACTGCCAGGCATATTCACACCCACATACAGCCAGGGTAACTACACAGTCTCCACTTACAAGCACTTTAAGAGCTCCTTTCTGCAGGTCTTGGATGAAACTGCAGCGTCAATGGTAAATCACCACTGGAATTTTTTTCTTACTTCAAGATAACCCTTAGAGTTTTCCTAGAGTTCCTTAGAGTTCTAGAGTTTCCTAGAGTTTACTATTCATGGAATTAATCTCATGCCTGTCCACTAACTACTTTGACTAATCCATTAACTACTATGAAATCAAAATAAAGTATGTGCTTATGAGTAAAGAAGGCAAATATGTGTCCATGTACAGCCCTTTAGAGATTAAAGGGCCATCAAAGAAAGAGAGTCTGAAGTCCCCAATCCTAACAGATCAAATATGGAATCTATGTCACAAATATAACCTCTTTTTGTGATGTTACAAATAAAATCTATTCAGCCTACAGTTGTCTTTCCTACCCATCCACTTTAAAGATTTTGAGCCCAAACTACATTTTTTAAAACGAGACAGAGCAATCAAAGTTAATTTACATATATCAGTACTAAAGGCACAGAGACAAAAACAGCCTGTTTTATTCTAGGCGATAAAGAGAGCTTGGAAATGATCATATAAAAATGAATTTGTGATTGCTGTTGGCATATAAACCCACACACACCAAAAGTGGATCTCCATGCAAAAAGAAAAAAAACAAGAAAATGTAACATATGAGTCCTTTAAGTGGGAATTTGTTCAGAAAGATTCCTTATGACCTATCACTGTGAAAGGAGAAGAAGAAGTAAAATAGCATCATCCAGGAGCTATTTTTGAGTATATCAAACACTGGCAGCTGGCAATCAACAACTAATGGACAGTATATTAGCTTCGCTTTGTATTTTGTTTTTTGAAACATTATATTAATGCAGTTTACCAGTTCACAAAAGGGTTTACAGTCCAATATTAATCTGTGTTTTTAATCTCCCCCATCATTATCTGAACCGGATCTGCATATGTTGCAGCCTCTTGTACCTATTTAAAGAACGCAGCTCAGTTATCGTTGACCAGGTCCTACTATCAAAATACCAGCCTACATTCCTTTCCAACTACTTTTGCAGTTGCTAATTTATTAGAAATATATTAATCATATGAATCTGACTAGACACATTAAATTACGGGCTGTCATCGATCAAATTTTCTTTTACCCATGTAAAAAAGAGAACCCTAACAAGAATCCACAGTTCTTTTGAAGAGTGGACATGTTCACAATATGCTTAATAGTTTAGTGTTATGTAGGTATGCTTGAAATATGTCTATTGCAGAATGGAATAGAGTAGAATGTTTTTCAAAAATATAAATTGAAAAACATGAAGGGCTCTTATCAGTGCCGGTACAATTCTTACCTCTGTATTTCATTAGTAAACAACAATAAATTGCAACAAATGGTGGAAAAAAAAGACTCTTGAGTCGCCCCCTCTTTGTAATTATTGAAAATGTGGGAACATGGCTGTAGTTTATCTCAACTGTATTAAGAGCGTCGAGTATGTAGAAAGAGCACTCGATGGGCTGTGGATGTGTTCTTAGCCTACAGGAGTTTTTTCCCCCATGATTTCTGCCACCCACTCATGCCCACCCACTCTTCAGCGCCAGGCAGCGAGAAGTGTAGAAACATCCAGTTGGTGGAAGCCACTTTAGTGTTTATGAGGCTTGTCAGTGACAATGGCAGTGTACTCCTGTCCTGAAAGCAGGTGCTAGTAATTGGTAAGCAATTACATGTTAATTCACTAGTCCCTTCCTCCAATCTTGTATTACAATCATGATGAGGAGAAAAATGTGCACTTTAATTAGTTGAATAACGCATGGCGTAAATGCTCCGGATCCTCCAGCTGGTCCAGGAATTTGTTCCTTACTCCCCTTAACTTGAGAATAACTCAGTTAGTCTACATTGTTTTCTATGTAATTGCTGATTAATAGCGGCAGGATATAAAAAGGCTGGGAATTAATGGGGTTAATACAAGAACACTACCACAAACAATAAGACTGATTTTCAAGGAACCATTACCATAAGACATTTTTCAAGTTTAAGATTTATTATTTTAAAAACCCATTAAGGATCTTTTACATATGAATGCAGCTCTCTCGTGTCAGAATTTGGTATTTTGTTAGTGCTGAAAGGCAACATTGTCCCTGTGGGTGCTCTGGAATCTACATGAATCTCCTGTGATGTCTTCAGTGTTGTTTGAGAGTGAGCAATGATGCATGGCTTACATCATTTTGATGCCTGACAACTCATTCAGTGATCACTTGTGCCATGTGTCTTTGGGGCACTGGCATCCTTTAAAGATCTTAAGACAGAACTGTTTTAAAATAGTATTTGCACATGTGACAGTCAGGAACATCCTGTGATGAAATGACAAGTTGTGAGATGAAATGACAAGGTTTTTATTATTATTATGATGAAGTTTTATATGCTTCACTTCATTTGAATATTTAGCTTCATTTTGGCTCTTAGCTGAAACAAAAAAACTAAAAAGTTGGTCTGGATTTGTTAACGCTTTTTTCCGTTCATTGCTGTTAAACATTTTACCACAAAAGCAGCGCTGGATCACTGTATATGCCAGGTGAGGTTGAAGCCCCTGTCCTTAGTCACGCATGGTTGGTTGGCTGGGGAGGCGGGGAGAGTCATTTTGGTAGTATTGGCAGTGGGGTGAGAAGTAATTTTTCAGTGTCTAACATTAAAAAGTATTACTTCAACACTGGGTGATCCAGATAATCTGCCAGCGGAAGCCAAATTCAGTTTGCTAGTGGACCTGCATTAAAGTCAAACACAAAAGATGATTAACGTGATTTTGGTTAGGTGCTTTACTAATCTACACAATTCATTTCCATTTGTGCTTAATACACTAACACTTAGTATGTGTGGAAGGCAAGAATATTCCCCTTTTTTTAACATGCAGGTTGTGACCTAGATGCATTCCACAAGCCCTTTTTGTACTAGCATGTATCTACTGGTGATGCTTGGGTTGAGCATCATTCATTCTGTCAGACTTACAGCCCGTAAATGTTAATTTACCGAGATGAACTCTTGCACATGTGGCGAAAGTCGTGTTAAACAGTATAAAACTAGCAGCACAAATAGCCACCAGCTCTTTCACTTCTGACTCATGTACAAAACACACTCCCTAATGCTTTCTCTTGTAACTGAAAACTTGCCTATAAAACAAATTCTGCACAGAAAGATTCACCTTTGCAAGCAATGCTGCAAAAAATATCTGCTTTTCGGCATCTCATGCAGTTGTTGTCCACGAAGCCGAGCGGGCTGGGCCTCAACACCCCTGCTGTAAATTGGATTTCAGACTTCCTGATGGAAAGGCCTCAGTCAGTCCACAGCACCAACTCCTCCACACCATCACAGTGGTCACACTTTAGCCCCTTACTCTTTACACAGCAGACACACAGCTGCGCAGCAGAGTTCAACTTGAACCAGACAATCAGATCTGCAGATAATGTGATGGTGGTGGATCTCATCAAGAACAATGAAGTCTCAGCATACATGGAGGAGGACGCGAGAGTGGCTACCTGGTGTAAGTGCAACAGCCCCCTTTTAAATGTTGACAAAACAAATTACATGATAATAGTCTTCAAGGAATCCAGCACTGCTCACCCACCTCTCACCATCAACAGCACTGCTGCTGAGAGGGTCAAAAGTTCCGGATGACCTCTCTTGGTCCATCAGCTCCACCTCCATAGCCAAGAGGGCTCAGCGGTGCCTGCACGTTTTGTGGAGACTGAAGAGAGTGAGCCTCCCCCCACCAATCCTTACTAAATTATACAAGAGCACCATGAAAAGTCTGCTCCCTAGCTGCATCACTGTCTGGTACAGGAACTGTAATGTTTCAGACTATAACACACTGAACACAGCAGCTGAGAAGGTTATCTGTGTGCCTCTACCTCTCCTAATAGACATTTACTGAATCTGCCTCTATAACAACGGCAGTAACATCATGAGACTCCCATTTTAAGGACTCTGCTCTCTTCTACTGTCTGGCTAATGCCATCAAAGCTTCTGCTCTGGTTCTGCGAGACTGTGCAAGAGTCTAAATGTCTAGTCCCTCCCTAACCAAGTATCAGTCCAGTGTACCACCTTACTTTATAGTTAATATGCTCCTGTGCAATGTACTTACGATGCAGTCTTAGTCATTCTGGAGTGTTTACATCCCATTCACACTATATTGTTACATTGCGCTATAGTCTATTGATTGTATTGTTTGAGCTGTACCTTGCACTTTGTTGAATGCGACTAACTGATTCTTGCACAATAGCATACTTATGATGCAAGAGCAGTCATTCTGGTAGGTGTTATGACTGCTCTTGCACCATTTACACTACACTGTCATCAGTGATGTGCACAAACGTGTTCAATGAACGGCGTTCATTGAACACATTCCTATTTTTTGTGAACACTGAACTGAACGAATCAGTTTACAAATAATGAACGGGGACGTGAGTGACGTTCACTCTCGCGAGACTGAACGCAGCTCACGTTTTACGTTTGCTGATTACAGGCT
>JBBPCX010000006.1:14789070-14815622 GCA_037974365.1 Hydrocynus forskahlii
CCTAGCATGTAAGCATGTCACTAGCAATGCTGACTCAGAACAATGATAATAAATTGTAAAATAAATCAAAAGATGCAACGGAAGGCATAGTTGATTAAATCCTCTGACAACTGAATGATAAATCTGTGGTCTTATGCCTCGTTGTGCTGGGGGTTGCCTGGAGGTTATTGCTGTGTACTTTATTCACTCCTGGCAATTTATCACCTGGGCATGCTGGCGGTCATGCTTTAAAACACAGAAAAGGAGTGAGAGAGAGCGAGACAGGGAGACAGAGAGAAAGAGCGAGACAGGGAGACAGCAAGAGAGAGAGATAGAGATAGAGAGAGAGAGAGAGAAAGAGTGAAAGAGAGAGACACGGAGACAGAGAGAGAGAAAGAGAGGGAGAGACAGGGAGACAGAGAGAGAGAAAGAGAGGCAGACCCTGACTCGGGTGACATTAGGTGTATTTGTTTACAGTGAAATAACTTCAATTACAAATTCATATTCATTTCGAATATGTTACCGCTGAATGTAGCATAAACACTCTGCATAGGCACAAATTTATTTCTCTGCATTTTCCCAAATCTTCAACCACTGAAAAAAGCTACAAACATCAACATGACCCACAAGAACTGACAAAGCTTTGGACATGTGCTTTGGATCTGTTCCAGATGCTTATAAGTCTGTACAATAATGGATGGCTGTCAACCACCTGCTGTTGCTCAAGCCAGAATATGCACTTCTCAAGAAAACTGAGATAATGTTCAGGACAATTAAGAAATGATCTGACAAAGACTCAATGGATTCTCTCAGAATGCTTTGGCTGTAACCTAGAGTACTTGTTTCTTGGCCTTAGCTACTCAGTGGATCAACAAGTTGACCTTATTTCCTCATGAGTGTTCACACACTGTATTTCTGAAAATAAATGAACCGGGAGGTCAAAAAGACCACGAGGAATACAAAAATGAAGTACACAAATGAAAGGGTTGGTGGAATACAATTCATGCTGGCCAATTTTCCCTTTGCATGGCAAAGGACCAAGTACATGGTGGTCATGAATATCCTAAGCGACCCAAAAGTGATCCATACTGCTGGACTAAAGGAATGAAAATTGTCTCTCTGATGACCTCGACCAATTCTATGTGAATTTTGTGTTGCTGGATTTTTATAATACCTGGGTCACATCGAGTTTTACAAAACACAGTTCACTATAATCTCTGGCCAAGATGGTATATGTGGGAATCTGAGCTAAGAAAAGCAATAAAAAGCCAAACGTTTTACTAACTGTAGGCCTGCATGTGCAAAGTTATACATTGTCTACAGAGTAAGCAGGTTAGATAAGCTGTCTGGGTAAATGGTTTCAGCTGGCTAATCTCTCTCATTTTCAGAGTGCAGTGAAACGACAAATAGATTTGGTTATCTGTCTCAGACGCTTTAAAATGATGAGGTTTTATTTTGAGAAATTGTTTATAGTTACTTCAAGTTACCTTGGTTCTTCATCCATGAAGAATCTAAAAGGTCAAGTCTCAGCGAGACATTATGAAAAAGGAGAAGACATAGATAGCCTGAACTGCACAGCACATGCCAAATTATACACTTACGAAAATCAGATAAAACATGATGCTGATCTAAATACATGCGGAAGTGTGAAAGTAACAATACATAATAATAACACATGATAATAATACATGGATTGAAGAAACGTTAAATTTCAAATTAACAGCTCTTTTTCATTTGATTTTTATTCTTAGCAAAATACTGTTCATTTCTGTTTTCCTTTACATATCTCAAACCTGTTCAGAGCCCTTATGGGCCCACACTGCATAATTATGGCAGGTTTTTTTTTCAACAGCTGTTTCTGTCCTCTCTTGTTACAGGAGTGTTCTGAAAACATATAAACCTACCATAATGGACTTGAAACACCTTATAACCCTTTTAACAATTTGAGAACTACTTCACTGATGACATTTGTAATTCCACCCCTGTATTTCCATCATTGTGAGCCTTTTCTGACAAAACATGACATTGTAGTTCATATAGTTTTCATATTATGTAGGCAAACATATAGAGAGTGTCTAAGAGATTTTTTTGTATATGTATTGACACTCGCTTTTTTCAGTTTCTCTTCAGCCTTTAACATTCTGCAGCCACACATCCTGTCTAGCAAGTGCCATTGTGATTTCCATATAGATTATCAGTTAATCCTATGGATTGTGGACATTTTTGACACACACGTCACTGCAAGTACTGGTAAATGGCAGGTAAATGGCAAATATTCTGTCCATCTTTAAACAAACAAGGCTCTCTTCAGGGCTTTGCTCATTGTCCATTGCTATTTGCTGTTTGTAAACTGCTGACTGAGGGAGCTCTAATCACAAGCAATCAAGATACAGTCTTTCAAATGTTGCTTTTTACTACATTTCAGGATCATTGCCCTGCCCTAACTGAGTTGTGTGCAGGTTTATAACCCTATTACAAAAAATTTACTGCACATTTTTCTAAACACTAAGACACGGTGACATATAGTACTGTGCAACAGTCTCAGGCATCAGATGATTTGTGAAGCCATTTATTTGAGCAGTAACCGTTTAATTGTTCAAAAAAAATGGACATATAAAAAAATTCAATAAGCACTGATGTATAATGAATTCAAAAACATTTAGATTTTATGCATATTAAGTCAACCACTTCTGTACTTCTCCCTTGAGGAATCCCAGTATTTGTAGTTATCATCCAATACCTATTTCAGCTAATCAGTCCTTCATTAAGCCTTCATTAAACTTAATCAGGATCCATGCAATGATCTGTTCACTGAGAAGTCAGTAACCAAACATGCATTCTTCACACATACACTGATCAGCCATAGCAATAACACCACTTGCCTTATATTCCGTAGGTCCCCCTTGAGCCATCGAAACAGCTCTGACCCATCAAGCTTTGAACTCCACAAGATCTTTAAAGGCATGCTGAGGTATTTGGCCCAAAGACCTTAAAGTCCTGTAAGAAGGAGCCTTTATGGATCGGATTAGTTCTGCCAGCAGGCCAAGTCATGTTCATGTTTCTCAAATCATTCTTGAACCATTTTTACAGTGTGGCAGTGTGATTGTCCTGATTAAAGAGACCACTGTCAGTAGGGAGAACCAGTGCCATGAAGGGGTTTACTCCATCTGCATCAATAGCCACCTGAATGCCAGGTTTCCCAGCAGAGCAGCATCACACATTTAATGATGTGTCTTTATGTTATACAAAGAGCAAGCCAGTGGCAAGAACATCTCCCACAAAGCAAGATGACGAAACCTCAAGGGGAGCAAAGACTCAGAAGGGAAGCCCGTACTCTGCATCAGCAGTATTTTTGGTAAGTTAAAGTCTTTTGCGATGACACAACATGAATGTCGTGCACTTTACATTGAATTCATAGAGATTAGCATATGGTTCTGTTCTCTTAACATTATGGACAAGAATCATCTTCAACATATAGCAAATGTTGGCTCAAAAATGTTTGACAAATATTTTATGCCACAGTCTCCTACTATGACCAGCAAGTTTTCTAGCAAATGTTATCTGGGATGAAATGATTCTGTCTTACATATTACACCTTTGCCTTCTTTGCAGCAGTTCCCTTCATAGTAGGGCTATTCTTGTCCTCCGACTTTCCACTGTCCTGTTTTAGCTTAGTGTGTGTTTTAGTTGCTTTTTTGTTTTTTATGTTTAAACTGTACTTCCCCACTGATCCTCCAAAAGTAGAGCTTGTATATTGGCTTGTACAGTTGTTCAATACTTTACATGTTTGGTGTTTTTTAAACAGATGCTCTTATATTATTTCATACCTTGCAGTTGCCTTGGGAAGTTTACATTATTCAGTTATTTAGTCAAGATTTTTCTATCCATAAAATATGGTGTTGATTGCTAAGGTAATCACTAAATTAATTTTGATGCCATTTTTCTTAGGAGGTTTAAAGTTTGTGATCATTCTGTCATACATGAACACACCACAGCACTCAGTGTGAACAGCACAAAACTCTTCCTCTGCATTTAACCTATTCACCAAGTGAAGCAGCAGGCAGCCAGGAACACAGCGCCCGGGGAGTGTGTGGGGATGGTACGTGCCTAGCAGTCTTGGGAATTGAACCCATGACTTCCTGATCACAGGGCAAACGCCCTAAACACTAGGCCACCATCTACCATTGCTAAGTGTTGTTTCATCAGTATTGCTACTGACCTTCCTTTAGGCAACAAGAAACAGAAGAGCATAATTGATCTTGTACTCTGCACAAAGTACAGCAATTTTCCCATTCTGAAGAACAATTTATATGAGAAAGTTTCAAAATTGTTTACTATAATGATATATGTGACCATTTACTTCTTTTATGTTCAGATGACCTCACTTGTGGCTTGTGGTTCTTTACTTTTTTATTAATACTTCTGCCAGAATGAAAGGACAAAAGGCAAACCTTCACCGCAGTTTAATCTTTTAATTTGATGCTATACTCTCAAGAATCAAACCATTTTGGCTGCATTATATGCAAAAAGAAAGTTAGATGTGGGATTGATGACTTTTATTTACATGAATATTACATGTGCTAACATAAGCTGTTTTAAGTCGTGTACAGTTCAACTGAAGGTTCATAATATTCAGTAAAGAAATATCTTAATTTTTCCTCAATTTTGTTTACTTTTGAAATAAAATAGGTTAATGTGGTGCATATTCACTCCTAGAGCAGCTGAACATTTTACTTACCAATCAGTTAATTTAGTATGAGCATTAAAAATCAGTTGCAAAAACTGAAGGTGCACTTTCTCCTCACTGACTAAAACGATGACCCTGGAGAGAAAAAAGGAATGCAGATTAAGGACTTGGTGAAACTTGCAGAGCTCAGAGTTGATGACGAGCTATGCATTTCCAGCCATAAAGATTTTCCAAGTCTCTGATATAAGATGATTCTCTCATCTTTTCCAAACACATGGACAAACTACAAGAGTCTATTAGATGGGGTTGACTGACCAACCCACTAGCCACTACATGTGGCACAGAGGTTCTCTCAATCTGCAAAGCCTCAGCTCAGTCCTGTTTACCTTCACAGCAAATGCCTTTTGTCTCCCTAGCCAGATAAGGAAATGCATTCAGATTCACCACTGAAATGTATGTCTTTTAAAATATTTTCAGCTTCTCTCATTAAGTTTCACAGTTGAACACTCTTGCCATTTTCCAAGTCATCTGCCATTCTCAGAGTTATTTATCAGAAGAAATTACACGCTATTCAATTCCGTAAGATGAACAAACTTAGGTATTTGATTCATTAATTCAGTTGGGGTTAGACGCTTGAGCTTCTTCTGTTTAACATGTTTTCCTTAATTAGATAATATAACTCGAGAGTGTCAAACAGCACTGCAAAGTTTAACATTAAACCATATTTAACTCACTTGATTTAGCTTATCAGCTAATTAGCAAGGCCTTCAAAAGTTCAATTCAGAGTATTAGAAAAAGGGAAAACACTGATTTCTGCTTGTTTATGGCCCTTCAGAACACTAGTGTGACTCGTGTGGTGGATTTTTTCAGGAATAAGATAGACACCATTCCTGTACACAAAATGTCCCAGACTTCAGTCATTTTCGTATATTAAAATTTTATATGAAATTTAAACCGCTTCTTTTTTCCAATCACAACATTTGCGCATAGTGAATGGATTAGATTGGTTCAGATTACCCTCAGTTGTTTTGGAAAGGTGCACGCCCCGTGACAGGTTTAGGCACTAGGCAGCATTGCAGTGCAATAACTGAGAAGATTAGATCCTGTAGCTGAACTGACATGTATCTACCCTAGATTGCATCATGAGCACAGCTGTCTATTCACCAAATTTAGCAAAAAAAAAATAAAAAATCAAGCCAGGAACTTGGTGGCAACTCTAAGTGCGACTTCCCTGGTTTAAATCATTTCTCACCATGACTTACACAAGCTATTATCTATACTTCTACCTATTACTTTTGTATCCCTGTTTTATAATCATCTATAAGTACTATAATGACCATATGCACTTAAGTGCATTAATCGCCACTGTCGTAACTAAACCTTCTGTCTCGCAAATGGCAACAGTTTATGAGAAGGAGAAAAATGTCCTTTACTTCAATGCATGTTAATGTAATTGGAATTTTTTCCATGAAATTGCAGACTATTCCTACTGGTCCATTGTTTACATAACGGAGGTGGTCACTGGCGTTTTAGTGGCATAAAAAAGGAAAGAATCCCAAGGTTCTGATGTGACAGAAGAAGTCACAAGTGTGTAAAAGTTTGGATTTAAATCACTGATCACAGAGCTAGAAAAGGCTGGAGCTGAGAATGTGGCAAAGCTACCAGTTTAGTCTCATCATCGTCTAAGTCTGCGTGGTAGATGAGAGCAGAAGCTGTTCCATTGCTCCATCACACTGGCAGAGGCACGGACATTTTCCTCATTTGCCACAGCAGAGGTTCTCTCAGACAGAGGGGAAATGCCAGCAGTGCTGATGGAAGAGGCATTAATTAGGCTCAGGCAGCATCAGGCACACTGAGACACAGCCGTGTGTTTGAATCCCAGCCGCATGCCACTCTCTGTATACGCTGCCCCTTGGAGCCAGAGAATGGATGACTATTAACCACAACGTCGTGGGGCACATTAGTTCCGCCATGCCAAAACACTTTGTATGTTCTCTGAGGAATGATACAACCTTTCCAATAGAGAGGGTTTAACGAAAAAAAGTCTCAGCATCCAGTTCAATAAAGCATACCAGGCAATGTGTAGTATATCTGTTTACAATGGCAATCCTGACTATCAAAATTTTCCTAAACTTTATTTTTATAGTAAAGAATAAGCTTGACCTTTTGATAACAAGCACTCATGTGGTATTAACACACGCACATACACACACACACACACACACACAAACATACCCACACACCCACCATCTGAACACACACGGGTCTCCAAGGCATACACCAGAACCGTCAATCACATACAATCATAGCTTTGCACGGATCAAGTCTGCAAACAATCCCACATTCTATCATTATGAAGTGAATTCAAAAAAGCTCTATCTTATCATATGTCCTCTAGGTTCCTGCATAGCTAAATATTTATCTAGGATGAAATTGGGGGTACAGTATTACTTATTCACACCGAAGGGCTGTAACGTCTTAAAGAAAAGTTCAACAGTGGTGGAGCAACTGTGGTTTCTATGGTTCTCTGTATAAATCAGTGGAGGTGAGGATAATATCTTAATGCGCTATAATCTCTATTGCAACATTACAGTCGTCTTTGCAGCCCATTTATTACGGTACTACAAGTAGCTACTTTTTTAACGATAAGTACACTTTTAGTAAGCATGAATGCACTGGAAAGGATATTACTGCAAATGCACCAAAGAAGTATCTCACAAAATACACAGGAGACTGTGGGAGTTTCAAATAATAATGTGAGAACTAATGAACCCATCAGTGACAGCAGCTACTCTCTGTTCTGCAACAAAACAAACTAACCTCTCGGAGAGTGTATATCTGCTTCAACCTCATTAACAAATAGCAATTTCCTAATGCTAATAAAATCTTCACGATACTGCCTGGTTCACGATTCTCCAAGTTCCCCCAAATCCCTTGCAGCCTTGATTCATGTGAGATGAAAGTGTAAAAATCAATTTCTGCACCTACAAATAACTCCTTAGGCTACTGTTTCTTGGCCAAAGCTCATAGACCTTGGAATTCAACAGTACTTTAAAAATGATACAGAACAGCTGAAAGTAATCAAGGTCAAAGGAGATGTGCCGCTCGATATGTCCATCATCTGAGATCACGAGTTCAGTTCCTGGTGACGCCACAGCCATCCATGCTGGGAGGCTGAGAAAGCACAATTGGCCTTTCTCTTTCTGGGTGGGTAGGATGGCCCTCTCTCCCCTCATCACTCAGTGTGATCCCAGCCACACACATGGATGTCTGTTAGCTGCTGGGACAGAATTGGCAGTTTCTGTTCTCTGCCAAGCATGTTGAGCTGTCCAGTGATACTATGCTACAACAGTTTGAAAAGATGCGGTGGCTGGCTTTTCGTGTCTCAGACGAGGCATGTGGAAGTCTTCATCCTTCCAGCGTTTGTGGGATCTTGTGACGAGGCAGTCCCAGCTATTGAGTGGATACTGACTATATTTTGGGGTTATCACTGCATAAGATGAATATTTAAAGGCTTTCACATGAGAGACCATTCTTAATAATACAAATGCATTTAAAAAAGTGTCTTATACAGTACCTCAAGTTTTATTCTTTTCATATACATATATTGTTTTAAATGGATATACAACAATTTGTATCAATATTCTTAATTTATGCAGAAATTTTACCAATCAATTTACCAATAATAACCTGTTGATAAGTCATGTGTCAACCTTTTCACTGTGTTTGGCTTCTGAAGGGGGTGGTAATGATGGAATTGAACTCTGTTTTGCTCAGAAAAGCCAGATACTAGAATGAAAGATGTTATCATAATTGTTGCAGGTTTGGTGTGGAAAGTGAAGCACACCGCGATTCTGAATTCCAGGGAAACAGCACATCAAACAGGCATCGAAAAACAGACTCTAAAGACTACCTCGACAAAGACAATAAGTGACAGAGTTCTGACTGACTTACATCTTCTCGTGGCGGACATCTTGTCCAAAGTGTTACCTCAGCTTGTAGGGGCTTTGTGCTTTCCTTTTCGACTTGCCATCCTTCATTTCTCACCCATCTGTCAAGAGAGAGTCTCAGCATGCCTCCACAGTGCAGGCTGGCTTTGTCTTGTAAATTCAACATCTTACAGAAAGACTGCAGAGAGTTGTCGCTATACAAAAATAGACGCGCTGTTTTCTCTCATGCTTTCTTCTTCGACGCAACAACAAAGGGCTGGCAAATCAAAACCACAAAGGCTGTACCTTGAAGTTGATTCCACATTTAGAAAATTATAAGGCTGTTTTTCTTTTCTTTCTTTCTTTCTTTATTCTTTCTATCTCTTCTTTTTAAACATGTTTTTGACTAGAATGCAACTAGAAGTTGCCCTGTTGATGACATTTGGGAGACAGACACTCAATAAAGACCTGTTTAAGGCTTCCACACAGACATAGAAATTCAAACAAAGAAACTGCACGCTTTGTTTGCAGCATATGAGTTATCGATTCCAAGATTACAAGGGCTGAATTGTTTTAATTGCGCCCAAAATGCATGGCTTGTTGCAGTATGGTTGGAAGAAAAAAAAAGAAGTGAGCTCCCCCTCGACTGCTGGAATGAAAGCTGCTATCTGACTGGAAAATGAAAAGTTTAGTTAGATCAATGCCTAATGACTGGAGTAAAAGAATACAGTGCTGCTGGAGTGCACATGCCAAAGCTGGATCAATAGAGGGCTGCATTTGGGATCCCAACGTCGGAGGTGGGAGACAGATCAATGATAAGCAAATTTCCAGAAACCCCCCCCAAAAAGCTTGGACTATTTAATTAGGTCGCTCACATACTCACGTTGAAAAGTCACAGAGGGACACCCAGAGCGGTCGCTCCTGTTTGTGCTATGCCAAACGAACAGAAGTAGAGCTTAAAGACATTTAACATGTTTACAGTTTTAATGACGCCAGAGTCTCCGCACGGTGTACATTGCTTTTATTAATGTTTTTCATCATAAATTACTCATGCGATCTCAAAGAATGTTTGACACCACCATTATCCTTGGGGGTAACTGACTCTGTAAGTGGCAATAGCCCATTAAGGGCTGCTGAAAGCTCGGTGGTGGAGAGGGGCCCGTGTGGGTGTGAGCTGTATTTAATGAGGAGTTTAATTGCAGTTAAGGCAGCACATGCTGCAGGAGGGCTTTTCCCCAGCTGCACAATGCCTACCGCTGACTCTCTTTCACGCAGTCAGCTTGTCTTCTTTAACGGTGTTGGACAAACCAAAGAGTACCTGCCTCTCTAAGTGCCTCCCTTCAGAGGGGAAAGCTGAGAGGAGGCTGCTCACTTTAATGAGAAGAGTAGCAGCAGCATCTTACCTTGTACTGTGTACCTCAGCTCTGAACATTCCTCCAGGTGTTAGCAGCGCCACGGCTGAGTTTCGGGAATGTAGTGAATATCGATGTGATCAGAGACAAATATTGGAATATGAAACAGACGTGAGATATGACCCAAATGTAGGGCTTATCAAGTGAGAAAACTCCAGCACGCTAGCACTGTGGATCTATAGTTTTCTCCAAGCAAGCTGGTCCTGCCCTCTTACCATTCATAAATAAACTACAGCTGAGCAGAAAAGAATTTTTAACCACGATGCCGACATGAATACTCCAGTGAATATCCACTGAGAAACAAATGTAGATGAATCAACACAGCCAGAAATAAAACAGTGAATTTCAGATGAATGTTTGTATATGTGCGTGTGTATGTGTGTGTATTGGTGATGAGGGCTGAGCAAGAGTAAGAGAAAATGCTTACAGTTCTGTGGCCCATCGATGTGGAAGCATATTTGAGGTTGTCCAGTGATGGCTCCTTTCATGATTAATTTAAGTGCAGGTATCTCTGCTGACCTTGACATAGTCTTAGGTTTGTGCTGATGCCTGGTGAAGTGGGATCTTAGGGAGCTGGCTGGCCTCAGAGCAGATTCTTTATTTCGTTTGAAACTCACTTGTTTTTCTGCTCTTTCGGGATCTTAATCAATCTACTATCGGATTCCTGTGTAGATGGTGAGCGTATGCCTGGGGAGGGGGAGGCCCAGCGCTGCTGCTCACGCTGAAACAGAAAAAGATAAACCCAACACGCTTGCCCATCTCAGATAGGAGTTCTTTTTACAAGCAGACAAGTTAAAGTACCTTGCTGCTATGAGCTGTGATGATTATTAAGCTGAACTAGGAGTGAAAACAATGCTAAATATTCGATTTAGCTTCTAATGTCCTTTTACTGACATATCAACTACAGAACTTTCTCAATTTACAAAATATTAATGTGTGAAATTATGTCTGTGATGCACAATAATTATGTAAGAGGCTCTCACTCTTTCTCTTTCACCTCTGGAAACTCAGGAAAAAAATAAACTAAATTTTAAGGAACTGGAACTGGAACTCAAGAAGCCTGGCTGTACTTATTAAACCGCTTTTAGTGCCTATCCTCCGCCACTACACTTGTGGTGCAAAACCTCCAAATACTAACAATGTGAGGATCTTTCTCACTGACCTCTGGGTACCAAAATGTGCAGGGTTTTGTGGGCCTCCAGGGTCAAGGTTGGAAAACACTGCCATAGAAGGAACATTTTTCATACTCTAAAGAACCTTTCAATTGAGGGTCTTTTAGAGAGCCATTTTTTTTAATAAAGGAAATCTGTGAATGTGGAAAGCAATTTATAGAAGAACATTTTCACATAATGTAAGGGTTCCTGGAACCTTAGTTATGTAAAAACCTTTACACTGTCTACAGGTTACATCCCATTGACAAAAAGGATTCTTCACAGGACAAAATAGTGGTTCTGTGGTATCACTAAAAGAACTGTGGCATCTTTTTTTTAGATTGTAAATTGGATGCTGCGAGAATATATGGCACATTTACTACATACAGTAACTCTACTAGCAGTGGCATTTATCGGCTTGGAAATATAATCAAGAAAACTGCATGCTGAAATGGAAAGCGTACACGTAAGGTCCATGTTCCATACTGTCTGTTCAGTGAGTTGGAAACATCATTCACCCAGGACTTTCTCTATGTGCCATTGTGATGATTCTGCAGCAGAGAGAGCGTGCTCTCTTCATGGAGCCTAGAGCAGGAGTGTACCCTTGTTTGTTTTACTGAAGTGGGGACAGGAGCGTTTTGTTTATGGCCCATGTTCAGCGAAGCATTCTATTTTTAATACCGCACAATCAAATGCTGAAGAGGCTCTCTCTCTCTCTTAATCCTCGAGGATTACGCCGTGTATGACTGGCACCCAAGGCCAAACTGCTTGTCTGAGTCAGACAGGAGAAGCATACATCGTGCAGCCTGGAGGAGGGCTGGGAAAATTATGGCACATAAACCACATGGTATTTTTGCTGTTCCTTCAAACCAATTCCCAAGAAACCCACTGAAATACTAAATGTTATAAGTGGGTGGTGTGGTAAAATATTTCAAAATATGCATTTTTCTTTGGACTATGGTTAAAAAAAAAAGGTAGAGCGAAGTCTGTATTGCTCTGTAACAAAATAGAATCCACATGTAACGCTAAGAAATGAAGTCGTCTTTGTTATATCTAGAGTATTAGTGCAATCATGTATTTTTTTTTCTATAATGATTTTGTACTGACTAACTGTAATATGGCAGATGATTACTGTCATGAACCACAACCCACTTAGCTAAAAAGCTTTTTTAAAAATGGCTGGAACATTTCTAGTCGGCTGGGTGTATTGGGGCACACACAGAATTAAAAGCTGCAGAGCAAAACATCTTAACAGTTTTAGCAGCCTAACAGTCTGCAAAAAAGCTACATCTTTTCTGATGTATTACCAAGAAAAGATGGTGCAATTGAGCATCCTCTTTTGTGCCTGAGTACCGATGTAGATACTGAGGCAGTCTTATTTGCTTTGTACATGTATGTTTGTCATTTTTGAAACTTTTTCTACAGACCAGCTCCTCCACCCTGCCTTGACCCTCTTTTCTCTTCTGTTTCTCATTCTAGTTCTTCTCCCTGTTGTATTTATGCTTTCATTTTAATAATTTCACACACACACACACACACACACACACACACACACACCATTTGAGACAAACTGTGATTATGTGATTTTACTTTTGCATCTTTAAATCATGCTAGTTAGATAACACATGCTTGAAAAATGTGCAGTCACTAGCACAATGTCCCTTTCACTCAAATGCAATATTATTGGTGTGATTCAGTTGGACTGTGTATTAACTGTAACTAATGTAGTTTCATCTAATATCTAATATCTAGTCTAATATGTATTTTGGCATGCTACAAGTGGTTAGCTTTAACATAAGCCATACCATATAGCGTCACTTCACAGAAACGTAAGGTGTTTAAAGGAAATACTAGTAGAATTATTAAGTGTCTGCAGTGTATTTGCACAATCATTTGTTTTCCAATTTATAATAAACAGAAACATTTTAGTGGGGCATGTGGTCCTACAGTTTGGGTCTAGTGACTCTGTTATTTGGCAACAATTAACATGGGTATGCAAAAGATGCCAATTATATTTTAAAACAATTCTACATGCTTTAGAGTGTGGAGTGCACATGTTAGGTTCACTTTGACTGGTAAATGTTTTATAGATCAAACCCCTCATTCACCCAGGGTCTTCTCCATTTACCTGCTTGTCTGCACATGTGCCAGCCTGCAGAAGAAGATCGTGAAGGTTTGACTATTTGCCCCTTTAATGTTTCTTAAACATATTGATCCTACAAATATGTAACCTATTGAAATTTTAGGATAACCCAATCAAATGTTATACAGTTTTAAAGTCGTCCATGTCTGAAAACCCCAAACTGAGAAGATCACAATGAGAGATTCCATTGAATCCCATCAGTGTTCAGTGAGGAGGCAGCAGCGATGCAATTTAAGAGCTTTAAAACATCAGTTGTTGCATTTATGAACCTCTTCAACACATGTGATTTGTTACATATATTATTTAAAAAAATAGAATAAATAATAATATCCTTTTACGTCCAGTGATGTGTGTTGTGTTGCTATGTTGTGTTTTGCCTTTGTTTCTCCTTGTTTTCTCTCTTTCTCTGCTCTGGCTGCTGGTGTACAGGTGCTGCTGCTGAGTGGTGTGAAGAGATGTGCAGATTCGCTGTGCTGCTGTGAGGGAAGAGCATAAAAGTACTGGAATTGGCTGTTCTGCGTCTAATGATTCCTCTAATGCATCAATCTACCAAAAACACATAAATGTGTGGTGTCGAGTAGTGTGGCCCGCTCTCTGCTTTAACTTGTATTATGGTCGATGGTATTCAAGCTTTATCCATTAAGCCTGTGAACTAATTTTTTGAAGCGGAAGCAGCCACGTTTTCTATGGGGTTGGCTTACGTTCATGTTTGGGAATAAGGGGATGCTATTGGCAAGTTTTCTTTTGCTTGTTTTGTTTACATGTGTTGTTTTCATTCAGGGGGGAAGTGGTGTATTTGTTTTGGCTGCGACCATTCCACTCTGGTCCCACTCTATACTGAATGTCTACAATAAATGTGGTTGCGCATTGACAATCCAAGCACGAACATTGCGACTACTGATACTGATTTACTGCTACGGATGAATTACAGTTGTGCAGCTTATATAAATACACATTTATCAACTTCAGTTTTCACTCATTGTCACACTCTTATATAACAGAGTAAAAACTGAAGTAAATTCCTATGTCTCATTCATTGGCTGTCAGTGTGCATCTATACTACTACTATTACTACTATGAGTAATAATAATAATAATAATAACACCATATTGGGACTACTTGGTAATTGGTCTGGCCATTTGGAAGTGAGAACAGCTAGACCTACCTAAGTTGGCCATAACAGTGTTTTTGACACTGCCTTGCCAGCTTAAACGTGCTACAGACAACCTAAATTCTTTACAGGCCCTGCCGTATCATTTACATTTATGGCATTTCGCTGATGCTTTTATCCAAAGCGACTTCCATTCCCTAACTACAGGGGACAGTCTCCCTGGAGCAACTTGGGGTTAAAGGTCTTAATCAGGAACCCAGTGGTGGTATGCTGAAGGTAGGATTTGAACCCATGACCTCGTTTTCCAGAGGCAAGTATCCTAACCACAGGAAAAATATACATATTAGGTATTTAAGTTGACAATGACAGCATTATTCATGTCAACACATATGAACATATTTCTGCCGGTATTTGTGCTGTTCTCAAAGGTTTACACGTGATCAGTAATTTTAAGACCTCGTTTTGTGGAAAAAAATAATTTATTATTATTATTATTATTATTATTGTTATTATTATTATTATTATAACAGAAGTAATAATACTTACACCTTTATATTTTTGGCTTTTTTGCGAAGCAGGCATCGGTAACCTCTGAAGGGAGTAATCTGCTTTGCTGCTGTAAGGGGGATTGTGTAGTTACAAGCTCACTGCAGCAGAGAGAATATCGTAAAAAATACAAGGGTAGAAGAAGCCAGCAAGTGCTCCTAGCACCAGACACTGAACAGGTTTGAAGTGATTTAGAATATAATTCTATAGAAAAACAGGTTTATGTGGCATCTGACACATATAATGGCCTTTGTAAAAAAGTTGTTAATTTCCTTTGGTTGCTATTTGTCATTGTATGGCATTGTGTATACATATACTTTAACAATCACAACAACAGAAACATCATGCCTAAGTGACAGATGACCTCTCTGTCAAAGTCAATACTCTCGTTCACATACATCAGGTACTGGCTGTTACAAACCTTTGCAGATTAAGTAGGGCTCTATGGAAATACTGTACAAGCATTAAAGCAACAAACAAATAAACAAACAAACAAAATTCAAATAGAAATCAACTAATGATGTTACAGTGACATACTACTATTTTGCATTTAGCAATACGCTTCTCCAACCGCCTACTATTCACACAATGCATAACAGTAAATGGCCGCAAGGTATAAACATCTTATCTCACAAACGATAAATACAAAACTTTTATACCTTGAATCAAAGAATCAAGTTTCGGCCACCATCAGAGCTAACATACCTCAGCTATTTGTCCTTCAGAAGTGTCTTACTATTCACCCACTACACTGGGATAGTTTCCTACACAGGAACCTTCAGAGCCACACAGTACAGCTTACAAATGCCTACAACCACATTTCAAAACATTATCACCGTCTTCACAGCTTTAACTACAAATAGGAGTGCACAGGAAGACCTGCCTTTAAACGCAGTGAGCACCCACATAATAAAATCTCAGCAGGATGTCACAGAATTAATTGACCAAAATTAGTCCTATAATAGAAGGACTTGCCCTTATAACCGAAGAAATAGGGGAGAGGGGGCTAGAATGGGACTGCGGTTCATTTGTCCAGAGAAATAGAGGAGAGGGGCTAGAACGGGTCTACTGTTCACTTTTTTCAAGGCTTTGGGGCCTTTTGGCAATTTGTTACACTTCGCACACATCAAAGTGAACATTCAATAGCATCTGATTTCTATTCTTTCTATGTTGAAAACAATACACTTATGAACCATGCCAGTCATAGAATTTCAAAATATTAAATTGGACTACTTTGATTATTACAGTTATGGAAATAAGTCAACATAATGAAAACAATCAACATAATAATTGGATACTAGATAACTATTATCTAAGCTGAGTTCATAAATAAAGTGATCTTGAGACCTGACCTTAGACTGATCATGACTATATTGAATTGTAGCACCACTTACTCCAACTCCACCACTTACAAAATAGACTGTCTTGAAATGGTCATGGAAGCATTATGCATCTTGGTATACATTGTTATCATATTGTTTTAATGTAGCTAGATACAATTTACTCTTTTAATGTCATTCTCTGTATGGTTAGTAAATATGAGTTTCTTGTATTAAAGGGGACCTATTGTGCAAAACTCACTTTAGTTATAATAGGTCTATGGGCTATACAAAACATATCCATGAAGTTCTTTGCACAACATCACTCTAACATAAAGAGATCTCACCAGCTCTATTCTTTACAGTTTCAGGCCCTTTCAAAACGAGCCATTTGGACGGAGGGCCCCATGTGACATCAGTAGGGGGCCAATTTGCATAGAACTGCCCCTCATCTGTCGAGACCCCACCCACTAGCCTGTTGCTTGTCACCCCTTTCAGCGGCCATCTTGGGTCTTTGCAGCTTTATGTATGCTGACCACTGCAGTGGCAAAAACTTGCTCCAGCTGGCCAATACTCGCGCAAAACACAATCTCTGCTATTGGTTAAGGCAAAGAAATGAAAATACACCAATCACGGAGTAAAACGCGTGTTTTGTTCCCGTGGATGTATACGGTAAGGCGCGCTCCGCTGCTCTCCAACACCAGATTAGTTAAAGATCCGGCATTATGTCTGCTAGTTTTACGAGCACGGATAAGCCAAGCGCAATGTCTACCGGCACACATGAAGTGTCGTGTTCATCTTGCTCTGGGTCCGACTTGGGGTCGAACATGTAGGGCTGGATACCGCCTGTTTTCTGCCTTTTCCACGTGCGTTAAGTGTCCCAATACTTTTGTTCACCTAGTGTATCTCTTTACTCTTTCTCCCTCCCATCCTTCCTTCAGCCTGGTCACCATACAGGCTAGGACTACTGTCACTTATTGTAGAGATGGAAGGAAGGAAAGAAAGAAAGAAACACTTTCACTGGTGTTAAGGACATGTAAAATCCAGAAGTTAAATGCGCAGATTAAGCATGGGATGGGTGGGGCGTCGCCAGCAACACATTATTTGCATAAAAGGGACACAGCCGTGAAACAGTTTTGAAAGGGAATGAAACTGTCAAGAATTAAGCTGGTGATATATCTTTATGTGAGAGTGATTTTGTGCAAAGAACTTCATGAACATGTTTTGTATAGCCCCTAGACCTTTGTAATTTGTTTTTTTTTTTAATGTGTTTTGCATAATAGGTTCCCTTTAAATTTACTCATTCGCCATGGTTTTTCACTCTCTTGGATGCCACATTAAGTTATCATTCCAAGGCAAAACTATAAGGCCAAGTTTTATAAAATCTTAAAACAATGAAAACTTTCTTCGCCACAATAAACAAAGTTAGTAAACTCTTTTTTTCCTCAATTCTTCCTCATTTTTGGCACAGATGAGCAGCAGAAAAAGAATAAATAAAAGAAATATCATCAAAACTTGTGACACTGGAACTTTGTTTTGAGTGTGATCATCATTGTATTGGCTGAAGTGAATGTGTTTTTGGTTTCACACACCCAGCCTGGCTAATTAAGACCTGAGTGGAGTTGGAAGTGTGCAGTGTAGAGCGCTCTGTTTTGAATATCCCAAATAATAAAAGAACACAAACATTTCCAGTTGGAAAATGCATTTAGCATGAATTCAACAACACTAAAGAAAAATGTGCACAGACAAGCCCCTTCATAAGGTAAACCATCCTATATTGGTGACACTGACATATAAGTGTAAAGTGACAATTCTGTCATATGTGAACACGCCGCAGCACACAGCGTGAACAGCATGAAATTCTTCCTCTGCATTTAACCCATTCACCAAGCGAAGCAGCGGGCAGCCAGGAACCCAGCACCTATTATATTATACACCTATAACATCTGGATGATTTTCACAGCTCACATCCAAGTGTGACATTAACAGATCCAGGGGTCACCTGGTCATTTCTAAGCTAATATTATGCAGGTATAAAGTAAAGATTCCAGTTAGCTGACCTGCCCAAGCCTAATGTGATATGTATTCGTAAAACACTTAAGCCTTTTCATTAGCATTTTCTCCTCATAAGAGTGAAAAACCTCTGCTCTGAGAGAAATTCATCTCCATGTGCAGGAGGACTGGGAAGAGGAAGATGGTGGTCAGGCCTGTGTGGAGCACTTTAATCTCCCTCAGCTGGCCATCCGAGCCAATCGCAGCTGTGCTCTCTCAACCCTGCGCTCCCTTGCTAAGCTCAGACCTTCCGCCTGCTCCAGTGCAGCCTTCTCCTCCTCCTCCTCCTCCTCTCCCTCTGTTCTGATGCTCTGCCGGACAGGAATTGCTACAACGGACAGCATCTGCTGGTGGAGACTTAACAGTTAATGAGGTCTCCAAGGGCTAGTGCCCCCCAGCCCTCTCTCTCTCTCTCTCTCTTTCTTTCTTTCTATCTATCTATCTATCTATCTATCTATCTATCTATCTATCTATCTATCTATCTATCTATCCATCTATCCATCTATCCATCTATCGACCGACTGACCGACTTACCCACCTACCAACCCTTAGTTCTTTCTTTATCTGTCTCTCTCACATGCCCAACATGTCATCCCTGTTTGTTTAACTTTCCAGTGGAGTTGCCCACACACTTCTGGATGAGGCTGCAGGTGATGCATTAATGTGTTAGAGGTTATGTGGAGGGATCTCCTGGAGGTCAAAGGTGACACAGATCGAAATAGCCACACGAGATTATTCTGAGTCTCACTGAGGTAATTACTACTGATCACTTTGGTCTCCACAACAAGTTCTCCTAATTAGTCCCATCTGAACTCAAATTCCACCTCTAATGGCTTAGAGGAGTTGGCCAATATTCTCTATTTAGTTCAATAAAAGCCAGTGATGAATTAGGGACCTGTGACCCTGTTTTGGGTAAGAGGCTCTAATAATGAATCAATTAACAAATGAGTTCAGAAATGTTATTATTTATTGTACATGAACCTTCTGACCGCAGTAAGAATTTTGCTGCTTTTGTCATCATTCATGCTTCATCTTGAAGGTCTTACCACAGCAAAGAATGGTCTTTCTCAGTAAAGAATCAAGGCACAGCTGACACATTAGAGATTCAGGTGGGAGAATTGTAATGAAATTCCTGTAGATCTGCTGTAGATCTTGTCAAGCAAAGAGAAAGTTCTGTAGACAAAAAGAGAAAAAGTCAAAAAGTGAAAGGTCTGTAGGTTTCATCCAGAGGCTTAACACAAAGGGCAAAGAGCACATGATCAGGCAGTAGTCATATTCTAATAATCTAATAATCAAATATGCTATTTATAAGCAGTTGCCACTGGATACCAACATATAAAGACTATATTAATAAAATATATAAATATATAAATAAAATGAGCAAATGAATCTCAGTGTATGTTGTCCCTTTAAAGTCGTTCTCCGGAGTTTCTCCAAAAGCAAAGGGGAATGCAAGATATATTTTTTCTTTCTTTCTTTCTTACTTACTTACTTTCCTTCTTTTTAACTGCGCAAACCTCCAAATCCCCCATAGTTACTCAGATGAAATTAAATTATCTTTCATTGTCTGGATTTATGGAGATTAGGACAAACAAATCTTGTATGCAATTGCAACAACAGAAAATAAATGAATGTCCTCCTTAGTCTTTGAGTGAGATGCCAGCCACTGGCCCTCTCTTAAATACACATGAGAGAACATTACAATTGTCAAGTAAATGAGTGTCTTGCATTAACATGGCGGTAATGTGACATAATCAAGTTATAAATTATCAATTAGAATAATTAGCGAGCAGATCTGATTTAATTAACATGCTGAAAAGACACAAGGCGGAAGGCAGCCAAGCGTTGAGCTTTGAGCTTGAGAAGCTTGGGTAACAGCATTTTAGTTGCAGTGTTTAACATTGCTCATTATGATGCAGGAACAGAATGTTTTCTACAATCATGTCTAGAAAAGGGTTTGAACGGTTTTTAAAGAAAATCAGTTTCATTTTAATGAGCTATCTACATCAAATTAATATTTAATAATCTTACCATCTTACCTTTCAGGGGGAAAAAGGATTAGGTAGAAACATATTGTTTTGAATAAACAGATAAATAAATTAAAAACAGAAATACATCAAAAAGATGTGCTAATAGTGCTGTGAACTGTGAACAGAGATCAGGAGCAAGCCCAAGCCGCGAGACTGAGCTTTAGAGATGGCCAACTACGAAAAAACAGTCTACCTGTGATAACTTCAGTGATAATGGGGGTTATCACTGAAGTTAACAAGGTAATATACCATAAGTTTTATTACTGTTGTCAGTGTGAAAGTCCACCTATGAATGAATCCCCTTTTCATCTTCAGTAACTTATGTCGACTTAAAGTTCTTCAAATCCAGGCCTGGATTTCCACATAGCCGCACAGTTTAGCCACTTCTCCACTCTAGTGTAAGTGATACAGCCCTAAAACTGTCTAAGAAATAGTTAATTAACTCTTCAGCTAATTATTGAGCTGTGCATAAAATAAATTGGGTTTGTTAAAGAAGCCTTTTTTCAAGCCCCTTTTCAACTTTAATATCAAGCTTCAGCACTTTTTAAAGGGTCCAGAGGCTGAGCTATTTTTACCCCTGAACTCAATTTATTACATTTGTCTGTAACTAGTACTGTATGTACCAATGTATGAAGATGGTAATGAAGAAGTTCTTCAGTGTGTGAATCGCCAGGAATTAATGTCAGTTCGCAGAGAAATGGAGCAACAATCTTCCAGGGCCATGGTGCAACACAAAAGAACAAAAATGGAACACCAGAAAGAACAAAAACAGAACACCACAAAGTGCAATACACAAGAGCAACAGTACGATAATTCACAGAACAAGACAACAAATAGTGCAGTTGGTAGGAGCTGTAACAATATACAGGGAATGCCACAGTATGACATACTGTATTCAGTCGTTAAGTGTGCAAAAAACGTAACTGAGCAATAAGTAATTATGCAAAAATAGCATAAATGTGCATAAATATGGGGTGGTGGTGCCTAGTGGGTAGGACAGTTGCCTCTGGACCAAGAAGTCATAAGTTAGAATCCTACCTTCAGCACACCACCACTGGGTCCCTGAGCAAGACCCTGAACCCCAAGTTGCTCCAGGGAGACTGTCCCCGTAGTTAGGGAATGGAAGTTGCTTTGGATAAAAGCGTCTGCTAAATGCTGTAAATGTAAGTAAATTTGGGATACAGTGGCAGCTGGGGTGTAAGTTTTCTTTGTTTATTGCAGAACCGTTTAGTGTGTGTGCGCAGAGTGATTGACTGAAAGGAAGCAGTTCAGTTCAGTGTGTGTGTGTGTGTGTGTGTTTGTGTGTGTGTATGTGTGTGATGTACAGTTTGTTATTCTGTTCTGATTTAGGAGTATGATGGCCTGAGGGAGGAAAACATTTCCCCATCCTGGTAGTGAAGGCTCAGAAACTGCAAATCTTTCCGCCAGACATAGGAGACGGCACAGAAGATGTTACTTCGGACTGATTGAGGTCAGGCCTATTAACAGCATTCTAACATAAGTGCCCTGTTTGTGCAGATGAGTGAGGGCAGGTGAAGGTGGTGGAGATGGCATCACTCACTGAGCAGCTGGGATGATATGCAACCTGCAGGGGGACCATTGAGGGGTGCAGCTGTGTTTTTATGTGCCTCATGACGAGCCTCTGGAAGCACTTCATGATGATGGGTGTGAGTGTGATGGGACTGTAGTCACTGAGGCAGGACTTTGAAGAGTTCTCTGAAACAGGGATGATTGTGGTAACTTTGAAGCACATTGGAATGGCTGTGGTGCTCAGAGCGATGCTGAAGATGTCTGTGAGAACACCTGCTGGGTGGTCCAACAGCCTCCTGTGGGTTGACTTGGTGATTACAGTCACACGTGTGTGACTTGAAACTCACCAAGCTGTTGTTTTCATTGCGCATCTTTGTAAAAAAATCCTTGAGTATTTATCTTATCCCTGATCTATTCATAATTGCTGTGCCATAACTATAGCAACCATAGTCTATACTGTCGTACAACAAACATAATCATCCTGTCAAAAGTCTTGGTCAAAGTCAAAAAAATCTTACTGACATCTTTATTTGAAAAAAGAATCATTTCACATCAAAGAGATGTCACATGATTGTTGTCTGTATTATTGCTGGTCTGAAACTGACCTCTGTGGTCTTGTCTGAGGGGTGGGCCTTGTCTTGAAAATCAAGTGACCGGAGCAAATATAAGTATAAAATACAACACAAAGTAACTCTGGAAAACAAAGTAACACAGTATTCTGGAACATTTTGCCCTCTTGCCTCACTAACCTGTCTTGTGTTTGTACTTTTGTCATCATCTTGTTAGTATTGCTGTGTAAGTTACTTTTGTATTTACCTGTGTCTTTATCAGGCATTGTGTTTGTTCTTGTTTTTGTTTCCCTCTTTTACCGTGTCTGTTTCTACCAAAGCAGTTTCTGTGTTTATTCAATAAAACAAATGAACAAACAAAAAACACTGACATCCTTCAACCTATGGTCCTAATTCCTTTTTATAATATATTGACACCTTCTACTTCATGAGCTGACATATTGAGCCTCATCAGGAATTATTTTCTCTAGCTTTCCTACTAGAGCCACAGAAATGAGTTAATAATTGATATGGACAATTACTTTTTTCCTAGGGTCACATGAATCCCTAATTCATTATAAAGTGAGCACTGATGAATGATTATTCATGTAAATTAATGTTGGGGGGGGCCCTAAAGTAAAGTGGTGAACTATTTTGTCGCAATTACTGATTAAATGCTCATTATTAATGACTAATTTAGAATATTTGTGTCACCTAAACTGAACGCTAATAAATTAGGAGGAGTTCATTATTTACCAAAATTACAAACAAATTTTTGGGTTTGTAGAGAACGATAAAACAGGATGACATGGACAAAAATACTTTAGAAAAAAACGATTACCATCTAACAGCATCACAGTGACAAATAACAGGAGCACTTTCTGGTGCCACCATTATTAGAATCCAATGTTGCTTTTAGGGATCACCTATCATGTTTTCTACAATAAGCTGGACTAGATCTGACTCTAGTGGAATACCCAACTTGGGTTTAAAGACTGATGTGTTTTGATTTTATGGAAACATACGTAGTTCAGTAACAGAGTTCCAGACAGGGACGAGACTCGAAGATGAGGCTTTTGTGTTTGAATCAACACTGGATGGTGTAAGAATGCCATGATAGCTATTTACTTTTTGCTGGTGGAGTTTGTGACTGTTAAATATAGACCATGCACTAGGCAAACTTTACATAGTGAGCTTCAGAACTCACACCAAGACTGACTGTTTATTGTCAACAGAGACTTCAATTATGCAAATCTCACATGAGTTCTCTCTAAATGCCACCAGTCGGTGAATGAGAGGGGCAAATTTACTGGAGGTTGCATACATTTATGTTGACACATACAGGGCTGAACTCCATTTTCATTTTGGCAACTCAGAACACATCTCATAAAGGCTGATTCCAGCATTCACAACCAGGTGTGTTTCTTGACCAAGGCTGATGTTAAGAGAACTCGGTCTGCTGTTGTTCTTGCTGCTGACTCATGATTGTACATCAATGCACAGCTCCAACTACATCACCATGTTTACTGATGACATGACCGTGGTGGGTTTCACCAGTGTGAACGATGAGGCAATATACCAAGACGAGATAAAGTGGATCATAGACTCCTGCAGAACCAACATCCTGTCTCTAAATGTACACAAAATGAAAGAGATGGTTGTTGACTTCAGGAGAACATGCTGTATTCCCTCTATGCTAAACATGAATAGTCTTCATTCATTTTTACATAACCATCTTCTGACCTCTCTTTGTCCCCTGGAATTATACAGACTGTTTCTGTGTGTTTAAGATCGATGGATGACACCAGAAAATCAGTGAATTCAAAACATTTTGTATTCACATCATAGGTCACATACATAAATTGTATATCCATAGTAAATTATATATATTGAAACTTTAACAGTGTTTAGGCACTCTATAAAACTACAGTATTTAAAAATGTAAAAGAATGTTTTTTTATGATATGGTCACTTTAAAGTATAAATAGAACAAAAATAAATACACGTGTAAGTCACTTTAATACACAAATTACCAGAAGTATATATTTACAGAAACTTAACATAGATGTTTACAACAAAACCTTAACAGTCTCAACTCTCTCTCTCTGTCTCTCTCTGTCTCTCATTGCCTCATTCTCATCCTCCCCCTTCTCTGTCTTCTTATGCTGAGGGTAGACAGTCTCTAAGTAACAGAGCAGACTTGTCCTCTGAATGACAAATGCTAGTTTGAAGCAGCTAAGTCCATCAAGGAGACTGAGAGACTGTGGAGGAGTGATAAATTAAAGACATGCCTCTGGAAAAAAAGCAAAGGAGTGAACACAGAGGGGCACTGAAGCAGAGAGATGAAGAAGGGAGGGGAAAAAGGGAAAGTGACTTAATGAAGAGAAGATGCTCAATTGGGGCTACTAATTTTGTAAACAGAGCTATGGTCTGTTTAAAGGAGCAGCACCAATGAAATATATCTTCTTGCTTTAAAACACTCTCGCCCTGGGTTACTGAGTGCATTTCACAGTCAGATTTTATGGTCTATACCTTTCATACATTAGACAGTCACCACCACCAAAGGTCTTAAGAGCTCCTCTAAGATTCAATAGGCTTCATTTATCAAGTACCATTAAATGTGGCAAATGTGTCTCATCCGGGATTTGTCAAAGCCATGTAAACCACTCATCAGAGTGTAAATCATCTCGCCTGTTGATAAAGTTCACCTTAGCTTAATGTGGCAAGGGCATGAGAACAGTGATGAATTACCATGCATACACGCCCATTTGCTATCACTTATGGTAAAAAAAAATACAGTGCACTGGAAAGGACAGTCTCACATATCAGCAACCAAGGGCAACCAAAAAAGAAAGTTTTTTGGTTGTCCTTTCCATTAAAAAGAACCCTCAAAACCAAAACGAGATGAAAATAAAGTCAACTGAACCCCTACGAATCCTTCCTTACATCATACATCAGGTTTTCAAATGGATAACATTATTGTCGATTTGTTTCAAAGCTTAAACAAAGAACAACTTAAACCGCAACGCATTTATACTAGAATTTGTATACAGTACATCATGTTTTGGGCTTGTGTCAGGTTCAAATAGGTTTTAAACTTGGATTAGGTTCAAACGTCTTGCTTGGGCTGGTACGATGGCACACTGGCTAGCGTTGTCATCTCACAGCACAAACGTCCCGGGTTCATTCTTGGCCATGTGACTGAGGATCTGTTCTATGTGGACTATCCTGCTGTCTGCCTGTGTTTCACCAGGGCCACCGGTTTCCTCCCACAGTCAAAAACAGGCATGTTATGTGAATTGAAGATTACTTTGCCCCTAGTTGTGAGTGTGTTTGTCTGTGTATCTGCCCTGTGATGGTCTGGTTCAGGGTGTGTCTCTGAATTTTGCCCTATGAGTATTGGGACAGGCTCAGGTTAAGGATAGGTGGTTCAGGTATTGCATGAGTTCTCACAGCCCGCCTCCCATTTCTAACAGATTTGACCTGCATTACCCCTAGTTTGATGGGAAAGAAAAAGGTGTCCTGCAGCCTAGCAGACCTTTTTATGTGCCCAGACATGTTAAAAAATGACATGCTCTATGCAAAAAATGATTTTGAATTAAAGTGATGAAAACTACCACCTCAGCACTGCACAGCATCAGAATAGCGCATACATTTAATGTGAGATCCATTTGTTAAAACAAAATTCAATTTTAAGTAAATTTTTTAAATTTTACTATAAAATTGTTTTATTTTTCTCATTTTACATTTTTTGGAATCTGATAACTTATACTTCTATTGGTATGCACCACTATCCAAAAAAAAACAAAGAATCAAATAAAAACAGTAATGGATTGTTATTTTTGGCAGACATTTTAAATGGTTTAAATCTGTAAACATGAAACTGGATTATAAATTTGGTACCAGCCAGTAAAAGTACATGCATCTCCACTCCCAGAGCTCAGATAATTGCAGTCATTGTTACGGCGCCGGCCGCAACGCGGCCCCCCGCGGCGCGGCGACAGCGCCGCATACGGCAAGGTTTCCTCCTCCTCCTCCGACCAGCACCCGTACCAGCCTGGGAGAGCTCCGTACCTCCATGACCAGAGAGACATGCCGAGTCGAAGGGTTTCTTT